>CM064484.1:46527792-46918233 GCA_032716605.1 Paralithodes platypus | reverse complement strand
GTTAGAATTAAATTAAATCAATTTCGACCGAGTTGCGTCGGGACACTCAGAAATCCTTGTATGGTATTCTGGAAATATGGATCCTACAACTAGGTTTGAATTGAAATATATTCGCCTAGTGGGTTTCCCTGACAGTATCACTATATCTAGATATGCATAGGCTGAGTGTCATGTTAGATGGCGTAATTGTTGTCATATAGCCACTCTGATCGCCTGAGGCTCCTCCACGAGGTACATTTTGTGACCACGAGACAGATATCACGTACTCTGCTTTGTGGTATACATATTTCTCAATAAGATATTTCGACAGCGGGACACTCAAAAATCCTGTTGTATCTGGAGTTAGCTGACACAACTGGCCAGTGTTGAAAAATATATTTCGCCAGACGCCGACAGCCGCTTAAATGCATAACCGTCTCATTGCTTGGATAAGTGATAGTGCTCACAGTGCGGTCCGACGTTCCCAACTATAATATAGTGCCAGTGCTATAGTGTCTTTAAAGTGTGGGTGTGATTAAAGCGCACAAGACCGACCACGAGAGAGCGGGGCGTGCGATCTCCCCTCTGACTGCCAGCAAGATACTGAGGAGAGCGCACACGGCACCGCTAGCGGTACATACGCACGCAAACATGGGCACACAAACTGGCAAATTTTATTTATCACCCGCATTCCTTCAGTGCTATTGTAATGGTATCTGGTGAGGATACAGCTGGTGTGTAATTCTAAATATTCTGCTGTTTTTCCAGTCATTGATCACTATATGTGAGAGGCTATAACGGTGTTTTTATCTCCGTCTGTCTTTAACACAAGATGTCAGTGGTATTTAGACGAGGGGCAGGAAAATGCCTTGTGATGGTACACCCCATTGAGATAGAAACATAGTTTTGTGATTTGAATTTTCTATACTCATTTTAAAACCAAACACAATGAGTTTGAAAGGATCCTAGAAAAAAAAAGGCCGAAGAGACGCCAGAAATTCTGAAGCAGAAGATAGATTTTAGTGTTTGTGTTGATGATTATTTGTGGCTCTAGCAATTAAAAATGCCCATGTGAAATAAATGTCACACACTTGGCGGAAAGCACTCAAAGAAACCCCATCCCTCCTAAATTAATAGGACGAAGGAGAGGTATACCCCACGTTGAATGCAGCGTCCCACTGGGGTTAGGGAGAGATTAGAACATATGCGATAACTGTCAACTCCTGCGGGAATTAAATTAACAACTACGCTGTGCGTCGGACTCAGAAACACAGCGTGTTTAGAAATAGATCCTACAGACTGGTTTGAATGTTATGCCTGCAGCTTCTCTAACTAAATAGGATAGAAGGCTGTCTTTTAGACTGCCGTGTGTTGATTAAAGCGCGCGCATGCGACTTTGCAGAGTTCTACGTCCGCCTCAAACGTTAGAAATATTGTGGTAACTCACCCATCTGTGTAGACACAACTCAAACTATCATCTCATGGGCCTCAGAATTAGTCCAGAAATCATCGCCCTGGACTCCGTCAATACTACAGGAGTCGTCACTAATGTATGAGGGAAATCTGCAAATTAGTGCGCCCCATGAACAAGTAGGGCCCTTTATACAAGAAAAACAAGGCAGGGCAGTGACGGGGACCCAAAATCCATGTATGCAGCTGATGTGCCAGATTGATCGCCGACACGGGTGACAAGTGTCGCTGCTGGCAGTGTAACAACTGCCCCCTCACTGGGCTCGGAAATAAAGTGCCCTGACAAGGTTCAGTGCCGCATCTGTTGTCTATTCTCTATGTTTGTGTTAGAAGAAGGAAAGATCAATTCCCCCCAGGCGATACGGAACTCAGGACGCTAGGTATCTGTCGTAGTGGGATCGATCCTCTACATTCGACGCCGAAATCTGTGTTACCCTTCCTTTGGCGACGCTAATGCCTCAATATTTGTATCTAACAAAAAAATAATTCGAGGCGGACGGGACATCTCTAAATTTGTATGTGACAAATAGGTTAGTGTTGAAATAGTAGAGGTCCCACCAGAAAATAGACGAAAGGTGTAAGGCTACCTTCCAGTCTCCACGTCACTTGAGCCAAGAATTACTTTAGTTAGCGACGTGTTGATGTCCGACGATAAAGACTGTGCCCTCAAGCCTATGGTGGGTCTGAGGATATTTAAAGAGGGATGAATTGATATATGAAATTCCCTTGCTTTAGGGAAAAGTAACAATTCGCCTAGTGGCCGGGCATCATCAATTATGGAGAATCAGAATGGTGACCCAACTGGTTTGTTAAGGACAGCGGAGGATAGTGTGGTCATTCTCTCCTAACAAAACACGTGTAGAAGTATTGTAACTCTCATGCTGTGGTGTAGATTAATTATCACCACTGCGACGTCTGTGGTTACTGGCAGATGGATCTGAAGAGGACCTACACCTGAATTATCACGTATGGACGCTTCAAGCTTAAAAATTAAATCAATTCTGCTAGTGGGTGGTGATATCTTAAATGCAGACTTAGGTCGTGGATGACATACTGCTGTACGATGAGGCACTACAAGTCTCACCTCGACCGCATCCCATGAAGTGCTGACTGAGGGCCGCAAGTTCGGATTTACCCTCAACAAGAGCAAGTTTGTGGTTGGCCTTGCACCTTCAGTGGAATTCGGTGGATGATACACCCTCTCAGGGGATGGTATTTGCTGGCGGCTGACACGAGCAAAAGTGGCTGCAATCGGGGACTTTCAGTCTCCAACCAACTTGACGTAAAAAAAACAAAAACCTCAGGATCCTGCCTGGGTCTGGGTTCACCAGGCTCGGCAGAGTGTACCCCTGACATGCGCCGCCGCCGCCGCCAGCCCACTCTCCGCTTTGAATGAGCCCCAAGAGGACATTTGTGTGGACTCCTGACCACGATGAGGAGGCATTTCAGGCCTCAGTCGAGTCATAAGTTAGCCATCGGCAGTCAGTCCTACCTGTTCTCGCACACTTCGACCCAGACCTAACCATTCTTCAGACTGATGCATCGCGACTCAACGGCATTGGGTATGCCTCTTGCAGGACAACGGCAGTGGCCACCTGCGCTCATCCAGTGTGGCTCTCGGTTCTGGCGGACGCTGAAATGCTACTATGAGTTGAGATGTTGCTGCTGTTTGGGCCATGTCCAAGTTGTCGACTGTATTTACAGGGTCTACAGGATTTCACACTGATGACTGACCACCGCCCCCTCATCCCTATCAATCACTACACGTTGGACGCGTGGAGAATCCCCGCCTCCACGCCTGAAGGAGAAGACCTCCCCTATATCTTCAAGGCCGTGTGGCGTGATTGCAAGTGCCTCTGCATCCCTGATTCGAGCCCCCGGTCAGCCGCCCCACGCAGAGATGAGATCGCTTGTGCGACGCCGCCACCTACCTCAGGAGTATAGTGACAACCAAGGACGTCATCAACTCAGGACGATCTTCGGCACGATCTTCGGCACAGACGCAGACAGGACGCTACAGATCGCGGGTCGCAGCAAGAGCCGACCCTGCGTATGTTCGTCTACTCGACTGTGACTCAGGATTCCCTGCCACCGATACGACCTTCACAATTCCTTGCTCCCATATTGGAAGATACGGGACGAACTCTACGCTGATGATGACCTCGTCCTGTATGGAGCTCGGATCGTGGTTCCTGCAGCCCTCCGCCGACGCACCCTATTAAATCATGACGGCCACCGTGCGTGGAGGCCATAAACGCAGGCGAGGCTGTCTTCTGCCGGGGATAGATGCGAATCACCACACTGTTCAAGCGGTGAGTGGGATCCTGCAGCCTAGCATCCAGAAGGAACCACTCATGAATGATGACAACCCTACAAGTTTGAGTCTGTGTCGGCCGACTTTTTCATGGTCGCCGGGAAGTCTTTCCTTGTAGTCGTCGACCGTCTCTCGGGGTGGCCTTTTGTTGTCCCCTGCACAGGCGACACAACCGCTCTGCGACCATCATATTCTGTCGCTACTTCCGGGAAGTTGGTGTGCCCCTTCGTCTGAGGACCGACGGGACACAATTCACCAGCCACGAGTTCCGGGACTTTTGAAGCGATGGGGAGTTCGCCATGTGGTAACATCAGCATTACCCACAGGCGAACGGCCATGACGAGGCTGCGGTGAAGTCTCTCAACCACCCACCGTAACACTTACGAGCGGCCTATGCGGTTTATTAGAGTACAGCGGGGTGTTTTTAGCCAAATAGGGCTGTTTACGTGATCATTTTCATGCCTAAAATAAGACCCGAACGTCAAGTACCTATCCCTGAAAGGGTAACAGAGCTTTTCGAATGAAACCTTAACGTCCTTGTATGATGGATAGTTTTCTGCATAACGTGCAACGCGAGTGCAGCAGGTAATTCGGTACTTTCGGTACATAATGAGTATGTAGGGTGAGAGATAAAAGTTAAATCAATTTCGACCCGAGTTGCGTCGGGACACTCAGTGGATGGTATTCTGGAAATATGGATCCTACAACTAGGTTTGAATTGAAATACGCCTAGTGGGTTTCCCTTCTCCCTAACATAAATAGGATAGGCTCTTTTAGACTGCCGTGGTGTAATTGATTAAAGCGTCGGCTATCGTCCTGATGGTCGACGGTTCGATCCCCACTGAGAGATTAGAAACATTTAGTGGCTCACGTGTATTTGTGATATATTCTCAATATTTGTAACTCTCATGCTTTGTGGGTTAGAATTAAATTAAATCAATTTCGACCCGAGTTGCGTCGGGACACTCAGAAATCCTTGTATGGTATTCTGGAAATATGGATCCTACAACTAGGTTTGAATTGAAATATATTCGCCTAGTGGGTTTCCCTTCTCCCTAACTTAAATAGGATAGAAGGCTGAGTGTCTTTTAAGACTGCCGTGGTGTAATTGATTAAAGCGTCGGCTATCGTCCTGATGGGCGACGGTTCGAATCCCCACTGAGAGATTAGAAACATTTAGTGGCTCACGTGTATTTGTGATATATTCTCAATATTTGTAACTCTCATGCTTTGTGGGTTAGAATTAAATTAAATCAATTTCGACCCGAGTTGCGTCGGGACACTCAGAAATCCTTGTATGGTATTCTGGAAATATGGATCCTACAACTAGGTTTGAATTGAAATATATTCGCCTAGTGGGTTTCCCTTCTCCCTAACTTAAATAGGATAGAAGGCTGAGTGTCTTTTAAGACTGCCGTGGTGTAATTGATTAAAGCGTCGGCTATCGTCCTGATGGTCGACGGTTCGATCCCCACTGAGAGATTAGAAACATTTAGTGGCTCACGTGTATTTGTGATATATTCTCAATATTTGTAACTCTCATGCTTTGTGGGTTAGAATTAAATTAAATCAATTTCGACCCGAGTTGCGTCGGGACACTCAGAAATCCTTGTATGGTATTCTGGAAATATGGATCCTACAACTAGGTTTGAATTGAAATATATTCGCCTAGTGGGTTTCCCTTCTCCCTAACTTAAATAGGATAGAAGGCTGAGTGTCTTTTAAGACTGCCGTGGTGTAATTGATTAAAGCGTCGGCTATCGTCCTGATGGTCGACGGTTCGATCCCCACTGAGAGATTAGAAACATTTAGTGGCTCACGTGTATTTGTGATATATTCTCAATATTTGTAACTCTCATGCTTTGTGGGTTAGAATTAAATTAAATCAATTTCGACCCGAGTTGCGTCGGGACACTCAGAAATCCTTGTATGGTATTCTGGAAATATGGATCCTACAACTAGGTTTGAATTGAAATATATTCGCCTAGTGGGTTTCCCTTCTCCCTAACATAAATAGGATAGAAGGCTGAGTGTCTTTTAAGACTGCCGTGGTGTAATTGATTAAAGCGTCGGCTATCGTCCTGATGGTCGACGGTTCGATCCCCACTGAGAGATTAGAAACATTTAGTGGCTCACGTGTATTTGTGATATATTCTCAATATTTGTAACTCTCATGCTTTGTGGGTTAGAATTAAATTAAATCAATTTCGACCCGAGTTGCGTCGGGACACTCAGAAATCCTTGTATGGTATTCTGGAAATATGGATCCTACAACTAGGTTTGAATTGAAATATATTCGCCTAGTGGGTTTCCCTTCTCCCTAACATAAATAGGATAGAAGGCTGAGTGTCTTTTAAGACTGCCGTGGTGTAATTGATTAAAGCGTCGGCTATCGTCCTGATGGTCGACGGTTCGATCCCCACTGAGAGATTAGAAACATTTAGTGGCTCACATGTATTTGTGATATATTCTCAATATTTGTAACTCTCATGCTTTGTGGGTTAGAATTAAATTAAATCAATTTCGACCCGAGTTGCGTCGGGACACTCAGAAATCCTTGTATGGTATTCTGGAAATATGGATCCTACAACTAGGTTTGAATTGAAATATATTCGCCTAGTGGGTTTCCCTTCTCCCTAACTTAAATAGGATAGAAGGCTGAGTGTCTTTTAGACTGCCGTGGTGTAATTGATTAAAGCGTCGGCTATCGTCCTGATGGTCGACGGTTCGATCCCCACTGAGAGATTAGAAACATTTAGTGGCTCACGTGTATTTGTGATATATTCTCAATATTTGTAACTCTCATGCTTTGTGGGTTAGAATTAAATTAAATCAATTTCGACCCGAGTTGCGTCGGGACACTCAGAAATCCTTGTATGGTATTCTGGAAATATGGATCCTACAACTAGGTTTGAATTGAAATATATTCGCCTAGTGGGTTTCCCTTCTCCCTAACATAAATAGGATAGAAGGCTGAGTGTCTTTTAGACTGCCGTGGTGTAATTGATTAAAGCGTCGGCTATCGTCCTGATGGTCGACGGTTCGATCCCCACTGAGAGATTAGAAACATTTAGTGGCTCACGTGTATTTGTGATATATTCTCAATATTTGTAACTCTCATGCTTTGTGGGTTAGAATTAAATTAAATCAATTTCGACCCGAGTTGCGTCGGGACACTCAGAAATCCTTGTATGGTATTCTGGAAATATGGATCCTACAACTAGGTTTGAATTGAAATATATTTGCCTAGTGGGTTTCCCTTCTCCCTAACATAAATAGGATAGAAGGCTGAGTGTCTTTTAAGACTGCCGTGGTGTAATTGATTAAAGCGTCGGCTATCGTCCTGATGGTCGACGGTTCGATCCCCACTGAGAGATTAGAAACATTTAGTGGCTCACGTGTATTTGTGATATATTCTCAATATTTGTAACTCTCATGCTTTGTGGGTTAGAATTAAATTAAATCAATTTCGACCCGAGTTGCGTCGGGACACTCAGAAATCCTTGTATGGTATTCTGGAAATATGGATCCTACAACTAGGTTTGAATTGAAATATATTCGCCTAGTGGGTTTCCCTTCTCCCTAACATAAATAGGATAGAAGGCTGAGTGTCTTTTAAGACTGCCGTGGTGTAATTGATTAAAGCGTCGGCTATCGTCCTGATGGTCGACGGTTCGATCCCCACTGAGAGATTAGAAACATTTAGTGGCTCACGTGTATTTGTGATATATTCTCAATATTTGTAACTCTCATGCTTTGTGGGTTAGAATTAAATTAAATCAATTTCGACCCGAGTTGCGTCGGGACACTCAGAAATCCTTGTATGGTATTCTGGAAATATGGATCCTACAACTAGGTTTGAATTGAAATATATTCGCCTAGTGGGTTTCCCTTCTCCCTAACATAAATAGGATAGAAGGCTGAGTGTCTTTTAAGACTGCCGTGGTGTAATTGATTAAAGCGTCGGCTATCGTCCTGATGGTCGACGGTTCGATCCCCACTGAGAGATTAGAAACATTTAGTGGCTCACGTGTATTTGTGATATATTCTCAATATTTGTAACTCTCATGCTTTGTGGGTTAGAATTAAATGAAATCAATTTCGACCCGAGTTGCGTCGGGACACTCAGAAATCCTTGTATGGTATTCTGGAAATATGGATCCTACAACTAGGTTTGAATTGAAATATATTCGCCTAGTGGGTTTCCCTTCTCCCTAACATAAATAGGATAGAAGGCTGAGTGTCTTTTAGACTGCCGTGGTGTAATTGATTAAAGCGTCGGCTATCGTCCTGATGGTCGACGGTTCGATCCCCACTGAGAGATTAGAAACATTTAGTGGCTCACGTGTATTTGTGATATATTCTCAATATATGTAACTCTCATGCTTTGTGGGTTAGAATTAAATTAAATCAATTTCGACCCGAGTTGCGTCGGGACACTCAGAAATCCTTGTATGGTATTCTGGAAATATGGATCCTACAACTAGGTTTGAATTGAAATATATTCGCCTAGTGGGTTTCCCTTCTCCCTAACATAAATAGGATAGAAGGCTGAGTGTCTTTTAAGACTGCCGTGGTGTAATTGATTAAAGCGTCGGCTATCGTCCTGATGGTCGACGGTTCGATCCCCACTGAGAGATTAGAAACATTTAGTGGCTCACGTGTATTTGTGATATATTCTCAATATTTGTAACTCTCATGCTTTGTGGGTTAGAATTAAATTAAATCAATTTCGACCCGAGTTGCGTCGGGACACTCAGAAATCCTTGTATGGTATTCTGGAAATATGGATCCTACAACTAGGTTTGAATTGAAATATATTCGCCTAGTGGGTTTCCCTTCTCCCTAACATAAATAGGATAGAAGGCTGAGTGTCTTTTAAGACTGCCGTGGTGTAATTGATTAAAGCGTCGGCTATCGTCCTGATGGTCGACGGTTCGATCCCCACTGAGAGATTAGAAACATTTAGTGGCTCACGTGTATTTGTGATATATTCTCAATATTTGTAACTCTCATGCTTTGTGGGTTAGAATTAAATGAAATCAATTTCGACCCGAGTTGCGTCGGGACACTCAGAAATCCTTGTATGGTATTCTGGAAATATGGATCCTACAACTAGGTTTGAATTGAAATATATTCGCCTAGTGGGTTTCCCTTCTCCCTAACATAAATAGGATAGAAGGCTGAGTGTCTTTTAGACTGCCGTGGTGTAATTGATTAAAGCGTCGGCTATCGTCCTGATGGTCGACGGTTCGATCCCCACTGAGAGATTAGAAACATTTAGTGGCTCACGTGTATTTGTGATATATTCTCAATATTTGTAACTCTCATGCTTTGTGGGTTAGAATTAAATTAAATCAATTTCGACCCGAGTTGCGTCGGGACACTCAGAAATCCTTGTATGGTATTCTGGAAATATGGATCCTACAACTAGGTTTGAATTGAAATATATTCGCCTAGTGGGTTTCCCTTCTCCCTAACATAAATAGGATAGAAGGCTGAGTGTCTTTTAAGACTGCCGTGGTGTAATTGATTAAAGCGTCGGCTATCGTCCTGATGGTCGACGGTTCGATCCCCACTGAGAGATTAGAAACATTTAGTGGCTCACGTGTATTTGTGATATATTCTCAATATTTGTAACTCTCATGCTTTGTGGGTTAGAATTAAATGAAATCAATTTCGACCCGAGTTGCGTCGGGACACTCAGAAATCCTTGTATGGTATTCTGGAAATATGGATCCTACAACTAGGTTTGAATTGAAATATATTCGCCTAGTGGGTTTCCCTTCTCCCTAACATAAATAGGATAGAAGGCTGAGTGTCTTTTAGACTGCCGTGGTGTAATTGATTAAAGCGTCGGCTATCGTCCTGATGGTCGACGGTTCGATCCCCACTGAGAGATTAGAAACATTTAGTGGCTCACGTGTATTTGTGATATATTCTCAATATTTGTAACTCTCATGCTTTGTGGGTTAGAATTAAATGAAATCAATTTCGACCCGAGTTGCGTCGGGACACTCAGAAATCCTTGTATGGTATTCTGGAAATATGGATCCTACAAACTAGGTTTGAATTGAAATATATTCGCCTAGTGGGTTTCCCTTCTCCCTAACATAAATAGGATAGAAGGCTGAGTGTCTTTTAAGACTGCCGTGGTGTAATTGATTAAAGCGTCGGCTATCGTCCTGATGGTCGACGGTTCGATCCCCACTGAGAGATTAGAAACATTTAGTGGCTCACGTGTATTTGTGATATATTCTCAATATTTGTAACTCTCATGCTTTGTGGGTTAGAATTAAATTAAATCAATTTCGACCCGAGTTGCATCGGGACACTCAGAAATCCTTGTATGGTATTCTGGAAATATGGATCCTACAACTAGGTTTGAATTGAAATATATTCGCCTAGTGGGTTTCCCTTCTCCCTAACATAAATAGGATAGAAGGCTGAGTGTCTTTTAGACTGCCGTGGTGTAATTGATTAAAGCGTCGGCTATCGTCCTGATGGTCGACGGTTCGATCCCCACTGAGAGATTAGAAACATTTAGTGGCTCACGTGTATTTGTGATATATTCTCAATATTTGTAACTCTCATGCTTTGTGGGTTAGAATTAAATTAAATCAATTTCGACCCGAGTTGCGTCGGGACACTCAGAAATCCTTGTATGGTATTCTGGAAATATGGATCCTACAACTAGGTTTGAATTGAAATATATTCGCCTAGTGGGTTTCCCTTCTCCCTAACATAAATAGGATAGAAGGCTGAGTGTCTTTTAGACTGCCGTGGTGTAATTGATTAAAGCGTCGGCTATCGTCCTGATGGTCGACGGTTCGATCCCCACTGAGAGATTAGAAACATTTAGTGGCTCACATGTATTTGTGATATATTCTCAATATTTGTAACTCTCATGCTTTGTGGGTTAGAATTAAATTAAATCAATTTCGACCCGAGTTGCGTCGGGACACTCAGAAATCCTTGTATGGTATTCTGGAAATATGGATCCTACAACTAGGTTTGAATTGAAATATATTCGCCTAGTGGGTTTCCCTTCTCCCTAACATAAATAGGATAGAAGGCTGAGTGTCTTTTAGACTGCCGTGGTGTAATTGATTAAAGCGTCGGCTATCGTCCTGATGGTCGACGGTTCGATCCCCACTGAGAGATTAGAAACATTTAGTGGCTCACGTTTATTTGTGATATATTCTCAATATTTGTAACTCTCATGCTTTGTGGGTTAGAATTAAATTAAATCAATTTCGACCCCAGTTGCGTCGGGACACTCAGAAATCCTTGTATGGTATTCTGGAAATATGGATCCTACAACTAGGTTTGAATTGAAATATATTCGCCTAGTGGGTTTCCCTTCTCCCTAACATAAATAGGATAGAAGGCTGAGTGTCTTTTAAGACTGCCGTGGTGTAATTGATTAAAGCGTCGGCTATCGTCCTGATGGTCGACGGTTCGATCCCCACTGAGAGATTAGAAACATTTAGTGGCTCACGTGTATTTGTGATATATTCTCAATATTTGTAACTCTCATGCTTTGTGGGTTAGAATTAAATTAAATCAATTTCGACCCGAGTTGCGTCGGGACACTCAGAAATCCTTGTATGGTATTCTGGAAATATGGATCCTACAACTAGGTTTGAATTGAAATATATTCGCCTAGTGGGTTTCCCTTCTCCCTAACATAAATAGGATAGAAGGCTGAGTGTCTTTTAGACTGCCGTGGTGTAATTGATTAAAGCGTCGGCTATCGTCCTGATGGTCGACGGTTCGATCCCCACTGAGAGATTAGAAACATTTAGTGGCTCACGTGTATTTGTGATATATTCTCAATATTTGTATCTCTCATGCTTTGTGGGTTAGAATTAAATTAAATCAATATCGACCTGAGTTGCGTCGGGACACTCAGAAATCCTTGTATGGTATTCTGGAAATATGGATCCTACAACTAGGTTTGAATTGAAATATATTCGCCTAGTGGGTTTCCCTTCTCCGTAACATAAATAGGATAGAAGGCTGAGTGTCTTTTAGACTGCCGTGGTGTAATTGATTAAAGCGTCGGCTATCATCCTGATGGTCTACGGTTCGATCCCCACTTAGAGATTAGAAACATTTAGTGGCTCACGTGTATTTGTGATATATTCTCAATATTTGTAACTCTCATGCTTTGTGGGTTAGAATTAAATTAAATCAATTTCGACCCGAGTTGCGTCGGGACACTCAGAAATCCTTGTATGGTATTCTGGAAATATGGATCCTACAACTAGGTTTGAATTGAAATATATTCGCCTAGTGGGTTTCCCTTCTCCCTAACATAAATAGGATAGAAGGCTGAGTGTCTTTTAGACTGCCGTGGTGTAATTGATTAAAGCGTCGGCTATCGTCCTGATGGTCGACGGTTCGATCCCCACTGAGAGATTAGAAACATTTAGTGGCTCACGTGTATTTGTGATATATTCTCAATATTTGTAACTCTCATGCTTTGTGGGTTAGAATTAAATTAAATCTATTTCGACCCGAGTTGCGTCGGGACACTCAGAAATCCTTGTATGGTATTCTGGAAATATGGATCCTACAACTAGGTTTGAATAGAAATATATTCGCGTAGTGGGTTTCCCTTCTCACTAACAAAAATAGGATAGAAGGCTGAGTGTCTTTTAGACTACCGTGGTGTAATTGATTAAAGCGTCGGCTATCGTCCTGATGGTCGACGGTTCGATCCCCACTGAGAGATTAGAAACATTTAGTGGCTCACGTGCATTTGTGATATATTCTCAATATTTGTAACTCTCATGCTTTGTGGGTTAGAATTAAATTAAATCAATTTCGACCCGAGTTGCGTCGGGACACTCAGAAATCCTTGTATGGTATTCTGGAAATATGGATCCTATAACTAGGTTTGAATTGAAATATATTCGCCTAGTGGGTTTCCCTTCTCCCTAAAATAAATAGGATAGAAGGCTGAGTGTCTTTTAGACTGCCGTGGTGTAATTGATTAAAGCGTCGGCTATCGTCCTGATGGTCGACGGTTCGATCCCCACTGAGAGATTAGAAACATTTAGTGGCTCACGTGTATTTGTGATATATTCCCAATATTTGTAACTCTCATACTTTGGGGGTTAGAATTAAATGAAATCAATTTCGACCCGAGTTGCGTCGAGACACTCAGAAATCCTTGTATGGTATTCTGGAAATATGGATCCTACAACTAGGTTTGAATTGAAATATATTCGCCTAGTGGGTTTCCCTTCTCCCTAACATAAATAGGATAGAAGGCTGAGTGTCTTTTAGACTGCCGTGGTGTAATTGATTAAAGCGTCGGCTATCGTCCTGATGGTCGACGGTTCGATCCCCACTGAGAGATTAGAAACATTTAGTGGCTCACGTGTATTTGTGATATATTCTCAATATTTGTAACTCTCATGCTTTGTGGGTTAGAATTAAATGAAATCAATTTCGACCCGAGTTGCATCGGGACACTCATACATTTTGTGATACATTTTCAATATATATATATATACAGTATATATATATTTATATATATATATATATATATATATATATATATATACTGTATATATATATAAATAGCCCTCCCACAAAAAAAAAAAAAAATATATATATATATATATATATATATATATATATATATATATATATATACCGGTATACATATATATATATATATATATATATACATATATATATATATATATATGTATATATATATATATATATATATGTATATATATATATATATATATATAAATAGCCCTCCCCCCCAAAAAAAAAAACATAGGCCTACAATAAAAAATAATACATAAAAATTGAAAAAAATAACAAAAATATATAATCAAAATAAACAATAAAAAACAAAAAAACAAATCAAATCAATAAATAAATCAATGAATAAATCAATAAATAAATAAATAAATAAATATACATATAATGTATAGCAAAAATATATAACATCTATAAGATAAACTAGCAGGGGTACCTGGCATTGCCCGGGTTTAAATTCTACTACCATAATCACCATCATCAATCACTACTACCACAATCATCACAATACTACTACTACCATAATCACCGGCCTCGACATCGCTGTGCCTCATTAAACGGCGATCTCGATTTCGGCCGCTAAATGACCTCCGATTTTGGATCTGACCTCATCCGTACCCCCATTTTGGGAGGCTGCGAACAACTTTCGTTCCATACACCTTTTAGATCGGAGGCCTCCTTCTGCCCCAAACGGCCATTGTTTTCATTTTTTTTCAATTTCGGCCTCGAAACGACCTCCGATCGTGGCCTCGCCCCCTCTATGACCTGACCCAGGTCAATTGACACCCACATGCAAAGTTTCAGCTCCCCAGGTCCAAAACTACGGCCACCTATGAAGAACACACAGACAAACAGACACACGAACTGATTTAATAATATATATATATATATATATATATATATATATATACCATTTTGCAGCTCAAAATTGCCATTTCTCAGTATGAAATGACAGTATAGTTGCTAGTTTGAATGTTAATCATATTTATTCGACAAATTGCCATTGAGTTTCTACAATCTGCACTAAAAAGAGGCTAAATACAATTTTGAAATGAAAATTATTCATTTGTTTCGACGTAATGCAGCTGAAATCGGCAAATCCCACAAATGTCGTCATTTCGAAGCCTGACTTCGACAGAGTGAAGTCAGGATAGTCATGCAGCTATCAAATTCGGCAGTTCTAACCCACCAAATGGATATTTTGTATGTACATTTCGACATTTGAAATAGAATTTACACCAAATTCGACAATGCTACATTTGAAATGTTAACACTTAATTGTACATTACAGGCATAATACCACTTTATTATTCAAAAGTAGTTTATAAATTCTTATATTATTATATAACAGTTAATGAAGCACTAAATTTCGGAGCCGATTATATACAAGATGAGGAATGGCTCCGAATGGGTGATCCTAATCCTGGATAATGGTAGAGTACACAGCAACCTGAACTATGTTGAGCACTGCCCTGTCCTGAAGCTCCCTCCTTACAGTCCTTTACTTAACCCTATGTACAATTGTTTCTCAAATGTAAAATGCGAGGTAAAACAAAGGTTAAGGGGAGACTCCATTTTTTTTTTTGGCTCTGGTCAACATTTCAAGTTTTTGTGTTCTCTCTGTAAACTGCTTCTTTCAACATAGGAGAATAGCATGGGAAGGAACAAAAAAACATATCGCATCCATAACCCCCCGGGCCGGGGGTTCGACCTCGACCCCCGAAAAACAAGATTTTTTGTTTCAGCCACCCAATTCTTTTTTTGGTGTCTGTAGTCTAAAGGGATGCTGTATGCAATAGAAATGGTCATATGAGGGCATAAACACCCATAGGATATCCCTAGGGCCCCCTTGGGGGGGTCCCAAAATCTTCGATTTTGTCATTTTTTAACTTATAAATATTAATATAAAATAGTTTAGTCCCCCAAATTATCAGGTTTTCTTTGCGAGCGGGTGGCACTACACGAGAAGAAGCCATTGTAGGGGTAACTCAAGGAAAATTGCTCACGGGCTCAATCTAGAATAAGTTTTACTTACGAATAAATTTAAATCCTTATTCATGAATAGTGCATGTTTATTCACCTAATATGATGATGAATCAGCCATTTACTGTCCGATTGTCTCCAATTTCGCCATATAAGTAGAACAAGTATACATACACACTCCCTCGGAAGCTTTTTGAGTTTGGGAAATATTTTCCATACTCAAACGATTTATTTATGGTAAAAAATTGGGTAAATTATAGGTTTGACTCCTGTAAGGAGATAAAGAAAACCTAATATTTAGTAGTGGCCCCGTAATCATTGACGAACATGCCTATTACATAAGGCATCCTCTTCAAACACTAATCCGCCGTAGTTTGAATCTACCGCGCAGAGCATTTAAAATCTGAGGAGCCTTCATCATGAGCGCACGCGACCTCACTCATGGCTTCAGTCATTATGAATTGGGTTCTCACTACGAAAAAACTTCGTAAAAAATAAAAAACAAAACAAAATAAGAATAACTATCCAATAAGCTTTCCATCATATCGTGGATGTACTTGTGTGGATCTTTGACCAGACGCTGATTCAGGCGTCATTCTTCCTTCACTGACATATCAAGTAAACCAAAATCCTTAATACATCAACGAATGGGAAGGGGATGGTCGGGAGGGCACCAGTCGTCAATGATTACGGGGCCACTACTAAATATTAGGTTTTCTTTATCTCCTTACAGGAGTCAAACCTATAATTTATTAGTGGCCCCTCCATCATTGACGAACATGCCTGATTTCTAAGACTGGAGGGGGACATTCGTAATCATATCATAACTCTAGAAAAGCAGATAATCAAACAACCACATAGTATTCTTACTTTTGTAAAAAAGAGATATTCGGGTGCATAAACTTTATACAGCCTAAATCTTCAAAAAGGGGTACAAGCAGGAGCGTGCTTCAAAGAAGCCTGCTTGAAAAAGGGTTAACTCTGAGACTCTGTGCACAGATCTGCTAGTTAAGAAGGCACCCCACTTAAAGTAAGTGGTGAAAACTAAAAACTTATAAGTTTACATGTGCACATATAAACCCCATTAACTAGTGGATATATTCCTAAAAATATAACCAAACATAAATGAATTCTTGTACATTCGTAGAAGTACTGAACTCGTGTACTTATGCAAAAGTAATTACTTCAAAAGTAAAAGTCGTAGTTGCAACTACCGAGATTTCTCAAAAATCTATTGCTTCACAGCCAAAGCTACTTACAACAAGAATTGTTGTAACACTACTATTGGCCTTTAGCACAATTTCCTGCAATGAATACTACAGAGAAATTTTATAATACAATGCCTACAACCAGTATCACAGCTCGTATGTTCCGAACACATACTCCGGAGGGGTCTAGGGTGTCCTATGTCACACTGACTGCACCCCCCCCCCCCCCCCTTTTTCTTGAAATTAAACAAAACTTGACTAAAAGGGCCACCTCTGCCGTAAAGCTATACATGGCAAGGAAGGTTTGTCCAGAGCTACTGAAAGGTATCGAGGCAAAAACTCCTGATTAGAGGCCCACAACTGTGTGGACGTAATAACTTCCACCGAAAGATTATTAAGGAAACGTAAAGAGGCTGTCCCCTTGCGTAAATCGTGGGTCTTACCCACAACGCCGGGATTCTTCTCTTTAAAGTCCTCGACCAAGAGAGAAGCCAGTGTACGCTCCATCAAGCGTTCACCCGGACTTGCGACCCATAAAGCACCCTGGTGATTTAGAGGTGCCACTCTTAAATATTTGGTTAGAGCTTGCACTGGGCAAAAAAGATGGTGCACCTTTCCCCTGTTTAACGCCGGCACCGTGAACTCTGAAAACACGTGTTCACTGTGCTCAATCTCGGCTATGAATCCTGGGGAAGGTGCAATGTGAATACACTCATGAAGCCTATCAAACCTGAGGCAATTAGGTGCGTTGCTCATCGCCGACAGCTCAGATACTCTGTTCCCGGTAGCCAAAGCCATAAGGAATACTGCCCTTTTGTAAAATCTGCATTCTTTGGTACATACGGGAACGAGAATAACGACGATGCTTTGTCCAGAGACCATGTAGGCCTGAGCCGACGGGGAGGTGGGCGGAGTTTAAAACCTGCTCACATAAATCACTTTCAGATAAATGTTTCTGCATGAACAGATAAATTAAATAATAAACAACCAATGCCACCGAGGGCACAGTTTGTTTTGTTCTAAGAATCCGAGACGTAAAAGCTTGCCAATGCGATTGAAACTGTCGCTTTGTAGACTGGGTATATTGATTCGTGAATATCTTGGTCACGTCGCTACCATATGGTGCTAGCCACTTGGCCTCCTGAATGTCCAAAATGAACAAGCCCGCGAGGTTTCTAGGTTGCCAATTGTGTTCTAAGTGGAACAACCCGACCAGGAGTGACACTGGGTGCGGGCACCACGTGTTCAAATGCTGGTACCACACTGCGCCGGCCACAGGGGCGCGATTAGCGAGACTACGCCTCGCTAATCCTGTAGTTTGTTGACTACGTGGCACATTAGAGACGCGTCTGGCGGCGGAAAATAGATAAATGGAACTCAACCTGTTCTCGTCCGTCATCAGAGCGTCAGGTCCGCCCGCCGGCGTTATCGTCCGGCGGGTGAGGTACGACTGTGAGTATCGCCATACACCTTGGCTGTGGCTGTCCCTCGCTTGCGAGCTCGGTATACTCCCTGAATGGGAGCCCTCGTCCGAGTCCCGTAAAGGTTTATGATAATTAAAAGCTCCCATAGCTCATTAACACATTGAAAGCAGAGCTGGTGAGCAAAATCATAAATTATACTAATTAATTTAATTTATATTTAATTGTATTAAAATAAATTACTATAAATAAACACAATATTATCATAATATAATCATAGAAAATATATGTTTATTATGATTCAGCTATTAAATTATTTCATTAACAAATAAAAATAAGATAGGGCTACCTGAGCTTAACGGCGTTGAACATACAGCAATGAGAGGTTCAAGTGCCGACACGACAGAGACTGGGGGAAAACTACCCCGCCCCCGGGAACTACCTGGTCACCTGGTGCAACACCGGTACTCCGCCCTGGAAAGAGAAATTTCCGGGGATTAATGCTCATAGGGTTACACCCAAAAAATGGTACAAAATAAGTGCCTCAAAACCGCCGGTCAACGAACCGTAGCACTCCACCACTACTTTTCGTTATCCTTTAGTTTCATATTAAAGATTTCAGCATATCTTTACCTGTCCAGAAGATTTAAGCATATCTTCTGAATCCTCATAAAGATGAAGCATATCTTTATTAAAGATGAAGTCTTTCAAGTATCCCTTTACACTTGAAACACTAGTAAGATTCCGGCATCTTTTTATCCCATAAAAAGTCTAAGCCTATCTTAATCTCTAATCTGGCTTCTCCCAGAAGCCCTCATAGATCGCCGTCTTGAAGGCCGTGATACCCTATTGTATCAATCAATTGTTTGGCAAATTATCGCGAATTGCAAATCAGTTAATATAACCACCCAAAGGTACAACCGCCGGGTTTTATATGCAATGTCAAACCAATTGTACCTGCCCCAGACCTCTTTGTAAAAAGGTCGCTGGGAGGGAAAGACTAAACAAACAAACGGCATTGTTTCAATGGCTTATTAAAGATTTCAGCATATCTTTTACCTGTCCAAAAGAATTAAGCATAACTTCTTAATTCTCATAAAGATGAAGCATATCTTTATTAAAGATGAAGTCTTTCAAGTATCCCTTTACACTTGAAACACTAATAAGATTCAGGCATCTTTTTATCCCATAAAAAGTCTAAGCCTATCTTAATCTCTAATCCGGCTTCTCCCAGAAGCCCTCATAGATCGCCGTCTTGAAGGCCGTGATACCCTATTGTATCAATCAATTGTTTGGCAAATTATCTCGAATCGCAAATCCGTTAATATAACCACCCGAAGGTACAACCGCCGGGTTTTATATGCAATGTCAAACCAATTATACCTGCCCGACCTCTTTGTAAAAAGGTCGCCGGGAGGTAAAGACCAAACAAACAGACAGCATTGTTTCAATGGCTTTGAAAAGCAGAGAAAACCAAGTCCAACAGGTGTCAGCCTGATCACCTAGAAAACTGTGTGGAGCCCCCCTCGACGGGAATAACCCAGGAAGCCTGATCCCAGGCTCGACCATAGAAAACGCAGTTTCTGATGAGCCCTCAAGCGACCAAACTCGTCGGGGTAACTTACCTATTTTAGCCATCCTGACTAAAACTCGGTAAACAAAAACGGTGTTCTCGGAGCAACGAGAAAAACGCCGGAAAGGTAACCCACACTAAACTATACATTACAGGAGGGCGTAATGCATAAAGCAATGAATAACACAGGAAGCCTGATCCCAGGCTCGACCACAGAAAACGCAGTTTCTTATGAGCCCTCAAGCGACCAAACTCGTCGGGGTAACTTACCTATTTTGAGCCATCCTGACTAAAACTCGGTAAACAAAAATGGTGTTCTCGGAGCAACGAGAAAAAACGCCGGAAAGGTAACCCACACCAAACGAGACATTTTAACACATTTTATACAAAGGGTGTGTGCAAAAATAGGGATACCTGAACAGGAGGGCGTAATGCATAAAGCAAAAACCGGGGCAAAGGTAGCCATGACAGAGACTGGTGGGATACTTTCTCCAGGTTCTGCATAGACCCGCCGGGACCCAGCTCTGGAAAAAAAGAAAATTTCCAGGAATTAATGCTCATAAGGTTAACCCCAACATGTTCGCACACAAGTGTTAAATAACCCGCCGGGTAACGAGACGTAATACTCAACGACTACAGCTCGCTACGCGGTGGGGTTTCCTAAGTAAAAGATTTCAGAATATCTTAATTTGTCCAAAAGATTTATGAATACCCTCTGACATAATATATAAAGACCAGCATGGCGTTTATAACTGATTAAGTCTTTCCGGTGGTGTTTGTTTCAAGATTCAATTTTGGAAAAAAAAAACTAAAAAAGACGCCGGCCCCCGAATTATCTCGTAGTTCAAAAACTGGGAAGCCTGACAAATATACGAGATCTAACTTCTCCCGAAGTATCTTTTTAGATCGCCGTATGTTGAAGGCGGCGATACAAAACGTATCCCTCAATTGTCTGGTTAACTAACTGAATTGTAAATTCATTATTCCCATCCCTCCAAGGAGCACCCGCCGGGTGTGAATATTAGTTTAAAAAACGTTAACCCCAATTGTGCCCTAAAGCGCCGTATGTTGAAGGAGGCGATACACAATGCATCCCTCAATTGTCTGGTCAACTAAACTGAATTTTGCAAATTCGGGCATCCCACCCTTCCAGGTTGCACCCGCCGGGTGATTTAAAGTTTAAAAGTTAACCCCAATTGTTCCTAACCCCACTTCTTTGTAAAAGATCGCCGAGGAGGAAATACAAATATCGCGAATTGCAAATCAGTTAATATAACCACCCAAAGGTACAACCGCCGGGTTTTATATGCAATGTCAAACCAATTGTACCTGCCCCAGACCTCTTTGTAAAAAGGTCGCTGGGAGGGAAAGACTAAACAAACAAACGGCATTGTTTCAATGGCTTATTAAAGATTTCAGCATATCTTGTACCTGTCCAAAAGAATTAAGCATAACTTCTTAATCCTCATAAAGATGAAGCATATCTTTATGAAAGATGAAGTCTTTCAAGTATCCCTTTACACTTGAAACACTAGTAAGATTCAGGCATCTTTTTATCCCATAAAAAGTCTAAGCCTATCTTAATCTCTAATCCGGCTTCTCCCAGAAGCCCTCATAGATCGCCGTCTTGAAGGCCGTGATACCCTATTGTATCAATCAATTGTTTGGCAAATTATCTCGAATCGCAAATCCGTTAATATAACCACCCAAAGGTACAACCGCCGGGTTTTATATGCAATGTCAAACCAATTATACCTGCCCCAGACCTCTTTGTAAAAAGGTCGCCGGGAGGTAAAGACCAAACAAACAGACAGCATTGTTTCAATGGCTTTGAAAAGCAGAGAAAACCAAGTCCAACAGGTGTCAGCCTGATCACCTAGAAAACTGTGTGGAGCCCCCCTCGACGGGAATAACCCAGGAAGCCTGATCCCAGGCTCGACCATAGAAAACGCAGTTTCTGATGAGCCCTCAAGCGACCAAACTCGTCGGGGTAACTTACCTATTTTAGCCATCCTGACTAAAACTCGGTAAACAAAAACGGTGTTCTCGGAGCAACGAGAAAAACGCCGGAAAGGTAACCCACACTAAACGATACATTACAGGAGGGCGTAATGCATAAAGCAATGAATAACACAGGAAGCCTGATCCCAGGCTCGACCACAGAAAACGCAGTTTCTTATGAGCCCTCAAGCGACCAAACTCGTCGGGGTAACTTACCTATTTTGAGCCATCCTGACTAAAACTCGGTAAACAAAAACGGTGTTCTCGGAGCAACGAGAAAAAACGCCGGAAAGGTAACCCACACCAAACGAGACATTTTAACACATTTTATACAAAGGGTGTGCGCAAAAATAGGGATACCTGAACAGGAGGGCGTAATGCATAAAGCAAAAACTGGGGCAAAGGTAGCCATGACAGAGACTGGTGGGATACTTACTCCAGGTTCTGCATAGACCCGCCGGGACCCAGCTCTGGAAAAAAAGAAAATTTCCAGGAATTAATGCTCATAAGGTTAACCCCAACATGTTCGCACACAAGTGTTAAATAACCCGCCGGGTAACGAGACGTAATACTCAACGACTACAGCTCGCTACGCGGTGGGGTTTCCTAAGTAAAAGATTTCAGAATATCTTAATTTGTCCAAAACATTTATGAATACCCTCTGACATAATATATAAAGACCAGCATGGCGTTTATAACTGATTAAGTCTTTCCGGTGGTGTTTGTTTCAAGATTCAATTTTGGAGAAAAAAAAAACTAAAAAAGACGCCGGCCCCCGAATTATCTCGTAGATCAAAAACTGGGAAGCCTGACAAATATACGAGATCTAACTTCTCCCGAAGTATCTTTTTAGATCACCGTATGTTGAAGGCGGCGATACAAAACGTATCCCTCAATTGTCTGGTTAACTAACTGAATTGTAAATTCGTTATTCCCATCCCTCCAAGGAGCACCCGCCGGGTGTGAATATTAGTTTAAAAAACGTTAACCCCAATTGTGCCCTAAAGCACCGTATGTTGAAGGAGTCGATACACAATGCATCCCTCAATTGTCTGGTCAACTAAACTGAATTTTGCAAATTCGGGCATCCCACCCTTCCAGGTTGCACCCGCCGGGTGATTTAAAGTTTAAAAGTTAACCCCAATTGTTCCTAACCCCACTTCTTTGTAAAAGATCGCCGGGGAGGAAATACAACAACAGCATAGTTTTATATTGGCTTTGCAAAACCGAAAAAACTACAAACAACACGTGTCCGTATGAACACTGTTAGATGGGTACAGCCAACCCGCCGGGAATCATAAGGAGCCTGAAACAGGCACCCCAGAGACGCAGTCCTGGGGAGCCACAGACACCCACTCGCCGGGGAAACAAGCCTGTTTTTAAACCACGCGTGGCCAAAACTCGGCAACCAGCCGGGGTTATCAAGGTGAAACCGAGAAAAACCCGCCGGAAAAAAACCCACCCCGTCCAGATACCATCTGAACGCACCACCGAACCGAGGCGTAGCCAAAACACAACTAACGCCGGGCCCAACATAGTCCGTGGAATTAGCCAATACACAACTAACCCAGGACACATAAATAGTCCGTGGAATTAGCCAATACACAACTAAACCAGGACACACATGACACAGTAGTACATATTTAGAAAATAAATCAATAACACTTGTATATGTGGTAAAGCTACGAGAGGCTGGCTAGGCCTAGGCAGACGGATAACATTAACATGTCGGAATATAAACAAAAAGCACTGAATTATATCACAACAGGAACCACCGCCAACACACCCCTGTAGCAAATACTTCCGGCAAAGGGAAGAACTGACTCGGGACCCAGAAAAAACTTCACTAAGTGAAGAAAAATACGCTGGGAACGTCAGCAAAAATACGCTACCTCATCAGAAAGATAAAAGGAAGCAATAACGCGTAATGAAAGCCGCCTGCATCACAAAGCTAGCTAACTGTGAAAAAGTTCACCTGTCCACAACAGGACCACGAGGGTACATCCGAAATAGATGCCCCAAACACACGACCCAAAATACACTGCACTGCGGGCAACCAGCCCAGGACACTCCTGCTACGCATATCCTAACCTTACTCGATACATCCCGGAGTAAACAAATGAGAAAAAACTCACTAGGGACGCAGCAAATGCGGAACCAGCGGAGCGTGGAGAGACACGTCCGGGCCGGCTGATCGCAGTGCAGAGAAGGAAGAATGACGCCTGAATCAGCGTCTGGTCAAAGATCCACACAAGTACATCCACAATATGATGGAAAGCTTATTGGATAGTTTTTCTTATTTTCTTTTTGTTTTTTATTTTTTACGAAGTTTTTATCGTAGTGAGAACCCAATTCATAATGACTGAAGCCATGAGTGAGGTCGCGTGCGCATATGATGAAGGCTCCTCAGATTTTAAATGCTCTGCGCGGTAGATTCAAACTACGGCGGATTAGTGTTTGAAGAGGATGCCTTATGTAATAGGCATGTTCGTCAATGATGGAGGGGCCACTAATAAATTAGTTTTATTGATAATTTACCTGCGGTTTTAACCATTATCACGTATCAACTTGGCAATATGCTTTTGAGGAGATGTAGACAGTCTATATAGGGTACCTCATGCACAATATAAAACAATTTTGTAAAGTGGTTTTCGGATCACTAGATTTTTGGCACAAAAAACTAAAAATGCGCTCACACACGCGCGCGTGGACATAGGATGATGAAAATTTCAGCGAGTCACCATTATACCATTAGCATACATGTGGCAAAAGGCCAGCAATGAGTCTCTCCTAGAAGTTTAATTTAGAATATAAAGTGGAGTCTCCCCGTCTAATTCATCAACTTCTGGATAATGAGAGTGCAGCCGGTGAGGAAGGTTATAGCATGAAGGCTTGGAGGGAACATCACCTCCAGCAGGTAACAGAGATGGGTGTACAATCTGTCACCCAGGAAGATGTAGTGGCCTTTTATAGGCGATCCATGGAGTACCTCTATAAATGTTTGGGTCAGGAGGACAAACGGGATGACTGAAACTGTAGGCTAAATAATAAAGAACACAATGATAACCTTTGTTTATATACCTTATGTGTATAGCTATAAGCTTTTGTTATAAGTATGTTAACACATTATAAATATATTATAGAAATAAAAAGTAAAGCTAAATAACATGTCAGCTTGTACAATCTGTGTATAGGTTCTTATGTAGACGATGGTGATGAGCGTGAACCATTGTCGAAAATATATGAAAAACGTAATTTCAAAATATTCACAATGTTAATTTAGATACTTGATTTTTTTTTTTCTTTTTTTTTTCAATGTGAGTGAGGGAGGCAAAAGGCAAAACTGCCTATAGCGAGTGCCTCCCCCATAGTTGAAAGCGCGACAGGGCCAAAATCAAGGGACGTTCGAGCCAAAATGCCTGGACACACGGAGTTTGAAGCAATTTAAGTCATAGGAAGAGGGAAAGACTGATTCTGGGAGAGAGTTCCAGAGCTCAGCTGTTGAATAGAAGAAAGTCTGAAAGTAACGTTTCACTCTTGGGTTGGAGAGTTGCACAGAATAGGGGTGGGATTGTGTTGCAAGACGGGTACCACGTGCCCTACGTAAAGGAGGTGGTATACACTGGGAAAGCTCTGAGGAACACTGATTATTATAGTAGCGATAGAATAGCGAGAGAGATGCAACATTGCGGCGAAGAGAGAGAGATTGCAGAGAGTTAGTGAGTGGACAGGAGTTAATGATATGAAAGGCCTTCCTTTCAATTTTGTCTAGGAGAGCGGTGTGAGAGGAACCTCCCCACACATGTGAACAATACGGTACTCAATACAAGGACGCACTATGCCCCTGTACAGAGCAAGAAGCTGTGCAGGGGTAAAGAATCCCCTAAGGCGGTTGAGCACACCCAGCTTCTGGGAGGCTGCCTTAGCAAGACTGGTAATATGGTCCTTCCAACTGAGAGCAGAAGAAAAAGAGACACCAAGAATATTGAGAGAAGATGAAGGATTGATTTTAGTATTGTTGAAGAATAAGGGATAGTCCGCAGGGAGATCCTGACGGGTAGATAGATGGAGAAATTGGATTTGGAAGCATTAAAGGTAACAAGGTTTTCTCTGCCCCAATTGGAGATAGTAGTTAGATCAGAATTTAAGTGTTCTATGGCTTCATTCCGTTTGTCGTTGAGGAATTGCTGGCTTGGGCGTTCTGAAAAACTGATGGTAGTGTAAGGGTGGATGGGACTCGTTAGTCTTGGTCGGCAACTCATCTAGGGGAGACAACCTTATACAAATTCGGGTGGATGGGACTCGTCAGCCTTGGCTGGCAACCTGTCTAGGGGAGTAAACCTGATACAAATCCGTACTGCTTACCTAAGGGTAAGGCAGGTTAGTGGATGGATTAGCCGAACACCACTGTAGAAAAATAGTGCTAACAAGATACACAGAGGGCCTCGGAGTCGGACGGATCCTAAATTGAGTGGTCAATCCTGTAAGTCCTTCACTAAACTGGCTCGGGTTGTCCCTCTCACAGGGAATAGGTCCGCTTGGGGGCATTCTGTGTATGGCCACCCTCGTAAGGGGAGTAAGGCGTCCGGCAATAGATAGATAGATAGTGTAAGGTTGAGTCGTCTGCGTATGAATGGATGGGAATTGAGGTACAGTTGAGATCATTTATAAAAATTAGAAAGAGAATAGGAGATAGGACAGAGCCCTGAGGAACACCGGAGTTTATCGGGTGAGGAAGTGAGCGATGGCCGTCCACAACTGCAGCCATGGAATGGCCGGAGAGGAAATTAGAGACAAAGGCACAGATGGAGGGATAGAAGCCGAAGGAGGGTAGTTTAGAAATTAAAGATTTGTACCAGACTCTATCGAAGGCTTTCGATATGTCTAGTGCAATAGAAAAAGTCTCACCGAAGTCCCGAAAGGAGGATGACCAAGAGTTAGTAAGATATGAAAGAAGATCACCAGTAGAGCGACCTTTAACCCCTTATTGGCGGCGCTCGACTTAAGTTGTGCACCAATTTGCAGCAAGTTAGGAGCATTATTAAGTCTTTTAAAGGGTTAAAATCGAGTGCAAATGGCCGGGAGCGCAGCGGGCCAGACAGCCGACTCCCAGGGCTTACCGCCGCCCATTAACTCATGTTCCCTGTGTTCTCGAGAGGCCGGCAGTGTAGCCAGTAGTGAGCATAGCTGGGAAAAATATACCGCTATACGCTAAACTCCCATGTTCGTGGCACCACTGCAAGAGAACCACGAGTGCTATGCAGCTCGTTCTGGTCTCATTTTGAAGCTTTTAGTGCCTAGTTTTTTGCTGAATGCATTTCTTTTCATGCAGATACTTGATTGATCATTCAGGAGGGCCTGAATATGCCCAAATGAGCCCAAAACACCCTGCTAGACAAGGGTTAAGGAAGCCATACTGGCGATCTGAGAGCAGGTTATGAGAAGAGAAATGCTTAAGAAATTTGGAAGCAAGAATAGTTTCAAAAAATTTAGAAATACAAGAGATGAGAGCAATTGGACGATAGTTGGAGGGTTGAGAGCGGTCACCCTTCTTTGGGACAGGTTGAATGAGAGCAAACTTCCAGCATGAAGGGAAGACGTTAGAGGATAGACAGAGACGAAAGAGTTTGCCTAGGCAGGGAGTCAGCACGGAAGCACAGTTTTTGAGTACAACAGGAGGAACACCGTCAGGACCTTACGCCTTCTTAGTATTAAGCCCAGAGAGGGTAGAAAGTACATCTTTAGAAGAGATTAGGATATTAGGCATAAGTAAGAGAGAGGAGGGTGGAGAGGGAGGAATAGCACCGGAATCATCCAAGGTGGAGTTTCTAGCAAAAGTTTGAGCGAAGAGTTTAGCTTTGTCAGAGGAAGAAGTGATGGTTGTGCCATCAGAATGGAAAAGGGGAGGGAAAGACGAGGAAGAGAAATTGTTGGAGAGGTTTTTGGCTAGATGCCAGAAAGCTTGGGAAGAGCTAGAGTTGGATAGTTCAGTGCATTTATTATTGATGAAAGAGTGTTTGGCAAGTCGAAGAACAGATTTGGCTTGATTCCGGGCAGAAACATAAGAAGAATGAGAGTGTTGAGTACCGTTTGAATGCTTCCTCCTTATTGCGGACAGCAGTAGAACAGGCGTGAGTAAACCAAGATTTTTTAGCATTAGTCTGAGAGAAAGAGAATGGAATGTATGCTTCCATGCCCGATAGGATTACCTCGGTAATGCGTTCAGCACTCTCCGAGGGTCCCCATCCACGGAAGCAGAAATCATTCCATGGGAAATCAAAGAAGTACAGTACTGCCGGAGAGCCTCCCAGTCGGTAGCGCCAAAGTGCCACAAGCGCCGCCGGCTAGGAGGATCGGGTGGCCGTACTGGAGACAGGTGACAGAGATACGTTTATGGTCGGAGGAGCCCAAAGGAGAGAAAAGATCGACAGTATAAGAAGAAGGGTTAGAAGTTAGAAACAAGTCAAGAATGTTGGGGAGATCTCCGAGGAGATCCGGGATACGGGTGGGTTGCTGAACTAACTGCTCTAGGTCATTTAGGATAGAAAAGACGTAGGCTTGTTCACCAGGTGGGTCAGTAGTGTCAGAGGAGAGCAATTGGTGGTGGTGAACGTTGAAATCTCCTAAGATGGAGATTTCTAAGAAAGGAGAAATGGATAGAATGTGTTCCACTGTAGAGTTTAGATAGTCAAAGAATTTGGGAAAGTTGGTAGAGTTAGGGGAAAGATAGACAGCACAGAAATATTTAGTAAGAGAATGACAGAAAAGTTTGAGCCATAAAGTTGAGAATTCAGGAGTCGAAATCGGGAACACGAGAGCAAGTGAGTTTGTTGTGCACATATGCACAACATCCGCCTTTGGCTTTTAAACTAGGATAGATAAAGTAATTGTCATTTGTTGGCCTGAATTACCGATTTTAAATAATAATATGTCGATTTATGATATTGGTAAGTCTATCTGGATGCAAGCAGTCGAAATGTACATGAAATGTCATTTCCTTCTGCAAAATGTCGATCTATTGCTATACAGTATATCTATATTGAACCGATGCATTATCGCATTATCTTTTAGAGATTGCATCAGTCGATTTAATATGGTATCTTCAACTATCTTGTTGAACACATATGCAATATGTCAAATTGTCAAACTCAGTGCTGGAAGACTCTGAAAAAACGTCAATTTGAGCTGCAAAATGGTATATACTGTATATATATTATATATATATATATATACTGTATATATATATATATATATATATATATATATACTGTATAATATACATAGGCATATAATATAACTAAAATTCCATTGAGTACTTACCGTCACATCTTTTATATCAAATAAGTTTCCACACTACACTGTCAAATAGTCTCTCAAATAAAACTATGTATTCACTAAAAAATTGCCCATGGGCAAAACACGTAACTATAATTCGTAATTATAATTTATTTATTTCGTAGGCAATATTTATTGATAAATATATTTGTCTTTCAAGCGAAAATGCATAGAATCGCACAGGTTTAGGGCAATATATATATACGACACACTTATACATTCGTAGTCACAAACCTAACATAATAGTTAGGAATGTGACTACGAATGCTTACTACGCTAACCTTACGAATTATTGTACAAAATAGTGTAAAATCGTCAATGATAGCCAGGCAAAACTGCAAAACTGCATCAATACTCAAGGGGTTAACTACGATTCACTCCCCTCACAGTCACAAAAAGTAACAAGTAACAAATTATATATATACTGTATATAATTAGAATTATTCACTAAACGTTTCAACACTTCCATTGGGTAAATAAATAATCCATAGTGGCAGGCCTATAAGCATGGCCGGGCAGGCTAGGGGGAGTGAGAGAAGACGGAATTAAAGGGACGGAGACGTACTATACAGGCTGGCGGCCGGGCTCTAACTGATAAGACAAGGGGCCGCGCACATATGCTAGGGACGCTATAGGGTTGCTAGATACTTCCAAATATAGAGGCAACTTACCTAACTTACCAGTCCAAATTTGAGTCAAATCGAGTCATAAATTTATTTTTGCCGAATTTCTAAAAGTTAGGGAGCCCCATATGATGCAATTGCGTCATAATCATACTTTTGGCCATATGTCCATATGACGTGATTGCGTCCTAAATGTCAGAGAGTGTTAATTCCAATACGATACACTAACAACAGGCAATAAATAAAGACACATGACAAGTCAACACAATATTTTATTAAAGTAACAGAGGTTCATAATATGTAAACGTCTCAATAGATTAATAATGATGGATGATAAAATAAGTATAATAATGGTTAGTACAAAATACAGAGATCGAAGTCTCACAAATACAATTAATCAATATATAACAACAATATAGTGAAGTCAATAGAGGCAAGATAAATCAGTAAAACATATAGAGGAAATTATCCTCTAAGCACGAGTAAATCGTTCTAAAATAGGATCTCTTACATGGATCCGCAGAGGGTGCACACAAGGCTAAAACTACCGTCCGGGCAAAAGGGGCCACGGTATATATTGACAAAGACTGGATGGTTACAGCAAAACACAAGAACGATCTAAACACATCAAAAGATGAACAATAGTGATAATAACTCACTGACAAATGATAGAGAACAGATGGATAGCAAACATCCACAAGGATTAACTTACGTTAATATATATAGATGCAAGTTATAACATAGAATCAATAATAATGAAGCACTCTACTCTGCCAGGCAAACACTCACTGATTTTTATTATGAACCTGATGACATAGATGAGCAGTCTCAGATACCTACGAGTTATCCCAAATAATGCGTAAAGGTGTTGTACATAAATTCACTAGAGCATCTGATATGTATGTTTTCTCAATAGCGAGCTACGAGAATCCAATTACTCGAGAAAGTATATATAACAATGCTAAGGGAGAGAAGTGTAATGTTTCCCTAGAAGCGGGTCTCAGAATCAACTAGAAGAGAGAAGAAAGACTTCCCTGATTATGTTTGTAGTACTTATTTTCTTATTTCGAATATACTACTAGAGTGGGGGATAAATCGACAGTCATTTAGAAGTTTGTATACTTTATTTAACAAACTTGCTATATACTACACTAATAACTGTTTCTCTGTTCCGGCCGAGATGAGTTCAAGACACGGATTGAATATTACGTCGACCCACCATAGGTTGTACTTTGGAACCCTAGAACTCCCGTTACTCCCTATTTGGATTCCCGATATTCAGGTATTGACTCAAATCGGCTTCGATCCAAAGGCTGGTGTAGTGACTAGCATCTCGGACTTCCACCCAGAAGGCCCGGGATCGCGCCCACGCTCGGCGCATTAAAGATTTTTCACTAGCACTGAGTCGTTACCATCCCTCATGAGCAAGGGGATGGGATAGTAGTACAGGACCCCAATGGAAATACGCCTAATCGGCCATATTGGGCTATCCTTAGCTGGCTTAGCATGCGCTAGCTTTAAGAACTATTATTAGGGGTTCGACCCCTATGGAGAATCCCTATTGTAATTATTAGGGGTTCGACCCCTATGGGGAACCACTATTGTAATCATTAAACCTACTTATTCATCCAAATTATTTTTCCACGCCGGTTTTTACGCAATAACTCCAGAACCGCGTTTTGGATTGGGATCAATCTTTCACAAGAGGTGCGTTTTTGTATTGGGCAACTTTTGATATGCTAAACATCCGGCATGGTAGCCAAACAGGTCCGTGGCAGCCGATTTCCCGAAAAATTTGACACCTAAATATCGTCTCTCCCACTCATAGGAAATGATTGGGCTTTGGCATATGAACTCCACTACTAATGCTCCGCAAATGTTATAGAAAGGGTTTTGCTTTTGCACGTGGGGTTTTTTCCGGCAATCTTGAAAATACCTTGAATTCCACTTAAAGTTCCACATCTTTAAAACTACGCCGATGATCACAGCCATTGTTGCGTAGTTGGGTGAGGCTCGCGATTCCGAACGTTTTGATATCAAAATAATATAAATGGGTGGAATAGTTTGGCCGCAGCATTGAAAACTGTCTATTCTTAAATGACTTTAAAACCGTATTCGGTACCCACACAAAGTTTACAGTCTACAGTCTATAGGCTTCCACGCATCCCCTAGTTTTGCTTAATAACATAGTCGATTAATCATTCAGATCTATAAAAAAAAAATTTTTTAACTCTCTCAAAATAGTTCGAGCCCCTACGAATTCCAGCAATTATTTAGCCAACCTACCTATACATACCTATCCTACCAAATAATAATGATAATTCAAATTTATTTTTGGTGAATAACAGAGTATTGGCTAAGGTTTTTAACAATTCCTCCCTTTGCCAAATGCTTTGTTTAATAACAAAGTTCTAGACCTTCAAAGTTTTGAATTTTTTTGGTGTGGTGTGACTTACCTTTCCTCCTCCCTCAAACAGCAAGCAACGTTATCAGGGGTTCAAGAAGTATTGCATGCTCCCATAAAAATATATATAGTCCGGTTTTTATGCAATAACTCCGGAACTGCTTGTCGGATCGGGACCAAACTTCGACTCAAGGTGCATTTTTGTATTGGGCAACTTTTTATATGATATCCAAATGGTGGCCAGACACGCCCGTGGCAGCCTTTCACACCCAACCCATCTCGTCTTATCTAATTTTATGTTGAACTCTATTGTTCTTGATCCCACTATAGGACTCGGTAGCCTATTCCACATATCTACAACTCTGTTACTAAACGAATAGAGGCAGATCCCTTACACACCCAGTCTCTCTCTGTCGCTCGTTTGTTTGCACACCGGTACAAATGAGGCAGATCCCTTACAAGATGAACGTGGGAATCTGCAGAGAGACAAGTGGCCCACAAAAGGCAGATCCCTTTCACATCAAACCCATTTCGTCCATATGACTATCTGATTTTATCTTGAAGTTCTCTATTGTTCTTGATCCCACTATAGCACTAGGTAGCCTATTTCACATATCTACGACTCTGTTACGAGAGAGGCAGATCCCTTACACAGCCAATCTCTCTCTCTTATTTGCACACTGGTACAAAGGAGGCAGATCCTTACACATGCTACCAAGATGAAAATGGGAGTCTGCAGAGAGCCGATTGGCCCACACACGGTAGATCCCTTTCACACCCAATCCATCTTGTCTTATCAAATTTTATGAAGCTCTATTGTTATTGATCCCACTATAGCACTTGGTAGCCTATTCCACATATCTACAACTCTTTTACCAAGCGAATAGAGGCAGATCCCTTACACAGCCAATCTCTTTCTCTCTCGCTCTTGTTTGTTTGCACATCGGTACAAATGAGGCAGATCCCTTACACATGCAACCAAGATGAAAATGGGAGTCTGCAGAGAGCCAAGTGGCCCACATAAGGCAGGTCCCTTTCACACTCAACCCATCTCATAAACGTTACCTGTTATTTACACTACTTACTATACACCCATGTTATCATATACCTGCAACCAAAACACAATTGTAAGAAATAGGAACATAAGAAAATGGGAGTCTGTAGAGAGCCAATTGGCCCACACAAGACAGATCCTTTTCACACCCAACCCATCTCATAAAAACTCTCTCTCATTTATCTCTGTCTTCCTTACATTTATGACATCCTAGTCTCTCTCTCTCTCTCTCACAAATGAGAACATAAGAAAACCGGTCTGCAGAGAGCTGATTGGCCCACACATGTCAGATCCCTTTCACACCCAACCCATCCCACGCTCTCTCTCTCTCTCTCATATTTATCTCTATCTTCCTTACGTTTACGACATCCTATTCTCTCGCCATACTCCCTCTCTCTCCTTCACAAATAAGAAAATAAAAAAATAAGAAAACGGGAGTCTCCAGAGCCGATTGACCTACAAATGGCTGATCCCTTTCACACCCAACCCATCTCGTTCTATCTAATTTCAAGTTGAAGCTCTATTATTCTTGATCCCATTATAGCACTCGGTAGCCTATTCCACATATCTACAACTCTGTTACTAAACGGATAGAGGCAGATCCCTTTTACAGCCAATCTCTCCCTCTTTCGCTCTTGTTTGTTTGCACAATCTGCTCCTTCTGTAGTTTCTCCATGCCCGATAAGTTAAATGATCTTTTGATATCTGTGACACAGCATTTGTATCCAACACAATACCCTGCTTGCAAAACCGTCGAACCCCGGACAACGTTGCTTGCAACTTTAATTATTATTATTATTATTATTTATATAATGAGGCACATACCCCATAGCTTGGGGGGCTGACTTGTTATAGGGATTTAAGTGGATATTTATCACAAATCAGTAGACCGAGCTGGCCAAACTGTTGCTGTCTACCAATGACACTGTGTGGGATCGAACTACAAACCCTTCGATCAGCAACCAGACCATGCCACAGCCCGTGATAGGAATATTATATGTGTGTATGTATATACTCAGGCACATACCCCATAGCTCGGGGTGGCCGACTCGAGACAGAGACCGAAGAGAAACAACATTTAAAGTTCCCAATTCTTAGGGTCCGGGATCTCTTTCGTGGTCCCTCGCCCATTTCTCTGTCTCGTCTAGTAGGTGAATATTGGCTTTGTATATGATATTAATTAATTATTATATTATTATTATTATTATTATTATATTATTATTATTAATGCTTATGTTTTATTTACTTTATATATATATATATATTGTTATGCCCTGCTTTTATACAGGATTAACTTGGTATAGGTGATTTCTGCAAGATTGGGTATATAGGACTTCACGCACAGTTTTTTTTTTTTTTTTTTTTTTTTTTTTTAAGAGACAATGAACGGAGGAAGGAAAAACACAGATAAAACAAAAAGGTCCATGTGCCTAAAGGCATCCTCCATTCATAAAATGTTTGTAACAACTGGATTTAAACATTTGTTGATTGTAAGTTTGTGGAAAGCAATTCGAGGGAAGTAAATTCCAAAGAGTAGTAGCTCTGGGGATAAATGAATTCTGATAAGCAGAAGTTCTGCATTGTGGAGGAGAAAGTGTAAATTCATGGGCGCTCTCAGCTGCCCTAGTTCTACGGGGAAAGATGTGGAGAGGCGGCACAATTGAAGCAAGTTCCTCGGAACAATTGCTGTGAAAATATCTGTAGAATAATGCAAGGGATGCAACGTTTCTTCGTATGGCTAATGTAGGAAGGTCCTGTGTGATTGCAGGGTTATTGATTAATCTAATAGCTTTATTTTGAATTTTGTCCAACTGCCTCAATGCAACCACTCCACTTCCACCCCACAGAGGTGAACAGTAATCCATCTGAGAGCGCACATGACTTTTATATATTACGGCCAACTGCTCGTCAGTGAAGAATTCTCGAACTCTGTACAGGAGTCCCAGTTTTTTAGAGGCATTCTTAGCAATGCTTCTAACATAATGTGTCCAGCTCAAGTTAGTAGTTAATGTTACACCGAGAATGTCAATACTAGGGGAAGTGGGAATATTTACATCATTAAAAAATATATGGGAGTCAGTGAGATTCTGTCGGTTAGAAAATTGAATGTACTTGGTTTTCTGTGCATTAAAGGAAACTAGATTCTCTTGTCCCCATTCATTAATTCTAGAAAGGTCCTGGTTCAGAGAAATTGCAGTGTTTATTTTTGAATTTATAAGATCGGGTTGGGTGAAAGAATTGGTAAATGTGAAGGAACTGTGGAGTGTTGAGTCATCTGCGTAGGAATGTATTGGATTATGAGTGGTAGATATGAGATCATTGATATGAATGAGGAACAGAGTTGGGGCCAAAACTGATCCCTGGGGAACACCAGCATTTATTGAGTGAAATTGAGAATAAAGGCCATCTACCATTACACGTATTTTTCTGTTATGAAGATAAGAAGAAATTAGTGGAACTAATGATGCAAGGCCGTAGTGTGACATCTTCGACAATAAGGATTGATGCCAGACTCTATCAAATGCCTTTGATATATCCAGTGCTATTGTATGTGTTTCACCATGTTGGTCTGTAGCTTGGTTGATTTGATGCGTAAGAAGGCAAAGAATGTCTGCAGTTGATCGACATCGTCTAAAACCATATTGCCTATCACTGATTAATTTATTATTCTCCAGATGCTTAATTATGTGATTATTTAATATAATTTCAAAAACTTTGCCAAGAGTGGAAGTTATAGCTATTGGTCTGTAGTTTGATGGATCAGAAGAGGCACCTTTTTTAGGAACTGGATGGATGTTTGCTTCTTTCCAGGGTACTGGGAAGCATGAGGTATGAGGTACACAATAGAATCAACCGATGGTATAAATAACATCACAGTAATGGTTTATAATGCAGCTTTATTCTCCAAAAACACTAGGTAGAATAATGGTTATATGTGCACTTGAAACAATGGTAAATTGAATAAGTCAGATACGTAGTTTTGGACTTTTTACAATCTCTAGCACTTCTCGCGGATTTGGATGGAGGTTCACTTCCCACTTCCAACGTTCAGGTATTATGCTTCTGATCACCTTATTTGTAAGATATTAGAGTACACGAATCTCACGCGGGTTAGGTATCTCGCTGTATTAACTCTGGTAATATGACTCTCAATCTAGGATGAAGGTATAGGTAATATGGTTATATGGTTATATGGTTATATGGTTATTTTTATTTCTTTGTACTAGTAGAGTTGTTACCCTGTACGCATGTTTGTATGTCTGTTTTTGCTAGTTCCTACTAATGTATTTGACCCATATATAGGCTCCGCCTCCCCTCCCCCCATGCTTCTGCCCCCTCCCTGTCCTGCCTCCTTCCTCCCTCCCAACCCCCACCTCCCTCTCCTCCCCCGCCACCTGTCTGGACGGATATTTAAGGCCTCCTATGTACCAGCATTTGTTAGTGACCTGATAAAGCTATCTGCGAAACGTTGTCAATAAAGTGCTCTTCCTCAGATGGTGTTTTTTATCCATTCTGTCTACTTTTCAAGTACCACTCAACAATATGGTTATAGCCCAAGAATTAACGTAAAGGGATAACTGTAGCTAGTTGCACTGGTCTAGTATATTTGGCTGTTTAGGTAACACTTTAGACCGAAAAATATCAGTAAGGGGCGAATCAGGTTTCTGGTGGAGTCACAATCACTTCTTTCAAAATTGCTTTTGCTCGAGCCGTAGTCCTAATGTGGACTTATTTCTTTGGCGAGGTAAAACCTGATGGCAAGAATAATTACGAGTCAGTTCGCCTAAACTAAATTTCACTGATATATATTAATACATACTAGCATAATAAATCACTTGCTTCCTAACATCAGAGAGATGGATACATAAACGCATACACTGGCTGGTTGAGCTAATGGTACCGTAATTTGGTACTTTGCGAGTTAACACTGTGATCGAGTTTTCCTGGTTATCTTGTCTCGGTGGTGTCGGTGTCGGGGGTTAACAGCAGCTCCGGGGCCGTCCAAGTTGTCCGGGAGTGTAGAGAAGGTTTACAGATGGGCTTTTTGCGTAGCCGTGATGACGTCCCAATATGTAGAAGAGGTTCAAGGAACGCAGGCGGCTTTTCGCCTTTTTGTCAACAATGCTGATAAGGCCTACAGTCAATTGTTGCCAAGGAGTTATGCTTGCAGAATCCTCTATTAGGTTGCTCACATAATCCCTTCTAACATAACGATCTTTCTGCCTTAGATCAGTTATGAGTTATGATTATTCATGAACTTAAGTAGTAAAGGGGGCACTACCAGACGTTCAGGAAACAATAAAAAATGGGTGAATCGGTTGTTTACCAATATAATATTACTGCCGGCAGTCCCGAACGCAATAATATATTCATAAAAACTTAAATTCACTTCCTCACAGAGTTGCACAGATCACGGAACGCCGAAGTTATCTCGAATCTTGAGGGGGGGGGGGGGACACTAGATGACAACACAATGCGGTCAACCGTTGCTTTGAGCTCTAACATTCAACTGCCCGACTTTTGTCTCTGGGTCTTATTTATAGGCAGGTCAAGGAAGCTTCAGGAATGTTCTAGAAGTATTGGATGTCAATGCTATGAAGTAGTTAATTTATTCTGGTGAACTTAGGAGGTTAGGGAGGAGTCTTTAATGTGGCGGTAAGTAACTTGTGATCTGATTTATGATCGTGGATATCTTAACTCTAGTATGAGGTACTAGTAGAGTTATTTAGGCGGATTTGGTGAAGGTTCATAGGGACTACTTTACTGGCACACTACGTGAATAGGCTGGGAGGTATTATTCATCAATTCACCTAAATATCCTTCTCTGGTCTAGCTGACATGCTATTCGTAATCTAGGATGGGATAAGGAAGATTTTGGTTTTGGTTAAGGATGGGATAGGATGGTATTTGGATAGGTATTTAGAGGGTTAGTTCATCACCTGTTGGAAATTCACCTGGTGTCTGGCAAGAAGTTGTTGGCTACGTGTGGGTCATGGTGAACGTCATGGTGAACGTTAGGGGCATGGAAAGTCTACTTTATCCGCTTTTCCATGCCCCTAACACACCTATACTTTATTATCATATCTCCTCTCTCCCTTCTCTCCTTTAAACTTGTCAAACTTCTCCAATCTCTCCTCAGACTGTAATTCCCTCAATGTGTGCGGGCTTGCCTAATGTTTTCTTCCATCTACTGTTCTTGCATTATTTGTTAGTCCTGTACATTTCTGTACATTTTGTAAACCATGCCCAGTGGCCTTCTTTGCAGTTGCCACATTTCTTGGAGGTTTCTTCTCCTATTTTGTGTTTTTTAACTAGTCTTCCCTGTTGTGAACCAAACTGCATACCCTGCATCGTGTGATATTTGCAGCGCATCTATGATGGTCGGACCTTTGGCCTTTATAACTTCTTAACCCCTTCTGTACTCTGTCATTAATTATATTCTAGCTATATTTAGACTATTTTTGTAAGTTTAAGAAGGATCTGTGATACTAAAAATAGTTAGAGATACTTTGAAGCTTCTTAATTGTTGAATGCCCTTTTTCCACTGATGAAAATAGTCTATTAGTAGCCACAGTTAAGTTCAAAGCACGTCACCGGTACTGAAAGTGTTAAGTGGAAATGCTATAGTCTATTCATTCAAATTAGGCCAAACCTCTTGAATACTAACCTCTAGACCTGATCACGTTCTAAGGAAGTTTAGAACGTGATCAGGTCTAGAGGTTAGTATTCAAGAGGTTTGGCCTAATTTTAATGAATAGACTATAGCATTACCTTTGATTCTGGCTAAAAACCGATGATTGTACTGTATTAAGTTTAAGAAGGACCTATGTTACTAAGATGGTTCCTTGAGATCGTATTTACCCATTTGAGTTGTATAGGCTTATTGAAATACCAGAAAAATGTGTCATTCTAACCAAAACATGGACGACACCATATAAAGACAAAACAAGTAATCCAAATGTGTCATTCTAACCAAAACATGGACGACACCATATAAAGACAAAACAAGTAATCCAAATCAATGTTGAAATAATTATGTAGCAAAATAATATTTTGAAATAATAGAACACAAAACAGAAATTCCTCACTTAACCCCTTCACCACCATTATGTAATTTTCATCCTATTCTGGTTAGTGTGTGGTGTGGGTACAGTTACTGACAAATGTTTTGTGAGCTCTTGTGATTTTCTTTTTTTGGAAATACAGTACTATATATCCATTTCGATTGATGTTTGGTATCAAATCGACTATATATAAATAAATACATATGTATTTACTGATATATAGCTGTTATGATCTGAACATCAATTAAAATGGATATATAGAACTGTATTTGCATTAAGAAAATCACAAGAGCTCACAAACATTTGTCAGTAACTGTACCCACACCACACACTAACCAGAATAGGATGACAATTACATAATAGTGGTGAAGGGGTTAAGTGAGGAATTTCTGTTTTGTGTTCTATTATTTCAAAATATTATTTTGCTAAATCATTATTTCAACATTGAATTTGATTACTTGTTTTTTCTTTATATTGTCTCGTCCCTGTTTTGGTTAGTATATTTTGCAATGTTGACATTATAATTTGGTACCGACTAACTTGAGGAATAAAAAGCAAGTAGTTATATATATTTTATTTTATTTTCAGGTCAAAGCTTCCTGTGACGTAGCAACAATTTCCACCCGCACTGGCCAACTTGGAGAGTACTGCCCCGGAACTCTGTTTGCTGCTGCCGTGTTAGTATGGCTGACAGGGTCCCGGCCTCGTCAGGGGAGATATCAACTGCTGTGGAAAATGTAAGTTACATTTGTTTTATGTTTATATATTTTTGTATTTATTAATGTTTTGCCACTCCTCGGGAATTACGGCGTCTGTGAAAACAGTACTTGCATAATGCAAATCACAATTTGGTAAAGAAGTTATTTCGACGACTGTACAGTACTGTATGTGGGGGTTTGGTTAGTTATTTGTTTATATTTGTTGTTTTCAATCATCACTTCTGCAGTTGCTCTGTATATTAATATCCACAGCAGTCAAGTCCTGTTGGTAATAGTTTAGTTTGTGGTTGCTTACTTTATCCTAATGTAAATTGCATCTACAGTTGTTGGCTTTCGTGTACAGTATGTGGTGAGGATAGTGCGTCGTTATATGTGTGATTAGTTTGCTTGGGAAACAGATTAACTTGCTCATGTAGTAATATACACCCTATGTGGTGGTTTTGTATGATTTGATTTAAAAAAACATAATATCCACACATCGATTTTGACCAGTTCCTTTGCTTATATATTGTGTGGTCCCAGTTTTGGCTTGTTTGTTTTGCAAGTATTAAATTACAATCCTTGTTGTTGAGGTTCTTTTTACATATGCCGTACTTGGTGTTGGTCTTTTTACATATAGTGTAGTTGGCGTTGGTTAAAATGCCCCAGAACAAGAAGCCCACCACAGAAGCCACGAGCGAACACCACACAGAAACACCCGGAAGAAAGGTCCACAGAACGAAAGGACCAGCTGACCGAGCCAGCCATTTCAGACAGGCCCAAGCCCGCAGGGCTAAGCAGCTCCAGGCCGCACCTACCTACCTTTTCTAAACTGACCATTTTCCACACCTCACGTACACTACCCCTCGTGTCCTACACTCCTAACTACAAAGATGATGAACAGGAATATACATTCATATTAAAAACACCCATGCCCTGTCCCTATGTTGAGCCAATGCCAACACATCAGACAGCCATAATTATATCTATGTATGTTCTTACATCCAAGAAGTAGATGTTATATATCTTAGAAGTTAAAACACCCACGCCTGTCCCTAGACCTCGTATATCATTTCCCATGACGAGTATAGATATATGTAACCCGTGCTCAGTCGCCCCCTTGCATTGTTCCTCTAGTAACTAAGTGTCTCTATAATATTAACTGCCACCAGTATTGATACGACATAGCGGCACTGTCCTTGTGTCGTATTGTGCCAAGTACAGATCAACCAGGTTTCATCACCTTATTAGGACGACGACTATAATGTCGTCGTTCATCGATGTATGCAATCCTTAGTTTAAGTATTAATATTAACATTCCCTAACATCTTGTCTTGCCAGACTAAGCTTCTGAAGACCCATCGCCCCATAAATCTATGTATTCAATCCTTAGGTTAAGTATCCTTATCCGCCATTGTGTTCACCTTTTTCCATTTACTTTTCCACAATTGTCATACGTCTTCCCCTTGCCTCCTTCGTATCCACAGTCCACACTACGCCAATTTACTTCGTGTCATACACCTCTTACCCCAAACCGAGATTGTATAAGATAACCTTGTTACCAGTATCTGTCATAAGTACCCCGAAACAATAACTAAGTACCCCTACGAACTGCCGCTTTTGTTGGTATATATATATATTATAGAAAACGCAGTTCCCAGGGCCAACTAATAGTATCCATAACCCCTCGGACGGATCACATAACTCTATCTTTTCCAGACTTATATACCACCCCATAGTTGCATTCCCCGGTAGCATTTGGCTAACGTACTCCACTGCCTTTTCAAACTCCCATATCAACTGCAGCCTAATGCCACCCCCACGCCCAGAGACCTTAGGGTCAAATTCCCCTATAGCCCCCCTGAACTCCTCCCCTCTCATTATAAGACCCCGCGCTTCTCTACTCTTGTCCGACCTAGCCTCTCTCTCATACCTCTTGAAGATCCTTGAATTTCCCGTTGCTAACGCTCTCCAACCTTTTATATATATACTCCTATCCAGCCTACCTTCACTTAGTAGGCCAGAACAACATTAGAACTTTACTAACCCCTTGCATGCCATCTACTCTCTTACAACCAATTCACAACCCGGCACCCAATGGTCGTCGGTGCGAGGCTAGCCGCCTCACCAGTAACTAACTTCTATTGCCATACTTCCAGATAAATGTGGCAGAGTTAGCAACCCAGTCTCCACCACATCCAGCAAACCCTACAATTAACAACCAGCCGAGTAAAACCAGCTAGCCAAGGCACCTTCGGTTTTGGTATTAAGGACACCCACATCTGTCTCATAGACAGAGGGTTATTACAAACACTGGTGATATGGCAAGCCCCTAGCCACAGCCGCCGGACGACTATCACGGAGAGAGGGCGCCCAGCTCCCCCTTTTTGCCCACCCGAGGAGGGAGACCCCCACCCCCGCGGAGGTATACCTGGCCCCTGTTTTGACTTCTGAGTCATTGCCAGGTAGCGCAGGAATTCTTCCTATCAATGAACTAACCATGCATGACTAACACCTTTACTAACCTCTATTAACTCACAATAAACCATTTACCTTTCTTGCATACTCTGATCACTAAATTAGCACCTCAGCTATACCATAGAATGAAGATTGAACAATCTAAGAGAGACGCTCCTATCACAGCTGTCCCCATCCTCCTCGCAAAGTAGATCCAGTCTCTCTCCCCTAAATACTTCCAGTATAGCCAAAATAATACCTCTTACTAAGGCTCAGTTATATTAAAATATGAAGGCTTCCTATAGCCATGTGCCACAACAGTAATCAACATCTTACCTAGTCCCCATATCTATTGAGAGCTCAAATAAGTCCATAAGACTCGAGATCCCTACTGTCTACAGGGTCCAGAACCGAGCCTATAAACCTAGCTCCCGCCCCCAGTCAAATCAGTTGAAAGCTAGACACCAACCAGTGGTCACTACCCTGCAGTTGACCTCTAGCTCTGCCCTCGTGTTATTCCGGAGTTGAGAGATTCCAGATTCGGCAGACTCCATGGCAGAGAAGACTAATAGAAGCATCTGTCCATGTACAAGTCCTAACGTGCACCTTATAACCTTCACACAAATTCGTGGGTATATAAGTGTGTAGCCAGCAACGATCGTCAAGAGATCCGACTTGAGAACTTCCTACATTTCGGACCACCTGGACGGCCGAGGAACCAGTCGTTAGCCCCCAACATCACCGGAAGCAAGATAACCAGAACCAGATCTACAAATACTATTCAAGATTCATGTTGCTAGTACTAAGTGTTATAGTACTAGTTTGACACTCGCTTATTAACTTTCTATAAAGTGGCTAAAACCTTGCCCAGTGTAACTCATATTTAACCATTCCATTTGGGACGTACTAAGCGATCAGTGCTCATTAATTAACAGGCGACATTGTCTCTCGTAATTAGCTTATTCAGATATTAAAACTCTAGTGATATCTAACGTTCGCCCACTGATTTGTGTTCTACGTATTTCTGCCATAAGAATATAAAACTTAGATCAGTACCCCCATGAGGTTACTAGAGATTCCGTGTTCTACAATATACGCGTGTCTAATCCTAACTGTGAGCTGCTACTTGGGCATGCGACCAGCCAGTAAGAGATCAAATCAGTGAAATTGAATTACATGAATACATTGAGGTCTTCCAGTAAAATAAAACTTGCTAATTAAACCCGTGATCAGAAGAGTATACCTGAATGTTGGAAGTGGGAGACTAGGCTCCATCCAGATCCGCTAATGCTAGCAGTTCCCTTCTATTATTTGTTTTGTGCGAGAATTACTATCTTTCCATGCTCTTTATTTACTTACTTCAATAAACGTGAACGTGTGTCGTGTTACCGTGTGTTTATTTTGTGTTCTCTATTCCTCATACCTTGTATTGTGCATGCAGCCTTATATACCCAGTCAATTAGAACTCACATTACCCAAGTTAAACCTGTAGAAAAACAGGGCATAACATTGGCGGCAGCGGTGGTTCTTGATTCGGATAAAAGGTTGCATTACATTGCAAGTTTGGAACAGCTAGAACACGAGAACATCATGGCGCACCATCCTCACGCTTCCATCCCACATTATGATGAAACAAATTATGGGATCGAAATATTCATGGACATAGTGAAACCCTTACTTGACATGGCTTATACCACGGACGCACAAAAAATAGCCGTAACATTAGCGCACCTGGGAAAAGCCGTTTCCCTGGTTGCCTATCAAGTGCACCCTGATCTCACCTGGAACGAATTTCGCACAATAGTGATAGAAGCCATTAAGCCTTCGTTGGGCGCTTTCGTGGCCCACACCCGTATCCTAGACACTAAATTCGAAGGCGATGTAGATGCCACAGTGAATAAGCTTGCCCAACACATACAAATTTCTTTCCCCACGTTGACCAGAATCCAACAAGAACAGCAAATTCTGGTCAACCTTGTGTCGATATTGCCCTCAGCAGTAAAAGACCATTTCCGGGTGCACGATTTCGTCGGATACAAAAAAGACCTCATCACGATCCGACGTATTTTGGCCGTGCGCACAGAAGCACCCACCCAAATCGCTGCAATCAAGAGGTTTCCCACGCACCCGCAGCAAACCAACCACCAAAACTCCAAGAATGCCTACCCAGCCTCATCCTTCAACAACAGACCCACCTACCCTTCCGGCAAGCCCCAACCCAGTAGACCCCGGTTCCAACCGACCCAGCCACGCAGAATCTTCAACCGTAACAGCAACTACAACACCTACCAAAGTAAAAACCCTACCTTAGTTATTATCAACCCCTATTATTTCCCTGCCTGTAATGCTCAGTGTGCCCTCCATCAAATTCGTGACTCTGCCAAACCTCACCCCTCGACTCCTCGCATTTCTGTAAATGAAGAGGAGTGGGGACAAGAGGAAGAAATAGCCCCCCATATCATGACCTCAGACGATACTGAAGAAACCCTGGAGGAGGTAGATACCGACCCCCAGGATTTTTAAAGTATCCCCCGCCCACGATGGGCTCGGCGGGGGACGCCATAACTAGTCGCACTGCCCCCATTTATTACATGGCCAAAATCAAGGACATTCCTGTCCGCTTGCTAATCGACACGGGAGCTGCCAAGTCATGTTTGTTCAAATCTTACTATGAAAAACATCCCCGACTATTTGGCCCTTTGTTAAACACCAAAACAGAACTCATCTCAGCTGCTGATACTTACTTAAATCTCCTAGGAGACACTTTACCCCTATCACTAACCACTCCTGACCCCCATGCTCGTTATTATCACACATTCACAGTATTTTCCTCCAACTGTAAACAATATGATGGTTTCCTTGGACTTGATCTCCTTCAAAAACTCCAGGCCCAGATTGACTGCGGCCAAAGGCTGATCTCATTCAAAAACAAATTCCAGCCCAAAGCCTCTGACAAAACAATCGTGCAGAAACCCATTCCCAAAAAGAAAAAACAACCTCCCCCTCAACAAACCCTGAGTCAGGGTTACCAAGTTGCAGCTAGCACTAAGGTGACTCCTAAAACCTCCCCTTGCCCCGAGTGCTCTCAAAACCTCACTCCATTCAGTAAAACAACGAAAGAAGACAAGTCCAAGCAACTCCCTCTCGGTAACCCCCTCAATTCTCGTAACTCTGTCCAGAATAAATCCTCCCATGTTTTCAGGACAGACTCTGAGATATGTACCCATAATTCTATCCAATGTTTATGTACACATGTTTCCAGAGAAAATGCCGACCAATGTACCCAACAATGTTTTGCCCATGCCCCCAGAAATGTTCAACTATCCCACAACCAACACCAACTCCCTTGTGACAGTTTGCCGTCAGTAGCTCCCTTTTCCCCCCACACAATTCACACCCATAGAAAATTTCACAACCCCACACTTGACTCGCCCTCTCATGACCAACAAACTCACCAGTCCCACATCACCTGTAACCAGACCGTTACTGCCACCAAAAATTCCCCACCTTCGTCCTGTTAACAACCCCACATCAATACACCAGTCCTACGCCAATAACCCATGTTCTACACCTAACTTTTTCCCCACCAACCCTCCGCAGTCCCCCCAGCAAATCCCGTTTTCTAACTCGCTCACCTCTCACCCCTCTGAACCGCCCGCACGCGCCGTTAATCCCCTCCTCACGTGTGCCGACCGAGGGACACGACCATGTTCCCACCATGCCCCCAGAAATGCCCAGCTATTCCACCACCACCCCAATCCCCCTTGTGACAGTTTTTCGTCAGTAGCTCCCTTCCACCCCCACACAATCCAGACCCCTAAAAAACTTCACAACCCCACACTTGACTCGCCCTCTCATGAAAAACATGACCACCAAACCCACATAAACTCCAAACAAACCGTTACTGCCACCGACAACGCTCCCCCCACCATCCCTCCGCAGTCCCCCCAACAAATCCCGTTTTCTAACCCCCTCACACCGCGCCCCACTGATCCTCTCACATGCGCCATTAATCCCCCCCTCACGCGTGACCCCCACCAAAGTGACCTTGCCCCCCTTATAAGTACCAAGCACCTGCTCGCCAGTCAATTCCCCACCATCATTAGCCCAGCGGTAGTTCAGGATAAATGCCAAATTCCCCCCCACCATCAAAAATGGGTGAACCTGCGGCCCATACCCCAAACTCACATGATATTTTCCCCCACTAACACGTCCCCCAACCCCCATCGTTGCCTCTTACAACCCGCCATCATTTCCGCTCGCATCAACCACATTCTCGTGGCAAATATCTCAGAGGAACCCCTGACATTACCAAAAGGTCTCATTATAGGAGACCTCGAAACTTTCGATGACCTCCCCATACATTGTAACGACACCCCTACCAGCCTCCAATTGCCCCCTCTTCCTGAGACACTATCTGACCACCAAAAGAACGGCATGTACGACCTACTGCTGGAATTCAGTGACGTGTTTGCCCAACAACCCACCGAAATCGGACAGACTGATGTAGAACAACACATCATTAACACCACAGGCCCCCCATACGACAACCATCCCGTAGAAAGAACCCCATACAACGTCAGGAAGAGGAACGCCAAGTCCAGGAAATGTTAGAGGCCGGGATTGCCACCCTGTCCACTAGCCCCTGGTCTTCCCCTGTTGTCCTAGTCAAAAAGAAAGATGGGACAACCCATTTTTGCGTCGACTACAGGAGGTTAAATGACATAACCATTAAAGACGCTACGCCCTTACCCCGAATAGACGATTCCCTTGACTCCCTATACGGATCCAAATGGTTCACTACCCTCGACTTGCAAGCAGGGTATTGGCAAGTGCCTATCAAGGCCGAGGACCAAAAGAAAACAGCATTTTCCACTAGTGGTGGCCATCACTATGAATTTAACGTCCTACCTTTTGGCCTCTGTAACGGACCCGCCACTTTCTCCCGTTTGATGGAAACGGTATTACATGGCCTAACCTGGGAAACCTGCCTAGTCTATCTGGACGATATTATTGTGTACTCTCCAACCTGGGAAGAACACCTCCTCAGGTTGAGACAAGTCCTTCAAAGAATCCGAGCCGCCGGGTTGAAATTAAAACCCTCAAAGTGCGTGATTGCCCGGAATAAGGTAGATTTTCACGGACACGTGATATCTGAAGATGGTATTGCGCCAGACCCAAAGAAACTTCAAGCCATACAAAACCAAACCCCACCCACCACGGTTAAAGGAATACGTTCGTTTCTAGGTTTAGCCACATACTACAGACGTTTCGTCCCCCACTTTGCCACCATAGCCAGACCCCTCCACCAACTTACCCACAAAGACACCCCGTTCGCCTGGACACCTGAAAGAGACCTCGCGTTTAACACTTTGAAGCAAAAGCTAATCCAAGCCCCTATTGTCGTTTTCCCTGACTACCAGAAACCTTGCCGTCTTTATACCAACGTATCTCTGTACGCCATAGGTGCAGTATTAGCTCAATTCAGAGATGGAAAGGAACATGTGATAGCGTATGCCAGCTCCACACTCACCCCACCCCAACAGAATTACGCAGCCACCAAGAGAGAGTGCTTAGGGATCATTTGGGCACTCAGCCACTTCCGGTCATTTGTGTTGGGCGCAAAACTCGAAATAATTACCGACCATCAATCTTTACAATGGCTGCGTAGGTGCGAAACCAACTCAGCCATTTTGGTACGTTGGAGAGAGACACTAGCGACTTTACCATACAATATTGTCCCGGCAAACTCCGTACTAATGCAGACGCCCTGTCACGTTTGCCAGTACCAAAAGACCCCCCCACCAACCTAGCCGCCTTACAAAACACTCAATTGGTATCTACCCCCACCCCCCAACAGAATGCCCCCCCAGCCCCCTCCCTAATTCAATCTTGGGAAGCACGAATCAGACCCCCCTGGATACCGTTAAATGTCTTCAGGAGACTGACTCGCTGGGGAGATCAACTTGCCACAGACACTGGTCACATAATCTTGGACCCCACCATAGCCCACGACTACATGATTGCCATCCACGAGGGAAACGGCATACACCTTGGACAAAAGAAAATGTTAAAGATCTTCACAGACCAATACTGGACCCCCAACCCCTCCAAAATTGCACAACGAGTGACAGAATCCTGCAAACCGTGTTTATTGGGAAAGGATAGATCACGCACCCCAGGCCCAGCTGGTACCATTTCTGCCAACAAACCGTTCCAAGTCCTATCCCTCGACATCATGGGCCCGTTCCCTTCTTACGCTGGCAACCGCTATATCGTCACATTTGTAGACGTATATTCAAAATGTTTAATAGCCTGCCCAGTTAATGACCACACAGCCACCACAGTCGCCACACTGCTTGCCACAGAAGTGTTCCCTATATTCGGCCTTCCCCTTGCTCTTCTATCGGACAATGCCCCCGAGTTTAGTGGACACGTTTGGCAACAATTCACCCAACAATGCGGTATTAAGATTAAACACTCATCCCCGTACTGGCCTCAAGGAAATGCTATATGCGAACGCAGCCATCGCACCATCAACAACCAGTTACGTACAAGAATGATTGCTCTTAACACCTCAGACTGGCCATCACAACTAAAGATGATACAGTGGGGTATGAACACCTGTCCTCGGGAAGACGGTATTTCCCCTCATGAACGTGTTTACGGTGTACCCCCCCTGTTACTGCCATTCCACCACCACGCTCACCTTCCCTCCACCACCTCCACAATTGACCCATTGCAACATCTGCAAAACACCCTCCATACCGCCCAGATCTGTCAAGACACCAAAACTGATAACATCGATGACAAAAACCCTTTCGCCATCCATGACACCGTAATGGTACCCAACCTCCCTATCACCAACAAGTTAGGCCCTCGCTATGTCGGGCCCTACACCGTCATACAAGTCCCAAATGCCTTTCAAGTCACCATCGACTATCACGGCGTGACTCGCACGCTCCGAACTAGATTCGTCCGAGCGTTTAAACCTCTAAAGCCACAAGACATTACCCCACCCCACACGTCCGACCCTAAATTAAACACCCCTACTCACCCTCCCACTCAGGCTATGAATATTCCCATACAAACCCCTAAGGACCTAAGCCCTCCAGCACCGAACCGACAAATCTTTTCTCAACATACCCCCCAAACTAACCTCCACAAACCCCAAGCCCCCACTATCACACCCTCTTCCACCATGACACCTTCCTTCACTTCTGATAGTCAAGTTCCTCCCCAACTTATCCAAGTACGAAAACCTCCACCCACAACCCCGACCACAACAGAAACCCTCCCGTCTAGCCCTGACATACCTCCACCAGGCACCACAGTGAGAAAACCACCACTCCCACCCCAAACCAAGTACACACCCAACCGCACCACACAATCTACCTCAGTAACCTCACGCTACAACTTACGCCCACGACAAAAATCGTTTAAAACCTCCAGAAAACACACCCTGCTAACCAAGTTCCGTAGGGCTGCCAGACCACTACCCTCCTCCTCCTCCTCCTCCTCTTCTTCTTCTTCGTCGAATTCTCCCCCACAAAGGGAAAGAAGACGAATAATCACCAGCAAATCACCAACCTCATCAAACAACACACCCCACACACGCCCCTACCCCCAACCCTCCAACTTAAATCTACACTCCTTACCCACCCGTCTAGCCCCCCCCGCATCCGCCCTTTTTCCCTCCAAGATCCCCACCACCCCACCCACACACCGACCAACCTCCTCATCTCACCGAACCCCCAACCAACCAACCCCTAAGAAACCCCCCCCCCACAAAGTCACCCCTGAGAAAACCCCCACATGTCATTTACCTATAAAACGTGCTTCCCCTCAATATAAAACATCGTCGAGCGACTCAAGTCCCACGACAAACATCTACCTTCCCACCAGGACCGCCAGAGGTAGAATAATCAACAGACCCATCAGATTTAAAGACAGCGATACAAAAATAACACCCCGTTCTGACACTAAGGACCAAAGCCACACAACACACACACCCCCTCCTTCCCACACACCTCCTTCACCCACCTTACCTAAACCGATCTTGCGCATTGCCTCACTATATATTCCCAACCTACAACACCGCCCAAGAAAACCAAATAAAACCCAGACTCACATTCCCCCTTCATCCCCAGCTGTTGTCACGCGTGAATCCCCTTTCGGTTAGTAACCCATTCACCACACTAAACAGACTTCCTGTCAATCCCACACACCTCACTCCGACCCCCACGGGGGAAAGCTACAAACCATTCATACGAAAGGTTAAAGTAAAAAAACCCACTGGACACTTGGCCCGTGTACCACACCCACACCAAGCCCGGGCAGCCGCCCGCCACAACACAGAGGACACATTCTTACAGGTATACATTGACCTGCAAAAGAAACCTGACCGTCGCTCTCTTGCTTGGTGGAACTTTCTAAATACCCTTAAAATGACCCACCATCACTATGCTTCTTTTTACTTCACCCTTGAGGCTCGAGGACGAGCCTATAATGAAGGAGAGGGAAGTAAAATGCCCCAGAACAAGAAGCCCACCACAGAAGCCACGAGCGAACACCACACAGAAACACCCGGAAGAAAGGTCCACAGAACGAAAGGACCAGCTGACCGAGCCAGCCATTTCAGACAGGCCCAAGCCTGCAGGGCTAAGCAGCTCCAGGCCGCACCTACCTACCTTTTCTAAACTGACCATTTTCCACACCTCACGTACACTACCCCTCGTGTCCTACACTCCTAACTACAAAGATGATGAACAGGAATATACATTCATATTAAAAACACCCATGCCCTGTCCCTATGTTGAGCCAATGCCAACACATCAGACAGCCATAATTATATCTATGTATGTTCTTACATCCGAGAAGTAGATGTTATATATCTTAGAAGTTAAAACACCCACGCCTGTCCCTAGACCTCGTATATCATTTCCCATGACGAGTATAGATATATGTAACCCGTGCTCAGTCGCCCCCTTGCATTGTTCCTCTAGTAACTAAGTGTCTCTATAATATTAACTGCCACCAGTATTGATACGACATAGCGGCACTGTCCTTGTGTCGTATTGTGCCAAGTACAGATCAACCAGGTTTCATCACCTTATTAGGACGACGACTATAATGTCGTCGTTCATCGATGTATGCAATGCTTAGTTTAAGTATTAATATTAACATTCCCTAACATCTTGTCTTGCCAGACTAAGCTTCTGAAGACCCATCGCCCCATAAATCTATGTATTCAATCCTTAGGTTAAGTATCCTTATCCGCCATTGTGTTCACCTTTTTCCATTTACTTTTCCACAATTGTCATACGTCTTCCCCTTGCCTCCTTCGTATCCACAGTCCACACTACGCCAATTTACTTCGTGTCATACACCTCTTACCCCAACCGAGATTGTATAAGATAACCTTGTTACCAGTATCTGTCATAAGTACCCCGAAACAATAACTAAGTACCCCTACGAACTTCCGCTTTTGTTGGTATATATATATATTATAGAAAACGCAGTTCCCAGGGCCAACTAATAGTATCCATAACCCCTCGGACGGATCACATAACTCTATCTTTTCCAGACTTATATACCACCCCATAGTTGCATTCCCCGGTAGCATTTGGCTAACGTACTCCACTGCCTTTTCAAACTCCCATATCAACTGCAGCCTAATGCCACCCCCACGCCCAGAGACCTTAGGGTCAAATTCCCCTATAGCCCCCCTGAACTCCTCCCCTCTCATTATAAGACCCCGCGCTTCTCTACTCTTGTCCGACCTAGCCTCTCTCTCATACCTCTTGAAGATCCTTGAATTTCCCGTTGCTAACGCTCTCCAACCTTTTATATATACTCCTATCCAGCCTACCTTCACTTAGTAGGCCAGAACAACATTAGAACTTTACTAACCCCTTGCATGCCATCTACTCTCTTACAACCAATTTACAACCCGGCACCCAATGGTCGTCGGTGCGAGGCTAGCCGCCTCACCAGTAACTAACTTCTATTGCCATACTTCCAGATAAATGTGGCAGAGTTAGCAACCCAGTCTCCACCACATCCAGCAAACCCTACAATTAACAACCAGCCAAGTAAAACCAGCTAGCCAAGGCACCTTCGGTTTTGGTATTAAGGACACCCACATCTGTCTCATACACAGAGGGTTATTACAAACACTGGTGATATGGCAAGCCCCTAGCCACAGCCGCCGGACGACTATCACGGAGAGAGGGCGCCCAGCTCCCCCTTTTTGCCCACCCGAGGAGGGAGACCCCCACCCCCGCGGAGGTATACCTGGCCCCTGTTTTGACTTCTGAGTCATTGCCAGGTAGCGCAGGAATTCTTCCTATCAATGAACTAACCATGCATGACTAACACCTTTACTAACCTCTATTAACTCACAATAAACCATTTACCTTTCTTGCATACTCTGATCACTAAATTAGCACCTCAGCTATACCATAGAATGAAGATTGAACAATCTAAGAGAGACGCTCCTATCACAGCTGTCCCCATCCTCCTCGCAAAGTAGATCCAGTCTCTCTCCCCTAAATACTTCCAGTATAGCCAAAATAGTACCTCTTACTAAGGCTCAGTTATATGAAAATATGAAGGCTTCCTATAGCCATGTGCCACAACAGTAATCAACATCTTACCTAGTCCCCATATCTATTGAGAGCTCAAATAAGTCCATAAGACTCGAGATCCCTACTGTCTACAGGGTCCAGAACCGAGCCTATAAACCTAGCTCCCGCCCCCAGTCAAATCAGTTGAAAGCTAGACACCAACCAGTGGTCACTACCCTGCAGTTGACCTCTAGCTCTGCCCTTGTGTTATTCCGGAGTTGAGAGATTCCAGATTCGGCAGACTCCGTGGCAGAGAAGACTAATAGAAGCATCTGTCCATGTACAAGTCCTAACGTGCACCTTATAACCTTCACACAAATTCGTGGGTATATAAGTGTGTAGCCAGCAACAATCGTCAAGAGATCCAACTTGAGAACTTCCTACATTTCGGACCACCTGGACGGCCGAGGAACCAGTCGTTAGCCTCCAACATCACCGGAAGTAAGATAACTAGGACCAGATCTACAAATACTATTCAAGATTCATGTTGCTAGTACTAAGTGTTATATAGTACTAGTTTGACACTCGCTTATTAACTTTCTATAAAGTGGCTAAAACCTTGCCCAGTGTAACTCATATTTAACCATTCCATTTGGGACGTACTAAGCGATCAGTGCTCATTAATTAACAGGCGACATTGACTCTCGTAATTACCTTATTCAGATATTAAAACTCTAGTGATATCTAACGTTCGCCCACTGATTTGTGTTCTACGTATTTCTGCCATAAGAATATAAAACTTAGATCAGTACCCCCATGAGGTTACTAGAGATTCCGTGTTCTACAATATACGCGTGTCTAATCCTAACTGTGAGCTGCTACTTGGGCACGTGACCAGCCAGTAAGAGATCAAATCAGTGAAATTGAATTACATGAATACATTGAGGTCTTCCAGTAAAATAAAACTTGCTAATTAAACCCGTGATCAGAAGAGTATACCTGAACGTTGGAAGTGGGAGACTAGGCTCCATCCAGATCCGCTAATGCTAGCAGTTCCCTTCTAATATTTGTTTTGTGCGAGAATTACTATCTTTCCATGCTCTTTATTTACTTACTTCAATAAACGTGAACATGTGTCGTGTTTCCGTGTGTTTATTTTGTGTTCTCTATTCCTCATACCTTGTATTGTGCATGCAGCCTTATATACCCAGTCAATTAGAACTCACATTACCCAAGTTAAACCTGTAGAAAAACGGGGCATAACATTGGTCTTGGTCTTTTTACGTATACCGTACTTGGCGTTCGTCTTTTTATATAGATACTAGTCTTGTATAGATACTTGGCGTTGTGTTTTTATAGATACTTGACATAGCTGTTATTTTATATATACTGTACTTGGCATAGCGATTTTGTTAATAGATACTTGGTGTTAATCGTTTGTTTATAGATACTTTGTGTCGAGTCATATGATACTTGGCTTTGGGGGTCATTACAGTATACGGTTACTTGGCGTTGGGTGTCTTTTTTTATATATACTTGGCTTGACCTTATTAGATACCGGTACTTGGCTTCGAGGTTCTTTCTTAGATACTTTGTCAAATCTTTTTATATACAGTATATATATACAGTATATACGTTGATGGTCTTATAATATAGTTTGTTGGCCTTTTATATATATTTTGTAAAGGGTCTTCTTAAGCTGCATTTTGTGTTACCACCACTGATAAGCCATTGGGCTTTTGGCAGAAAATGCCAAAAATTGTCAGTGATATCCGAGACATGTTTACATACAGTGTTCTCATCGTCCAGCATATTACTGCTTCATATTCATCAGCCAACTTAAAATAGCCCTATATAATATTTAATTATCACTAGAACAATACACTATAGGCCTACCATGTAGGAAGTCTTCTGGAGAAATAGGGCAAATTTAGAAAAAAAATGCAAGATAAACTAAATCACAAATGTATGCTAGAATAGCATTGACAAATCGCTAGATAGTCACCAGACACTAAAAACTTGTATGTCACTAGAAAACATATGTTGAAGTATCTAGAATAATCTTTAACAATCGAAACATCTCTCCTTAAAATAGGGAAACTAACTTGAATATCGCTAGAATTCATCACATCTTGATGTCGCTAGATGGAAGTGATGGAAGTGATTCGCTGGATTTAGCGGTAGCAGCTACATTGGCAACATCGTACCAAGAACCTTCATTCCGTTATAATGAACAAGAGCTGCATTTTGTGTCACCCCAAAGTCTGATAACCCACTCTCATTAAAGTGTGGTGGCACAAAATGACAAGGGGCGATCCAGACTTTTAAATATATACATTATATGGACAACCTTTCCTGACTATTTTTAAGAATGAAAGTAAATATGCATTGCAGAATAATTATTACAAAGCAAATAAAGACAAAATAAAAGCGAAATAGCGTAATATACCAAATATCATGAGGTATGTCAGGGACTGGGATAATCGACAACAGAACATATCGGCAATAAATTTGAATATATACAAAGCTGCATTTTGTGTCACCCCAAAGTCTGATAACCCACTCTCATTAAAGTGTGGTGGCACAAAATGACAAGGGGCAATCCAGACTTTTAAATATATACATTATATGGACAACCTTTCCTGACTATTTTTAAGAATTAAAGTAAATATGCATTGCAGAATAATTATTACAAAGCAAATAAAGACAAAATAAAAGCGAAATAGCGTAATATACCAAATATCATTAGGTATGTCAGGGACTGGAATAAATCGACAACAGAACATATCGGCAATAAATTTGAATATATACAATTTAAGATGTGTTGTGACATTACATATTAGGTGAAATTATAAAACATATTTATTTGTTTAATAGTAGAGCAAGAAATATTCGCATACATAGACATTTCAATAATTCTGAGGAGGAGTGACGGATTAATTACCGTGACGAACACTGATTTTCTGAACTTGACTCTTGGTCAAGGTCACGAGGCTAGATGCCCCACCCACCCACCCACCCACCCACCCCTCGATATATCTACGTTCCTACTGGCCCTCACGCAGCCGTGGTGCTTAGCGCGATCGAACCTATATTTCACAAATGTTATGATATTTATATATATGCGTGTACTGTTACTTAGTATTATTGTATTGTGTAACCTAATCAACCCTAATGATATACATTTAAGTAAGAATACACCGAAATATAATCGTGATTAGGCGCGAATGGAGTGGCACCGCGGCTGCGGCCATGTGCTCCAATGTTTATAAACAACACGCTTTAGGCCTACATATCAAGATCAATAATTAATGATCCATCATTTCGATATTATTTTGATCTAGTTGAATTTGTAAAAAAATGGGTTGACTATTCCTATAATATAATTGAAATGCTAGGTTTTTCCAGGTTAAATAGGATGGGGAATTATCCCCAGGCTACCTTTAGGATCAACCTTTCCTGGTACCTGGCGCGGGGTACGAACCTCTGAAGGGAATTTAACCCCCCTAAAAACCCACAGGTTTTGAGATGCCTTGGGTGGGGTTCGAACCCTGGTTAGTGATGCACCACCATCACCACCAGGCCCGCGCGCTAACCCACTGTACTACCACGGACGTACAAAAGTATAGCAACCTTAGTCCGATTTTTAAGAACCACGGTGATGGTCTCTCGAGATGAGTTTATTGGACTTACCATCTACGACTATTTTCGAACCACGGTGATAGTCTCTCGAGACGAGTTTATTGGACTTACCATCTACGACTATTTTACGCTATACCTGACGTCAACTCGGGTTAGTATTATTGTGGGTGCGGGACATTTTCGAGGGCATTACACCACATTCCTTTTTAGTTAGGCTAGTCCCTAGCCTCGTAAGGTCGTAGGGTATCGTAGCCTTTTTACCTTAGCCATCTCAATTCTTGGTATAGGGTTCGCGTGACGGGTGCTCCACGTAGCTACCTGGTCACGTTCCCTAGCTGCCACCAATGAAATGCTAGGTTTTTCCAGGTTAAATAGGATGGGGAATTATCCCCAGGCTACCTTTAGGATCAACCTTTCCTGGTACCTGGCGCGGGGTACGAACCTCTGAAGGGAATTTAACCCCCCTAAAAACCCACAGGTTTTGAGATGCCTTGGGTGGGGTTCGAACCCTGGTTAGTGACGCACCACCATCACCACCAGGCCCGCGCGCTAACCCACTGTACTACCACGGACGTACAAAAGTATAGCAACCTTAGTCCGATTTTTAAGAACCACGGTGATGGTCTCTCGAGATGAGTTTATTGGACTTACCATCTACGACTATTTTCGAACCACGGTGATAGTCTCTCGAGACGAGTTTATTGGACTTACCATCTACGACTATTTTACGCTATACCTGACGTCAACTCGGGTTAGTATTATTGTGGGTGCGGGACATTTTCGAGGGCATTACAATAATCGCTTACTTTGAGGTATTATATATAATAACTCCGGTAGGTTATAGGCCTTCTATAGGATTATGACGCTTCTTTTGGAGATTCTGAGGATATAGCTAGGTAAATTTATAATTATGACATCCAAATCGATTATTTATATATGGATATATACAAAAAGTCTTAAAACTGTTATCAAGTTCCGAAAGTCTGAATCGGGTTGAGTTTAGACCCTGTGGAAGAGCAGGGTTGAGTTGGCTTGATATTGGACACCCTTTTATGGCATTTGGGTGTGAAATACGACACCATTTCCAGTCTATCGGAGATAGTGATGGTAAAGGAAAATGCGGCTAAGGTTAGATTTCGAAACTATTACAATTATTTCAAAGTTCAGAGATCATCAGATTGGTTTGGAAGTCGAAGTACACAATTTTAGTTCCATTAGTTTAACAAACATTTACATAATAAATGATAATATGCTACTTAGAGGGTTTAATAAAGAAGCATTACTTTCCCGATATCGTATAAGCGTACGCAAGCATTTGTTCTTTTGTTTTGTTTTAAGAACGTCAACAAACGCTTCGTATATTTGGGTTTGGTGAATCTTTTGGGGTTCCTAGCTATACATTAGAACATATTTATATTTTGCACACTCTTATAAGTATAAACACTTACTTGTTAACCCTTTATTGGCGGCTCGCAACTTATGTCGTGTGAAAGAAATTTGGATAAGTGGCGGTTCACAACTTATGTCGTGTGCCATTTTCACCACGTAATGTTGCTGAGAGAGAGAGATAAGTGGTGGGAGGAGAGTAGCAAACGTATGACTGCTCCAGACCACCGCGGAGGACCTACTGACATGAATCCCACCCTCCCCCACCCTCACGCACTCGCTACACAGGGAATTATGTAGGGAAACTACCTAATTACATGGTTTTTGCACTCGTGTTGCACGATCGTTGCAAGAAAACTAGCGGTCGTACAAGGATGGTTGGGGTGTCATTGGAAAGCTCTGTTTATGCCCTTTCGGGGATAGATACTTGTTTTACGCTCTGGGTCTTATTTAGGCATGAAAATTATCACGTAAACAACCCTATTTAGGGTAAAAACACCCCGCTGGGCGGTACATATAAATTACCGCCTAGGCCGCTCGCAAGGTGTTAAAGAGGAAATACACAAAAGCCCAATTTCGAATGATCGTGAATAACTTTACTTTGGCGTATGTTTGGGTAAATTTAAGACTACATTTAGATAGATATATTTTTTTAACACTCGCCAATGAAATATGATGACTTGCTTACAGATATATACTTAAAGCCTGAATCGGATTGACTTAAACCCAGTTGTTCACTACCTCAAGCCTGTGTAGGAGCAGGGTTGAATTGGCTTGATATTGGACACCCTTTTATGGCATTTGGGTGTGAAATACGACACCATTTCCAGTCTATCGGAGATAATGATGGTAAAGGAAAATGCGGCTTTTTATATACTTTAGCCGCATTTTCCTTTACCATCATTATCTCTGATAGACTGGAAATGGTGTCGTATTTCACACCCAAATGCCATAAAAGGGTGTCCAATATCCAGCCAACTCAACCCTGCTACTACACAGGGTCGAAACTCAACCCGATTCAGACCTTCGGAGCTTGATAACAGTTTTAAGACTTTTTGCATATATCCATATATAAATAATCAATTTGGATGTCATAATTATAAATTTACCTAGCTATATCTTCAGAATGTCCAAAAGAAGCGTCATAATCCTATAGAAGGCCGATAACCTACCTGAGTTATTATATATTAAAATACCACAGGAACGAAAAACCTGAGAGCGAAACCCCCACCCATAACGAGCCACAGGAACGAAAATCCTGAGAGCGAAACCCCCACCCCCAACGAGATCCCCGGTCCCTTTTCCATCCCCGATTTGCTCTCTCTCTCTCTCCCAATTCATTCCACATATTATACGTCTCTCAATCACAGTCTTCTAATATACAAACCACAATACTTTACTCACTGACATTCTTGATGTACCACCTAAGTATGTTGTTATGCCCTGTTTTTCTACAGGTTTAACTTGGGTAATGTGAGTTCTAAATGACTGGGTATATAAGGCTGCATGCACAATACAAGATATGAGGAATAGAGAACACAAAGAAACACATGGTAGCAAGTTACACGATCACGTTTATTTATATACCACTGCAGAATACTTGTGCAAGACAATATAATAGAATTGAACAACACTAGCATAAGTGGATCTGGATGGAGCCTAGTCTCCCACTTCCAACGTTCAGGTATTAATCTTCTGATCACTGGCTTTAATTCAACAGGTTTATATACCGAAGACCATCAATGTTACTTATAGAATCATATTCACTGTTAGATTTATTACTGGTAGCTCTGGTGCACAAGTAGTAGTTCACAGACTAGATTAGACACGCGTATTTTAGAGCACGGGAATTCTAGTAACCTCAGGGGGTACTGATCTAAGATTTATATTCTTGTCTCAAAAATACATAGAACGCAAATCAGTGGGCGAACATTCAGATATCACTAGGGTTTCCTTCTAGGTAATAATATCTGGGTATATGGTTGATTACGAGAGTTAGTATCGCCTGTTAAATAATGAACACTGATACGCTTAGCACTTACTAATTGAATGGTTATATGAATTATACTGGGGCAAAGAGATAGCCACTTCGTAGAAATATTAATTAGTGAATCTCTAAACAGCACTGTAACATAGGCCTAGTACTGATAAAGGGAATCTTGGGTAGTATCTGATGGGTCTGGTCCTGGTTATCTTGCGTCCATGATGTTGGGGGCTAACGACTGGTTCCGCGGCCGTCCAGGGGGTCCATATGTGTGAAGTTCTCAAATACGTGGGCAGGTCCTTCTATCCAAATCTGCCACGGAGTCTGCCGGCTCTGGGATCTCAACTCCGGAACAACACAAGGGCAGAGCTAGAAGTTAACTGCAGGGTAGTGACCACTGGTTGGTGTCTAGCTTTCAACTGATTTGACTTGGGGCGGGAGCTAGATTTATAGGCTCGGTTCTGGACCCTGTAGACAGTAGGGATCTCGAGACTTATGGACTTATTTGAGCTCTCAATAGATATGGGGACTAGGTAAGATGTTATTTACTGTTGTGGCACATGGCTATAGGAAGCCTTTATATTTTCATATAACTGAGCCTTAGTAAGAGGTACTATTTTGGCTATACTGGAAGTATTTAGGGGAGAGAGACTGGATCTACTTTGCGAGGAGGATGGGGACAGCTGTGATAGGAGCGTCTCTCTTAGATTGTTCAATCTTCATTCTATGGTATAGCTGAGGTGCTAATTTAGTGATCAGAGTATGCAAGAAAGGTAAATGGTTTATTGTGAGTTAATAGAGGTTAGTAAAGGTGTTAGTCATGCATGGTTAGTTCATTGATAGGAAGAATTCCTGTGCTACCTGGCAATGACTCGGAAGTCAAAACAGGGGCCAGGTATACCTCCGCGGGGGTGGGGGTCTCCCTCCTCGGGTGGGCAAAAAGGGGGAGCTGGGCGCCCTCTCTCTGTGATAGTCGTCCGGCGGCTGTGGCTAGGGGCTTGCCATATCACCAGTGTTTGTAATAACCCTCTGTGTATGAGACAGATGTGGGTGTCCTTAATACCAAAACCGAAGGTGCCTTGGCTAGCTGGTTTTACTCGGTTGGTTGTTAATTGTAGGGTTTGCTGGATGTGGTGGAGACTGGGTTGCTAACTCTGCCACATTTATCTGGAAGTATGGCAATAGAAGTTAGTTACTGGCGAGGCGGCTAGCCTCGCACTGACGACCATTGGGTGCAGGGTTGTGAATGGGTTGTAAGAGAATAGATGGCATGCAAGGGGCTAGTAAAGTTCTAATGTTGTTCTGGCCTACTAAGTGAAGGTAGGCTGGATAGGAGTATATATAAAAGGTTGGAGAGCGTTAGCAACGGACAATTCAAGGATCTTCAAGAGGTATGAGAGAGAGGCTAGGTCGGACAAGAGTCGAGAAGCGCGGGTGTCTTAATGAGAGGGGGGGGGGGGGAGTTCAGGGGCTACAGGGAAATTTGCCCCTAAGGTCCCTGGGCGTGGGGGTGGCATTAGGCTACAATTGATATTGGAGTTTGAAAAGACAGTGAAAGTACGTTAGTCAAATGCTACCGGGGGATGCAACTACGGGGTGGTATATGAGTCTGGAAAAGATAGAATTATGTAGTCAGTACGAGGGGTTATGGATACTATTAGTTGGCCCTGGGAACTGCGTTTTCTATGAAATATATATATACCAATAAAGCGGCAGTTCGTAGGGTTACTTAGTTATTGTGTCGAGGTACTTATGACAGATACTGGTAACAAGGTTATCTATACAATCTCTGGATGGGGTAAGAGGTGTATGACACGAAGCAAATTGGCGTAGTGTGGACTGTGGATACCAAGGAGGCAAGTGGAAGACGTATGACAATTGTGGAAAAGTAAATGGAAAAATGTGAACACAATGGCGGATAAAGATACTTAACCTAAGGATTGAATACATAGATTTATGGGGCGATGGGTCTTCAGAAAGCTTAGTCTGGCAAGACAAGATGTTAGGGAATGTTAATATTAATACTTAAACTAAGGATTGCATACATCGATGAACGACGACATTATAGTCGTCGTCCTAATAAGGTGATGAAACCTGGTTGATCTGTACTTGGCACAATACGACACAAGGACAGTGCCGCTATGTCGTATCAATACTGGTGGCAGTTAATATTATAGAGACACTTAGTTACTAGAGGAACAATGCAAGGGGGCGACTGAGCACGGGTTACATATATCTATACTCGTCATGGGAAATGATATACAAGGTCTAGGGACAGGCGTGGGTGTTTTAACTTCTAAGATAATTAACATCTACTTATCGGATGTAAGAACATACATAGATATAATTATGGCTGTCTGATGTGTTGGCATTGGCTCAACGTCGGGACAGGGCATGGGTGTTTTTAATATGAATGTATATTCCTGTTCATCATCTTTGTAGTTAGGAGTGTAGGACACGAGGGGTAGTGTACATGAGGTGTGGAAAAATGGTCAGTTTAGAAGGGGTATCTAGGTGCGGCCTGGAGCTGCTTAGCCCTGCGGGCTTGGGCCTGTCTGAATTGGCTGGCTCGGTCAGCTGGTCCTTTCGTTCTGTGGACCTTTCCTTTGGGTGTTTCTGTGTGGTGTTCGTTCGTGGCTTCTGTGGTGGGCTTCTCGTTCTGGGGCATTTTACTTCCCTCTCCTTCATTATAGGCTCGTCCTCGAGCCTCAAGGGTGAAGTAAAAAGAAGCATAGTCATGGTGGGAAGGTAGATGTTTGTCGTGGGACTTGAGTCGCTTGACGATGTTTTATTTTGAGGGGAAGAACGTTTTACAGGTGAAGGTAAAGTGTTTAACAATGTATAGAACAAATTTAAAAGATAGTCAGAAAAGTGTAGGTTAACAAGAAAAGTAGTATGACTAAGGGAAAAAATATAATATAATTTATATTGTATATGGAAAACATGTAAATTTAAGAAAGAACAGATAATTAAGAACACAGGAAAATTAAGAAGAGGTAAAGTGTTTAACAATGTATAAAGCAAATTTAAAAGATAGTCAGAAAAGTGTAGGTTAACAAGAAAAGTAGTATGACTAAGGGAAGAAAAATATAATATATACAGTATATGGAAAACATGTAAATTTAAGAAAGAACAGATAATTAAGAACACAGGAAAATTAAGAAGAGGTAAAGGGTTTAACAATGTATAAAACAAATTTTAAAGATAGTCAGAAAAGTGTAGGTTAACAAGAAAAGTCGTATGACTAAGGGAAGAAAAATATAATATACAGTATATGGAAAACATGTAAATTTATAGAATTATGCCCAATCGCTTAGGAATTGAAAACAATCAAAAAAATTTAAGTACAATAATATCCTCATCATCATCAGGGGGGGGGGGTTATTTAGGGTCGCCGTTAGTCTGGGTGACGGTCTGGTAATAGGGGTGGTGGTGGTTGTGGCTTTGACCTTGGGGTTTCACTTTCACTTTGGAAGGGCGGGGTGGATATACCGTTAGTTCTGTCGTTAGGAATGTGGGTCTGGGGGCGAGCTGGCCCGGGGCCAGTTTTGGAGGGGGGTCTAAGTGGTTTCGGTCGGGGGTAGTGATAGGGGGTTTTTAAAGATGAAACGGGCAGGTCGAGTCGGGGTTGTTGTTGCGGAAGAGGTTGGTGCTGGGGAGGGGTTGAATTGTGTAGAGAGTTGTGGTCGTGAGTGGGGTTTGGGGAAGGGTGAGTAAGGCTGAAGGTTGAGAGTTTACTATGATCGGGTGGTTTGGAGGTTTGGGGTGTGGGGATTTGATAGGGAGATGGTGGGGGGGGGGGGTCTGGGCAGGCAGGGTTGTGGTTTTAGAGGGGTTGAATTTGGACTGATTTTATTTTCGGGAGAGGCATGGATGGGATTTCGAGGAGTGGTTGAAGTTGAGAGGTTGATTATGTTGTTTGGGGCGAGAGAGAGAGTATTTTGGGGTTTAGCCAAGGTGGAAAAAGTTTTGTGGTTGGATTGGGATGGGAGTGGTATTTTGTCGAGCGGGATCTTTGGGGGTGGAATTTGGGGCGGGTGGGGTAACGGTGAAGAGGGGGGAAAGAGGGGGGGGAAAAGGGAGGTGGGGGTTATGTGGGGGGGTGATTGTTCGTTCTGAATGTGGTCGTGAGAGGTTAGGCTGGCAGGGTGGGAATTGGTGGAGGTTGAAAGTTTAGCTGGGCTCATGATGGTGGGGGACCGACTGGTGAGCAGGTGTTCGGTACGCATGAGGGGGGGGGGGGTATCACTTTGGTGGGGGTCACGCGTGAGGGGGGGATTAACGGTGCATGTGGGAGGATCAGAGTGGTGGGGTGTGTCGGTGGCAGTGACGGTTTGTTTAGAGGTTATATGAGATTGGTGGGTTTGTCTGTCATGAGGGGGTGAGTCAAGTGTGGGGTTTTGAAGTTTATTAGGGGTTGAATTGGGGGGGGGGGGGGGGGGGGGGGGTGGAACGGAGCTACTGACGGAAAACTGTCACAAGGGGAATTTTGTTGTTTGTGGAATAGCTGAACATTTCTGGGGGCATGGGGAAAACATGTTTTGGTAGGCCTACATAGGTAGGCATAGCTAGAATACGGGGCTTGTTAGGGGGGGCTGCGGAGGGTTGGTGGGGGAAGAGTTAGGTGTATTACAGGGGTTATTGGTAGAGGACTGATGTATTGATTTGGGGTTGTTAACAGGACGAATTTGGGGAATTTTCTTGGTGGCAGTCACGGTCTGGTTAGAGGTTATCTGGGACTGGTGAGTTTGTTTGACATGCATAGAAAAAGGATGGGGTTTATGGGGTAACACAATTGATGGAAGATGATCGTTGGTGGATGGCTGGGCAGGGGAAAATTTAGGGATGGTCAGAGAGGATAGAGGCAAGGAAGAGTGCACTGGGGTTGAACTTTCACCGGAAGTCATTTTGGAAGGGTGCACGGAGTCTTGGATAGGGGCTGAAGGGTTGGATAGGGGATTCATCGAACTGAGTAGGCATTCTTCTCTGATGGAGAGCATATGTTCTTCGAATAAGCCATACGGGTCGAGATGGGCGGTGATGTGGGGTGGGAGGATGTTTAATAATGCGGTGAATAAGAGTTCATTTTGTTGATCGTAATCTTCATAGCTATACGTGGTCCTCACGTATCTGTAGAGTTGTATGAGGGTCACATTTATATCCCCTTCATACTTGATCTCGTCGATTTTTATTATTTTGGGGGAGATGAGGGAACCCAAAAGTGGCCCTAAGGTCCGGATCACGAGGGATCGAAACTGGTTCCAGGTACTCTCTGGCGTTACCTGTTTAGCAATTTGGGAAACGGCTTTTCCCAACTGCATAATGTGCAATAATGCAACAGCGATTTTTTCGCGGGCATTTTGAAGTGCCACATCTAACAATGGTTTTATTATGTCTAAGTAAGTGGTAATATCATACGTGTTTACATCATACTTGGGAATGTGTGTGAGTGGCTGCCAATTTCGCGATGTTGCCATGCTTCTACTGTTCCAAACTTGCAGTGTAATGCAACCTTTTATCCGAATCAAGAACCACCAATGTCGCCAATGTTATGCCCTGTTTTTCTACAGGTTTAACTTGGGTAATGTGAGTTCTAAATGACTGGGTATATAAGGCTGCATGCACAATACAAGATATGAGGAATAGAGAACACAAAGAAACACATGGTAGCAAGTTACACAATCACGTTTATTTATATACCACTGCAGAATACTCGTGCAAGACAATATAATAGAATCGAACAACACTAGCATAAGTGGATCTGGATGGAGCCTAGTCTCCCACTTCCAACGTTCAGGTATTAATCTTCTGATCACTGGCTTTAATTCAACAGGTTTATATACCGAAGACCATCAATGTTACTTATAGAATCATATTCACTGTTAGATTTATTACTGGTAGCTCTGGTGCACAAGTAGTAGTTCACAGACTAGATTAGACACGCGTATTTTAGAGCACGAGAATTCTAGTAACCTCAGGGGGTACTGATCTAAGTTTTATATTCTTGTCTCAGAAATACATAGAACGCAAATCAGTGGGCGAACATTCAGATATCACTAGGGTTTCCTTCTAGGTAATAATATCTGGGTATATGGTTGATTACGAGAGTTAGTATCGCCTGTTAAATAATGAACACTGATACGCTTAGCACTTCCTGATTGAATGGTTATATGAATTATACTGGGGCAAAGAGATAGCCACTTCGTAGAAATATTAATTAGTGAATCTCTAAACAGCACTGTAACATGTAGGCCTAGTACTGATAAAGGGAATCTTGGGTAGTATCTGATGGGTCTGGTCCTGGTTATCTTGCGTCCATGATGTTGGGGGCTAACGACTGGTTCCGCGGCCGTCCAGGGGGTCCATATGCGTGAAGTTCTCAAATACGTGGGCAGGTCCTTCTATCCAAATCTACCACGGAGTCTGCCGGCTCTGGGATTTCAACTCCGGAACAACACAAGGGCAGAGCTAGAAGTTAACTGCAGGGTAGTGACCACTGGTTGGTGTCTAGCTTTCAACTGATTTTTTTTTTTTTTTTTTTTTTTTTAAAGAGACAATGAACGGAGGAAGGAAAAACACAGATAAAACAAAAAGGTACATGTGCCTAAAGGCATCCTCCATTCATAAAATGTTTGTAACAACTGGATTTAAACATTTGTAGATTGTAAGTTTGTGGAAAGCAATTCGAGGAAGTGAATTCCAAAGAGTAGTAGCTCTGGGGATAAATGAATTCTGATAAGCAGAAGTTCTGCATTGTGGAGGAGAAAGTGTAAATTCATGGGCGCTCTCAGCTGCCCTAGTTCTACGGGGAAAGATGTGGAGAGGCGGCACAATTGAAGCAAGTTCCTCGGAACAATTGCTGTGAAAATATCTGTAGAATAATGCAAGGGATGCAACGTTTCTTCGTATGGATAATGTAGGAAGGTCCTGTGTGATTGCAGGGTTATTGATTAATCTAATAGCTTTATTTTGAATTTTGTCCAACTGCCTCAATGCAACCACTCCACTTCCACCCCACAGGGCCGAAGAGTAATCCATCTGAGAACGCACATGACTTTTATATATCACCGCGAACTGCTCGTCAGTGAAGAATTCTCGAACTCTGTACAGGAGTCCTAGTTTTTTAGAGGCATTCTTAACAATGCTTCTAACATAATGTGTCCAGCTCAAGTTAGTAGTTATGTTACACCGAGAATGTCAATACTAGGGGAAGTGGGAATATTTACATCATTAAAAAATATATGGGAGTCAGTGAGATTCTGTCGGTTAGAAAATTGAATGTATTTGGTTTTCTGTGCATTAAAGGAAACTAGATTCTTTTGTCCCCATCCATTAATTCTAGAAAGGTCCTGGTTCAGAGAAATTGCAGTGTTTATTTTGAATTTATAAGATCGGGTTGGGTGAAAGAATTGGTAAATGTGAAGGAACTGTGGAGTGTTGAGTCATCTGCGTAGGAATGTATTGGATTATGAGTGGTAGATATGAGATCATTGATATGAATGAGGAACAGAATTGGGGCCAAAACTGATCCCTGGGGAACACCAGCATTTATTGAGTGAAATTGAGAATAAAGGGCATCTACCATTACACATATTTGTCTGTTATGAAGATAAGAACAAATAGTGGAACTAATGATGCAAGGCCGTAGTGTGACATCTTCGACAATAAGGATTGATGCCAGACTCTATCAAATGCCTTTGATATATCCAGAGCTATTGTATGTGTTTCACCATGTGGTAGCTTGGTTGATTTGATGCGTAAGAAATCAGAGCATGTCTACAGTTGAGCGTCAACGGCTCAAACCATATAGCCTATCAGTGATTAATTATTATTCTCAAGATGCTTAATTATGTGATTATTTAATATAATTTCAAAGACTTTACCAAGAGTGGAAGTTATAGCTATTGGTCTGTAGTTTTGATGGATCTGAAGAGGCACCTTTTTTAGGAACTGGATGGATGTTTGCTTCTTTCCAGGGTACTGGGAAGCATGAGGTATGAGTACACAGACGGAAAAAATTTTTTGCCAATACAGGAGCGAGCACCAAGGAGCAATTCTTAAGTACTTTGGAGGAATTTCTCTGGACCAGGAGCCTTATCTACTGAGAGATTCTGCAAAATAGTTTGACATGTCTGGTGTGGATCTTAAGTGAGGGAATTCAGGCGAATAAAATTAAGTACAGGGACATCTTGATTTATTTCATCTTAGGGTGAGTTGGGGAAGTTTATATCCGCGAGAAAGTTAGCTTTACCTCGTGGGACACTTACAAGATTACCAGTCGGAGATTTTATTGGTGGAATGGATGAAGCAGTAGTAGTGAAGTTGGATTTAAATGAGTTAAGAGTAGACCAAAATATTTTGTTATCATTTGGATTATTTAGAAGTTTATTTGCCTGCTTGTGGAGAAAGTTTGATTTAGTTAGGTTTAATACAGTTTTGGCATGATTTCTGATGTTTCTAAAGTAATTAAAGGCTTCATGAGTTTTTGATCTTGTGTATGCATTGTAGGCTATTGCTTTTTGTTCAGTTACTCTAGCACAATTATGGTCAAACCATTTAGGTGAATTAGATCTTTAATGTCTTTTGATGAGGAATAAAAGTTTCCATTCCAAGTTTTACAAAATCTTGTATGTGGCTCAAGGTGGAGTGTGCATCATTAGAAATCAAAGAGGTCCAGGGAATATCAATAAAGAAACCTTGAAGACCCTCCCAGTCTGCCCTATCGTAATGCCATTTAGTCACCAAAACAGGTTCAGAGTGGGAAGGTGTGGTAGGTGATAGACAGGTGGCCTGTATCAGACAGTGATCAGAAGATCCAAGCGGGGACCTCACTGTAACATCATAATTTTCTGAATTGGTTGTTAAAAATAAGTCCAGTAGGTGGGAATTATGATTAGGATTATCTGGTACACGGGTGGGTTGGTTGACTAGTTGAGTGAGAGTTAAATGAGTCTGCAAATAGCTCACATTCAAGACCAGCATCATCAGTCCTGGCTGAATGAGTGAGCCATTCAACATTATGGACATTAAAATCACCCAACACAGTGATTTCAGAAGAAGCATTTAAGTTGAGGACACTGAGTTGTGAGGACAGAGAATCAAAAAGACTTTGCTCTGGAGGAGTATTTGGGGAACGGTAGATGCAACATATGTATTTAAATTTACCATCAGAAATTAATTTGTATATAGAATAATCAAAATAGGGACAATTGAAACTAGTAACCTCCTCCAGGGCAATTTCAGATTTTGCGAAGCAACATACACCTCCTTTAGGTCTGAAATTTTGGAGCAGTTGATAACCTGGAAAATTAAATTTGACTGGGAGCGGGAGCTAGATTTATAGGCTCGGTTCTGGACCCTGTAGAAAGTAGGGATCTCGAGTCTTATGGACTTATTTGAGCTCTCAATAGATATGGGGACTAGGTAAGATGGTATTTACTGTTGTGGCACATGGCTATAGGAAGCCTTTATATTTTCATATAACTGAGCCTTAGTAAGAGGTACTATTTTGGCTATACTGGAAGTATTTAGGGGAGAGAGACTGGATCTACTTTGCGAGAAGGATGGGGACAGCTGTGATAGGAGCGTCTCTCTTAGATTGTTCAATCTTCATTCTATGGTATAGCTGAGGTGCTAATTTAGTGATCAGAGTATGCAAGAAAGGTAAATGGTTTATTGTGAGTTAATAGAGGTTAGGAAAGGTGTTAGTCATGCATGGTTAGTTCATTGATAGGAAGAATTCCTGTGCTACCTGGCAATGACTCGGAAGTCAAAACAGGGGCCAGGTATACCTCCGCGGGGGTGGGGGTCTCCCTCCTCGGGTGGGCAAAAAGGGGGAGCTGGGCGCCCTCTCTGTGATAGTCGTCCGGCGGCTGTGGCTAGGGGCTTGCCATATCACCAGTGTTTGTAATAACCCTCTGTGTATGAGACAGATGTGGGTGTCCTTAATACCAAAACCGAAGGTGCCTTGGCTAGCTGGTTTTACTCGGCTGGTTGTTAATTGTAGGGTTTGCTGGATGTGGTGGAGACTGGGTTGCTAACTCTGCCACATTTATCTGGAAGTATGGCAATAGAAGTTAGTTACTGGTGAGGCGGCTAGCCTCGCACCGACGACCATTGGGTGCAGGGTTGTGAATGGGTTGTAAGAGAATAGATGGCATGCAAGGGGCTAGTAAAGTTCTAATGTTGTTCTAAGTGAAGGTAGGCTGGATAGGAGTATATATATAAAAGGTTGGAGAGCGTTAGCAACGGACAATTCAAGGATCTTCAAGAGGTATGAGAGAGAGGCTAGGTCGGACAAGAGTCGAGAAGCGCGGGTGTCTTAATGAGAGGGGGGGGGGGAGTTCAGGGGCTACAGGGAAATTTGCCCCTAAGGTCCCTGGGCATGGGGTTGGCATTAGGCTACAATTGATATTGGAGTTTGAAAAGACAGTGAAAGTACGTTAGTCAAATGCTACCGGGGGATGCAACTACGGGGTGGTATATGAGTCTGGAAAAGATAGAATTATGTAGTCAGTACGAGGGGTTATGGATACTATTAGTTGGTCCTGGGAACTGCGTTTTCTATGAAATATATATATACCAATAAAGCGGCAGTTCGTAGGGTTACTTAGTTATTGTTTCGAGGTACTTATGACAGATACTGGTAACAAGGTTATCTATACAATCTCTGGATGGGGTAAGAGGTGTATGACACGAAGCAAATTGGCGTAGTGTGGACTGTGGATACGAAGGAGGCAAGTGGAAGACGTATGACAATTGTGGAAAAGTAAATGGAAAAATGTGAACACAATGGCGGATAAAGATACTTAACCTAAGGATTGAATACATAGATTTATGGGGCGATGGGTCTTCAGAAAGCTTAGTCTGGCAAGACAAGATGTTAGGGAATGTTAATATTAATACTTAAACTAAGGATTGCATACATCGATGAACGACGACATTATAGTCGTCGTCCTAATAAGGTGATGAAACCTGGTTGATCTGTACTTGGCACAATACGACACAAGGACAGTGCCGCTATGTCGTATCAATACTGGTGGCAGTTAATATTATAGAGACACTTAGTTACTAGAGGAACAATGCAAGGGGGCGACTGAGCACGGGTTACATATATCTATACTCGTCATGGGAAATGATATACAAGGTCTAGGGACAGGCGTGGGTGTTTTAACTTCTAAGATAATTAACATCTACTTATCGGATGTAAGAACATACATAGATATAATTATGGCTGTCTGATGTGTTGGCATTGGCTCAATGTCGGGACAGGGCATGGGTGTTTTTAATATGAATGTATATTCCTGTTCATCATCTTTGTAGTTAGGAGTGTAGGACACGAGGGGGTAGTGTACATGAGGTGTGGAAAAATGGTCAGTTTAGAAGGGGTATCTAGGTGCGGCCTGGAGCTGCTTAGCCCTGCGGGCTTGGGCCTGTCTGAATTGGCTGGCTCGGTCAGCTGGTCCTTTCGTTCTGTGGACCTTTCCTTTGGGTGTTTCTGTGTGGTGTTCGTTCGTGGCTTCTGTGGTGGGCTTCTCGTTCTGGGGCATTTTACTTCCCTCTCCTTCATTATAGGCTCGTCCTCGAGCCTCAAGGGTGAAGTAAAAAGAAGCATAGTCATGGTGGGAAGGTAGATGTTTGTCGTGGGACTTGAGTCGCTTGACGATGTTTTATTTTGAGGGGAAGAACGTTTTACAGGTGAAGGTAAAGTGTTTAACAATGTATAGAACAAATTTAAAAGATAGTCAGAAAAGTGTAGGTTAACAAGAAAAGTAGTATGACTAAGGGAAAAAAATATAATATATATAGTATATGGAAAACATGTAAATTTAAGAAAGAACAGATAATTAAGAACACAGGAAAATTAAGAAGAGGTAAAGTGTTTAACAATGTATAAAGCAAATTTAAAAGATAGTCAGAAAAGTGTAGGTTAACAAGAAAAGTAGTATGACTAAGGGAAGAAAAATATAATATATACAGTATATGGAAAACATGTAAATTTAAGAAAGAACAGATAATTAAGAACACAGGAAAATTAAGAAGAGGTAAAGGGTTTAACAATGTATAAAACAAATTTTAAAGATAGTCAGAAAAGTGTAGGTTAACAAGAAAAGTCGTATGACTAAGGGAAGAAAAATATAATATACAGTATATGGAAAACATGTAAATTTATAGAATCATGCCCAATTGCTTAGGAATTGAAAACAATAAAAAAAATTTAAGTACAATAATATCCTCATCATCATCAGGGGGGGGGGGTTATTTAGGGTCGCCGTTAGTCTGGGTGACGGTCTGGTAATAGGGGTGGTGGTGGTTGTGGCTTTGACCTTGGGGTTTCACTTTCACTTTGGAAGGGCGGGGTGGATATACCGTTAGTTCTGTCGTTAGGAATGTGGGTCTGGGGGCGAGCTGGCCCGGGGCCAGTTTTGGAGGGGGGGGTCTAAGTGGTTTCGGTCGGGGGTAGTGATAGGGGGGTTTTAAAGATGAAACGGGCAGGTCGAGTCGGGGTTGTTGTTGCGGAAGAGGTTGGTGCTGGGGAGGGGTTGAATTGTGTAGAGAGTTGTGGTCGTGAGTGGGGTTTGGGGAAGGGTGAGTAAGGCTGAAGGTTGAGAGTTTACTATGATCGGGTGGTTTGGAGGTTTGGGGTGTGGGGATTTGATAGGGAGATGGTGGGGGGGGGGGGGTCTGGGCAGGCAGGGTTGTGGTTTTAGAGGGGTTGAATTTGGACTGATTTTATTTTCGGGAGAGGCATGGATGGGATTTCGAGGAGTGGTTGAAGTTGAGAGGTTGATTATGTTGTTTGGGGCGAGAGAGAGAGTATTTTGGGGTTTAGCCAAGGTGGAAAAAGTTTTGTGGTTGGATTGGGATGGGAGTGGTATTTTGTCGAGCGGGATCTTTGGGGGTGGAATTTGGGGCGGGTGGGGTAACGGTGAAGAGGGGGGTAAGATAGGGGGGAAAAAGGAGGTAGGGGTTATGTACGGGGGTGATTGTTTGTTCTGAATGTGGTCGTGAGAGGTTAGGCTGGCAGGGTGGGAATTGGTGGAGGTTGAAAGTTTAGCTGGGCTCATGATGGTGGGGGACCGACTGGTGAGCAGGTGTTCGGTACGCATGAGGGGGGAGGAATCACTTTGGTGGGGGTCATGCGTGAGGGGGGGATTAACGGTGCGTGTGGGAGGATCAGAGTGGTGGGGTGTGTCTCTGGCAGTGACGGTTTGTTTAGAGGTTATATGGGATTGGTGGGTTTGTCTGTCATGAGGGGGTGAGTCAAGTGTGGGGTTTTGAAGTTTATTAAGGGTGTGAATTGTGGGGGGGGGGGGGGGGGGTGGAAGGGAGCTACTGACGGAAAACTGTCACAAGGGGAATTTTGTTGTTTGTGGAATAGCTGAACATTTCTGGGGGCATGGGGAAAACATGTTTTGGTAGGCCTACATAGGTAGGCATAGCTAGAATACGGGGCTTGTTGGGGGGGCTGCGGAGGGTTGGTGGGGGAAGAGTTAGGTGTATTACAGGGGTTATTGGTAGAGGACTGATGTATTGATTTGGGGTTGTTAACAGGACGAATTTGGGGAATTTTCTTGGTGGCAGTCACGGTCTGGTTAGAGGTTATCTGGGACTGGTGAGTTTGTTTGACATGCATAGAAAAAGGATGGGGTTTATGGGGTAACACAATTGATGGAAGATGATCGTTGGTGGATGGCTGGGCAGGGGAAAATTTAGGGATGGTCAGAGAGGATAGAGGCAAGGAAGAGTGCACTGGGGTGGACTTTCACCGGAAGTCATTTTGGAAGGGTGCACGGAGTCTTGGATAGGGGCTGAAGGGTTGGATTGGGGATTCATCGAACTGAGTAGGCATTCTTCTCTGATGGAGAGCATATGTTCTTCGAATAAGCCATACGGGTCGAGATGGGCGGTGATGTGGGGTGGGAGGATGTTTAATAATGCGGTGAATAAGAGTTCATTTTGTTGATCGTAATCTTCATAGCTATACGTGGTCCTCACGTATCTGTAGAGTTGTATGAGGGTCACATTTATATCCCCTTCATACTTGATCTCGTCGATTTTTATTATTTTGGGGGAGATGAGGGAACCCAAAAGTGGCCCTAAGGTCCGGATCACGAGGGATCGTAAATGGTTCCAGGTACTCTCTGGCGTTACCTGTTTAGCAATTTGGGAAACGGCTTTTCCCAACTGCATAATGTGCAATAATGCAACGGCGATTTTTTCGCGGGCATTTTGAAGTGCCACATCTAACACTGGTTTTATTATGTCTAAGTAAGTGGCAATATCATACGTGTTTACATCATACTTGGGAATGTGTGTGAGTGGCTGCCAATTTCGCGATGTTGCCATGCTTCTACTGTTCCAAACTTGCAGTGTAATGCAACCTTTTATCCGAATCAAGAACCACCGCTGTCGCCAATGTTATGCCCTGTTTTTCTACAGGTTTAACTTGGGTAATGTGAGTTCTAAATGACTGGGTATATAAGGCTGCATGCACAATACAAGATATGAGGAATAGAGAACACAAAGAAACACATGGTAGCAAGTTACACGATCACGTTTATTTATATACCACTGCAGAATACTCGTGCAAGACAATATAATAGAATCGAACAACACTAGCATAAGTGGATCTGGATGGAGCCTAGTCTCCCACTTCCAACGTTCAGGTATTAATCTTCTGATCACTGGCTTTAATTCAACAGGTTTATATACCGAAGACCATCAATGTTACTTATAGAATCATATTCACTGTTAGATTTATTACTGGTAGCTCTGGTGCACAAGTAGTAGTTCACAGACTAGATTAGACACGCGTATTTTAGAGCACGAGAATTCTAGTAACCTCAGGGGGTACTGATCTAAGTTTTATATTCTTGTCTCAGAAATACATAGAACGCAAATCAGTGGGCGAACATTCAGATATCACTAGGGTTTCCTTCTAGGTAATAATATCTGGGTATATGGTTGATTACGAGTTAGTATCGCCTGTTAAATAATGAACACTGATACGCTTAGCACTTCCTGATTGAATGGTTATATGAATTATACTGGGGCAAAGAGATAGCCACTTCGTAGAAATATTAATTAGTGAATCTCTAAACAGCACTGTAACATGTAGGCCTAGTACTGATAAAGGGAATCTTGGGTAGTATCTGATGGGTCTGGTCCTGGTTATCTTGCGTCCATGATGTTGGGGGCTAACGACTGGTTCCACGGCCATCCAGGGGGTCCATATGCGTGAAGTTCTCAAATACGTGGGCAGGTCCTTCTATCCAAATCTGCCACGGAGTCTGCCGGCTCTGGGATCTCAACTCCGGAACAACACAAGGGCAGAGCTAGAAGTTAACTGCAGGGTAGTGACCACTGGTTGTTGTCTAGCTTTCAACTGATTTTTTTTTTTTTTTTTTTTTTTAAAGAGACAATGAACGGAGGAAGGAAAAACACAGATAAAACAAAAAGGTCCATGTGCCTAAAGGCATCCTCCATTCATAAAATGTTTGTAACAACTGGATTTAAACATTTGTAGATTGTAAGTTTGTGGAAAGCAATTCGAGGGAAGTGAATTCCAAAGAGTAGTAGCTCTGGGGATAAATGAATTCTGATAAGCAGAAGTTCTGCATTGTGGAGGAGAAAGTGTAAATTCATGGGCGCTCTCAGCTGCCCTAGTTCTACGGGGAAAGATGGAGAGGCGGCACAATTGAAGCAAGTTCCTCGGAACAATTGCTGTGAAAATATCTGTAGAATAATGCAAGGGATGCAACGTTTCTTCGTATGGATAATGTAGGAAGGTCCTGTGTGATTGCAGGGTTATTGATTAATCTAATAGCTTATTTTGAATTTTGTCCAACTGCCTCAATGCAACCACTCCACTTCCACCCCACAGAGGTGAACAGTAATCCATCTGAGAACGCACATGACTTTTATATATCACGGCCAACTGCTCGTCAGTGAAGAATTCTCGAACTCTGTACAGGAGTCCTAGTTTTTTAGAGGCATTCTTAACAATGCTTCTAACATAATGTGTCCAGCTCAAGTTAGTAGTTAATGTTACACCGAGAATGTCAATACTAGGGGAAGTGGGAATATTTACATCATTAAAAAATATATGGGAGTCAGTGAGATTCTGTCGGGTTAGAAAATTGAATGTATTTGGTTTTCTGTGCATTAAAGGAAACTAGATTCTTTTGTCCCCATCCATTAATTCTAGAAAGGTCCTGGTTCAGAGAAATTGCAGTGTTTATTTTGAATTTATAAGATCGGGTTGGGTGAAAGAATTGGTAAATGTGAAGGAACTGTGGAGTGTTGAGTCATCTGCGTAGGAATGTATTGGATTATGAGTGGTAGATATGAGATCATTGATATGAATGAGGAACAGAATTGGGGCCAAAACTGATCCCTGGGGAACACCAGCATTTATTGAGTGAAATTGAGAATAAAGGCCATCTACCATTACACATATTTGTCTGTTATGAAGATAAGAAGAAATTAGTGGAACTAATGATGCAAGGCCGTAGTGTGACATCTTCGACAATAAGGATTGATGCCAGACTCTATCAAATGCCTTTGATATATCCAGTGCTATTGTATGTGTTTCACCATGTTGGTCTGTAGCTTGGTTGATTTGATGCGTAAGAAGGCAAAGCATGTCTGCAGTTGATCGACATCGTCTAAAACCATATTACCTATCACTGATTAATTTATTATTCTCAAGATGCTTAATTATGTGATTATTTAATATAATTTCAAAGACTTTACCAAGAGTGGAAGTTATAGCTATTGGTCTGTAGTTTGATGGATCTGAAGAGGCACCTTTTTAGGAACTGGATGGATGTTTGCTTCTTTCCAGGGTACTGGGAAGCATGAGGTATGAGTACACAGACGGAAATATTTTGCCAATACAGGAGCGAGCACCAAGAAGCAATTCTTAAGTACTATTGGAGGAATTTCATCTGAACCAGGAGCCTTATCTACTGAGAGATTCTGCAAAATAGTTTTGACATGTCTGGTGTGGATCTTAAGTGAGGGAATTTCAGGCGAATTAAAATTAAGTACAGGGACATCTTGATTTATTTCATCTAAGGTTGAGTTGGTGGAGAAAATATCCGCAAGAAGGTTAGCTTTACCTCGTGGGTCACTTACAAGATTGCCAGTCGGAGATTTTAATGGTGGAATGGATGAAGCAGTAGTGAAGTTGGATTTAAATAAGTTAAGAGTAGACCAAAATATTTTGTTATCATTTGGATTATTTAGAAGTTTATTTGCCTGCTTGTGGAGAAAGAAAGTTTGATTTAGTTAGGTTTAATACAGTTTTGGCATGATTTCTGATGTTTCTAAAGTAATTAAAGGCTTCATGAGTTTTGATCTTGTGTATGCATTGTAGGCTATTGCTTTTTGTTCAGTTACTCTAGCACAATTATGGTCAAACCATTTAGGTGAATTAGATCTTTTACTGTACTTTTGATGAGGAATAAAAGTTTCCATTCCAATTTTTACAAAATCTTGTATGTGGCTCAAGGTGGAGTGTGCATCATTAGAAAATAAAGAGGTCCAGGGAATATCAATAAAGAAACCTTGAAGACCCTCCCAGTCTGCCCTATCGTAATGCCATTTAGTCACCAAAACAAGTTCAGAGTGGGAAGGTGTGGTAGGTGATAGACAGGTGGCCTGTATCAGACAGTGATCAGAAGATCCAAGCGGGGACCTCACTGTAACATCATAATTTTCTGAATTGGTTGTTAAAAATAAGTCCAGTAGGTGGGAATTATGATTAGGATTATCTGGTACACGGGTGGGTTGGTTGACTAGTTGAGTGAGATTAAATGAGTCTGCAAATAGCTCACATTCAAGACCAGCATCATCAGTCCTGGCTGAATGAGTGAGCCATTCAACATTATGGACATTAAAATCACCCAACACAGTGATTTCAGAAGAAGCATTTAAGTTGAGGACACTGAGTTGTGAGGACAGAGAAACAAAAAGACTTTGCTCTGGAGGAGTATTTGGGGAACGGTAGATGCAACATATGTATTTAAATTTACCATCAGAAATTAATTTGTATATAGAATAATCAAAATAGGGACAATTGAAACTAGTAACCTCCTCCAGGGCAATTTCAGATTTTGCGAAGCAACATACACCTCCTTTAGGTCTGAAATTTTGAAGAAGTTGATAACCTGGAAAATTAAATTTGACTGGGGGCGGGAGCTAGATTTATAGGCTCGGTTCTGGACCCTGTAGACAGTAGGGATCTCGAGTCTTATGGACTTATTTGAGCTCTCAATAGATATGGGGACTAGGTAAGATGGTATTTACTGTTGTGGCACATGGCTATAGGAAGCCTTTATATTTTCATATAACTGAGCCTTAGTAAGAGGTACTATTTTGGCTATACTGGAAGTATTTAGGGGAGAGAGACTGGATCTACTTTGCGAGAAGGATGGGGACAGCTGTGATAGGAGCGTCTCTCTTAGATTGTTCAATCTTCATTCTATGGTATAGCTGAGGTGCTAATTTAGTGATCAGAGTATGCAAGAAAGGTAAATGGTTTATTGTGAGTTAATAGAGGTTAGGAAAGGTGTTAGTCATGCATGGTTAGTTCATTGATAGGAAGAATTCCTGTGCTACCTGGCAATGACTCGGAAGTCAAAACAGGGGCCAGGTATACCTCCGCGGGGGTGGGGGTCTCCCTCCTCGGGTGGGCAAAAAGGGGGAGCTGGGCGCCCTCTCTCTGTGATAGTCGTCCGGCGGCTGTGGCTAGGGGCTTGCCATATCACCAGTGTTTGTAATAACCCTCTGTGTATGAGACAGATGTGGGTGTCCTTAATACCAAAACCGAAGGTGCCTTGGCTAGCTGGTTTTACTCGGCTGGTTGTTAATTGTAGGGTTTGCTGGATGTGGTGGAGACTGGGTTGCTAACTCTGCCACATTTATCTGGAAGTATGGCAATAGAAGTTAGTTACTGGTGAGGCGGCTAGCCTCGCACCGACGACCATTGGGTGCAGGGTTGTGAATTGGTTGTAAGAGAATAGATGGCATGCAAGGGGCTAGTAAAGTTCTAATGTTGTTCTGGCCTACTAAGTGAAGGTAGGCTGGATAGGAGTATATATATAAAAGGTTGGAGAGCGTTAGCAACGGACAATTCAAGGATCTTCAAGAGGTATGAGAGAGAGGCTAGGTCGGACAAGAGTCGAGAAGCGCGGGTGTCTTAATGAGAGGGGGGGGGGGAGTTCAGGGGCTACAGGGAAATTTGCCCCTAAGGTCCCTGGGCGTGGGGGTGGCATTAGGCTACAATTGATATTGGAGTTTGAAAAGACAGTGAAAGTACGTTAGTCAAATGCTACCGGGGGATGCAACTACGGGGTGGTATATGAGTCTGGAAAAGATAGAATTATGTAGTCAGTACGAGGGGTTATGGATACTATTAGTTGGCCCTGGGAACTGCGTTTTCTATGAAATATATATACCAATAAAGCGGCAGTTCGTAGGGTTACTTAGTTATTGTTTCGAGGTACTTATGACAGATACTGGTAACAAGGTTATCTATACAATCTCTGGATGGGGTAAGAGGTGTATGACACGAAGCAAATTGGCGTAGTGTGGACTGTGGATACCAAGGAGGCAAGTGGAAGACGTATGACAATTGTGGAAAAGTAAATGGAAAAATGTGAACACAATGGCGGATAAAGATACTTAACCTAAGGATTGAATACATAGATTTATGGGGCGATGGGTCTTCAGAAAGCTTAGTCTGGCAAGACAAGATGTTAGGGAATGTTAATATTAATACTTAAACTACGGATTGCATACATCGATGAACGACGACATTATAGTCGTCGTCCTAATAAGGTGATGAAACCTGGTTGATCTGTACTTGGCACAATACGACACAAGGACAGTGCCGCTATGTCGTATCAATACTGGTGGCAGTTAGTATTATAGAGACACTTAGTTACTAGAGGAACAATGCAAGGGGGCGACTGAGCACGGGTTACATATATCTATACTCGTCATGGGAAATGATATACAAGGTCTAGGGACAGGCGTGGGTGTTTTAACTTCTAAGATAATTAACATCTACTTCTCGGATGTAAGAACATACATAGATATAAGTATGGCTGTCTGATGTGTTGGCATTGGCTCAACGTCGGGACAGGGCATGGGTGTTTTTAATATGAATGTATATTCCTGTTCATCATCTTTGTAGTTAGGAGTGTAGGACACGAGGGGGTAGTGTACATGAGGTGTGGAAAAATGGTCAGTTTAGAAGGGGTATCTAGGTGCGGCCTGGAGCTGCTTAGCCCTGCGGGTTTGGGCCTGTCTGAATTGGCTGGCTCGGTCAGCTGGTCCTTTCGTTCTGTGGACCTTTCCTTTGGGTGTTTCTGTGTGGTGTTCGTTCGTGGCTTCTGTGGTGGGCTTCTCGTTCTGGGGCATTTTATATGTATTTAATTATGTAACCACCATACAGGCTATAATACTTTCATTGTGTAGGTTCGAGGCGATCTAAGAGACACCTTAGCTACCATTTCACACCAAATCAGATCGTGATTACGTCAGCCCTGTATTTAGTTATATAACAATCATAGTCCCCCCCCAATTCTAGCAATTCTGTCTCTAACCTCCCGTTATTTTATCCACTAACTATATATATTCCCAACCTTCCTAATACCACCTCCATTTCACTAGACAAAATACCTAGGAGTAATTCCGAGATTAATTATGAAATTACACTAGACAGCCCCACAACTGAGATCCACATTGCTACTTTATTGATGTACCAACTCCCTAATGTTAACATAATTTAGGGAACTTGTAAAAAGAGAAGACACCTATCTTCGTTCCCCCATTTTTAGCAGTTAGCTATACATAACGTCACGTTGCATTGTTCGTCTGTCAATTTGTGTCCCTTGCCAGTTCTTGTATTGATTTATGCCTGTTGATTTAGATAAGTTAATTACGAGTTATGTAACAACCTTTAACCACGACTATATACACCCGATAACCCTATGCCAGTTATTGTATTGATTTAGGCCTGTTAATTCGGATAAACTCACTATGATCAATCTGCAGACGATTATCAGGAGAGATGCAGGAAAGCTACCTCGTATCTCTCTCTCCATGACGAGTATAGATATATGTACCCCCATGCTCAGTCGCCCCCTTGCCTTGTTCTTCTAGTAACTAAGTGTATATATAATATTAACCGGAGTATGCCACCAGTATTGATACGACATAGCGGCACTGTCCTTGTGTCGTATTGTGCCACGTGCATACCAAACCGGTTTTCATCATCTTATTAGGATGACGTCTATAATGCCGTCGTTTATGCATGTATTCACTCCTTAGGGTAACTATCTGTTATCCACGATGTTTCTCTTTTCCACTTAACTCCGCATGTTGCACGCCTATTAAAAACCCAGTCTTCTAAAATACAAACCACATGATTTTCCTCCTAGACATTCCTGATGTACCAACTAAGTATGTATTTCATGAGATAACCACCTTGTGGGTTATAGTACTTTCATTTGTGTAGGTGCGAAGGCGAGCTCAAAACACCTTCGATTTCCAGTCCACAACGAGCCCGATCATGATTATGTCACTCCTATAATTAATTATGTAACCCACATACCCTCCCTTGCTCAGCTGTTCCTTTCTTCTGTAGTAACTAGATATATATAGATATGTGTCCCGTGCTCAGTTGCCCCCTTGCCTTGTTCTTTTAGTAACTAAGTGTATATATAATATAAACCGGAGTATGCCACCTGTATTGATGCGACATAGCGGCACTGTTCTTGTGTCGAATCGTATTCCGTGCATTCCAACCGAGTCCCATTCACCTTAAGTTGACAACTAATACGGTCCTTCATGCATGTATTTCAGTCCTTAGGGTAATTATCTTCTATCCGCCATGTTAATCCTCTCTCCCATTTACTTTTCCACAATTGTTACACGTCTCCCAATCACCACCTCCTAATCCACAATCCACATTACTCTGTTTTGCTTTGTGACCCCATGCTCAGTAGTCACCTGTTTTGTGGGTCACCCTGTCTTTTGCTCCTTCACGCCCCGCTGCACACGCCACCCTACCTGTTCGATCGTAGGGAAATGCCACCCCTATGTCCAGCGCATTAAGGGTCATGACCCTAGGTCATGAGCGGCGCGGCGCCTAGCCTCAAACCACCCCCTTTCCAATATCCAACCCCCACCTGTAAAGACGCCCAGACGAACGTTCTAACATGCCGATCCCGTTCATTTCCTCACCCCAATAAATAGCAGATAAAGACTCATTCTTGTAACCCCATTTACTACCCTCTAACTTACTAGCCCAACTCACAACCTGAACCAGGAGGGCGGACGGCGCGAGGCTACAGCAGCCAACATCTCACCCCTAAGAAGTCGACGGTTCCGCCTGACTTGCATTTTCACGAAAACTACTATTATGAGCCCCATGAGTAATCCTAGTAAGTAAAAACTAGAACCCAGGATCAACCCTCCCTAGGAGTATCACTCTTGACACCACCACATCATAAGAAAACCCCATTAGCGTAGAGAATCCCATATATACATATTTAAGGAGTGGCATGCCCCCCACCCCAAAGGGACCCCCCCAACCCCTGCGGACGTTCACCATGACCCACACGTAGCCAACAACTTCTTGCCAGACACCAGGTGAATTTCCAACAGGTGATGAACTAACCCTCTAAATACCTATCCAAATACCATCCTATCCCATCCTTAACCAAAACCAAAATCTTCCTTATCCCATCCTAGATTACGAATAGCATGTCGGCTAGACCAGAGAAGGATATTTAGGTGAATTGATGAATAATACCTCCCAGCCTATTCACGTAGGGCGCCAGTAAAGTAGTCCCTATAAACCTTCACCAAATCCGCCTAAATAACTCTACTAGTACCTCATACTAGAGTTAAGATATCCACGATCATAAATCAGATCACAAGTTACTTACCGCCACATTAAAGATCCCCCTCCCTAACCCCCTAAGTTCACCAGAATAAATTAACTACTTCATAGCATTGACATCCAATACTTCTAGAACATTCCTGAAGCTTCCTTGACCTGCCTATAAATAAGACCCAGAGACAACAGTCGGGCAGTTGAATATTAGAGCCCAAAGCAACGGCTGGCCACACTGCGGTGGCTTCTAATACCCCCTCCCCCCCTCAAGATTCACGATAGTTCGGCGTTCCGTAATCTGTGCAACTCTGTGAGGAAGTGATTTAACCCTTTACGAATGTTTTATTGCGATCGGGACTACCGGCAGTAATATTATATTGGTAGACAACAAATTCACAAATTATTGATTGTTTCATTAACTTCTGATAGTGCACCATCCGCTACTTGAGCTACGAACGATCATAACTCATAACTGATCTAAGGCAGAAAGATCTTTTTATGTTAGAAGGGATTATGCAAGAAACTCTTGAGTGAGGACTCGGCAAGAATAACTCCTTGGCAACAATCGACTGTCTTACCCCATCAGCAATTGTTGCCAAAAAGGTGCACAACCGCCCGCAAGAAGCCCATCTGCAAAACCTCTACACTACCGGACAGCTTGGACGGCCCCAGAGATACTGTTAACCCCCAACATCACTAACGCAAGATAACCAGGAAAACTCCATCACAGTGTTACTTCACAGAGTACCAGTGTTACAGTGCTATTAACTATCAACCATCCAGTGTATTCGATTGTGTCTCAACTTTCTGTGATGTTAGGAAACAAGTGATTATGCTAGTACACATTAATATATTTATTAGTGGCCCCTCCATCATTGACGATTATGCCTATTACATAAGGCACCCTCTTCAAACACTCATCCGCCGTAGTTTGAATCTACCGCGCAGAGCATAAAAAATTGAGGAGCCTTCATCATGAGCGCACGCAACCTCACTCATGGTTCAGTCATTATGAAATTGGGTTCTCACTACGAAAAAACTTCGTAACAAATAAAAAACAAAAACAAAATAAGAATAACTATTCATAAGCTTTCCATCTAATCGTGGATGTACTTGTGTGGATCTTTGACCAGACGCTGACTCAGGCGTCATTCTTCCTTCACTGACATATCAAGTAAACCAAAATCCTTAATACATCAACGAATGGGAAGGGGATGGTCGGGAGGGCCCCAGTCGTCAAAGATTACGGGGGCACTACTAAATATTAGGTTTTCTTTATCTCCTTGCAGGAGTCAAACCTATAATTTATTAGTGGCCCCTCCATCATTGACGATTATGCCTGATATCTAAGACTGGAGGGGGACATTCGTAATCATATCATAACTCTAGCAAAGACAGATAATCAAACAACCACATAGTATTCTTACTTTGTAAAAAAGATATATTTGGCGCATAAACTTTATACAGCACATATAATACAAAAAGGGGTACAAGCAGGAGCGTGCTTCAAAGAAGCCTGCTTGATAAAAAGGGGTTAACTCTGAGATTCTGAGAAGGTAAGGTTAGGATATGCGTAGCAGGAGTGTCCTGGGCGGGTTGCCCGCAGTGCAGTGTATTTTGGGTCGTGTGTTTGGGGCATCTATTTCGGGTGTACCCTCGTGGTCCCGTGGTGGACACGTGAAACTTTTTCGCGGTTAGCTAGCTTTGTGATGTAGGCGGCTTTCACTACGCGTTATTATGCTTCCTTTTATCTTTCTGATGAGGTAGCTTTTTCTTCTCTGACGTTCCCAGCGTATTTTTCTTCACTTAGTGAAGTTTTTTCTGGGTCCCGAGTCAGTTCTTCCCTTTGCCGGGAAGTTTATGCTACAGTGGTGTGTTGACGGTGGTTCCTGTTGTGATATAATTCAGTGCTTTTTGTTTATATTACGACATGATCTCTTTTTATTTCCGTCTGCCTAGGCCTAGCCAGCCTCTCGTAGCTTTGCCACATGTACAAGTGTTATTGATTTATGTTATAAATATGTAATACTGTGTCATGTGTGTCCTGGTTTAGTTGTGTATTGGCTATTTCCACGGACTATTTGTGTGTTCTGGATTAGTTGTGTATTGGCTATTTCCACGAACTAATTATGTGTCCTGGGTTAGTTGTGCTTTGGCTAATTCCTCGGTCTATTTGGTGCGTTCAGATTGAATCTGAAAGGGGTGGGTTGCCTTTTCCGGCGGGTTTTCTCGGTTACACCATGAAAACCCGGCTGGTTGCCGAGTTTTAATCATGCGTGGTTAAAAAAGGCTTGTTTCCCCCGGCGAGTGGTGGCTTGAGGCTCTCCGGGACTGCGTCTCTGTGGTGGTGCCTGTGTTCAGGCTTACTGTGTTTCCCGGTGGGATGGCTTTATCCATTTATCTAAGTGTTCATGCGGACACTTGTTGAGTTTAATTTTTCCCGGTTTTGCAAAGCCAGTAAAACTAGGCTGTTTGTTGATTGGTCTTTCCTCCCCGGCGATCTTTTGCAAAGAAGTGGGGATAGGAATAATTGGGGTTAACGTTATACTTAAATTCACACCTGGCGGTTGCACCTGGGGAGGGTGGGATTAACTGATTTGCAATTCAGTGTAGTTGACCAGACAATTGAGGGATACGATAAGTATCGCCGCCATTCAACATACGGCGATCTAGGACGCTTCGAGAGACGCCAAATCTAGCATTTTAGACAGGCTTCCCAGTTTTTTATCTGCGAGATAATACGGGGGCCGGCGTCTTTTTATGGGTTTTCCAGTAAACTTAACAAACACCACTGGGAAGACTGCATCATTTATAAAACGCCATGCTGGTCTTTATATCATGTCAGAGGATATTCATAAATCTTTTGGACAGGAAAGATATTCTGAAATCTTTAACTATGAACCTCCCGCGTAGCCAGCCGTGATAGTTGTGTATTACGTCTCGTTACCCGGCGGGTTATTCAACACTTGTGTTCGATCATGTTGGTGTAGCCTTATGAGCATTAATTCCTGGAAATTTTCTTTTTTCCAGGGCTGAGTTCTGGCGGGTCTATAGAGAACCTGGAGTAAACCCGGGGGTGGGTTCGTTTTCCACCAGTCTCTGCCATGGCTACCCTAGACCCTGTTTTTGCTTTGTGTGTTACACCCTCCTGTTCAGGTATCCCTATCTTTGCACACACTCTTTGCATTAGATGTGTTAAATGTTTAGATCGCTCAAGGGGTTTGTGGGTGACGGGGAACTGTACCTTCTGTACTCAATTGAGTGTTAAAGTATTGCGAGACAATGATAGACCCGCGGCGGTCGCTTTACGGGAGGTCAGGCAGCTGTTGTCCACTTATGCTACCACAGTGGCTCATAAAGCGCTTCAATGTGATAACGTAATTCTTTGGGATAAATTACTGATTGAGCACCCCCCCAATTAAACGTACCTGTAGAGTAATTGTACGAAAGTCGGCAGAGACTGGGCAGGGTACAGTACTTATTCTGGCCCCTAGCACATCTAAGAGACCTCGTGAACCCACGCCCCTGGTGACAGCCTCCACGTCACGGGCGCGGTCCAGGTCCAGGTCGCCCCTCAGACAACAGCCGCCTAGTCACTCTTCTTCACCTGCGAGAAAGAAGAGCAAAGAGGAAAAGTCCAAGGGCAGTTCTAGTGATAAATCTGAGAAGTCCAAGAGCAGTTCTAGTGGAAGATCTAAGTCACACCGCAGCCACAAATCTTCCAGGAAAGATTCTCAGGAACGAAAGGCCTCCCGGCGTTCGCCGGAGCCTCGTGCCTCACTTTCTGCCTCTACTCCCGACTTATCTAGTGTCCAATCTGATCGGGCGGGAGTGGAGTCAGAGACTGTGGTGGGGGTGTTACCGGCGGACAGGTTACCAATGGATATTGTAAACTTAGAATTAGAGAGTTCTGTGGGCAGTGATCGCCCTTTAGAAGTGTCTAGTGGGGGCTCAGTGGTTGGGCCAAGGCCTGGGTGTATGGCGGTATTCCCAACCAGGGCATGAAGGCCCACGTCTGGTTCAGGAGCCACAGGTACTGGCGGACGTACACCGGGACGCTGTGATCCCATCAGCCATTCCAGACTTAACATGGCACCACGACGGGATTCCGGCTTCGGCGGAATCCTCTCATGATGGGCCAGATGACAAGGATGAGGTGTCTATAATCTCTGACATGGAGGTGCAAGAGTCGGGTTCAGTTCTAGATGACTCACAGGATAGGAATGATTCACCTCTTAGTTCCTCATCTGCTAAATTTGTCACGGCGGAGGAAATAGATGGGTTATTAGCTACTGCTCTAACGAATTTTTTTGGCCAACAGCCGGAGACTCCTACAGTGGACCTGGGAGCTTCCATGACAAGTTCAAGTGTTCGGCCTCTGATCGCTTCCATTGCTTTAACTAAGATTCCGCACCCTCCCTCTATATCACCTACTATGGTCACTAGGCCTGCTTCGGCGGCACTGACTACTTCTAGTGTAAGGGTGGTAGCGGATGTGAATCCTCCCCCTTTAGATAAAGCACCGTTAAGAAAGGTAGCTATGCCCCTTTTATACGGTCCAGATGATTCATGGGTACAAATGATCCCAACTAAGCCAGAGGCGGCGCAGCCCACTTTGTCAGGGGAACTTCCAGTGCCACGTGAGTGGGTAATCCAAGGAAATAAATCTAGAAAGTTACGAGCTTTGGATATTGCGGGTAATGTTCTTGATGTTAATATTAAGGCCATTCCGAACCATTATCACCATGCCTATTTTGTGTATACAGCTACACCTGCACTGCCCCCTGCCTCAGCTTCAAAACTGTTTTCTGACTGGACCAAGCATGACGGTTTTAATGATATAAAAGCACTGTCAGCTCTCACTCCAGAATTAGATTTACAAACGGTCACAGACACAGCCGCTAACCCAGTGTTGAAGGTGGGGCAGTTGGGTCCAGGACCTTGGGTGGAATGGGAGGTAGAGGCTCAGAACTTTGCGACCACCTTCACCTCAAAATCTTCGCACCAGATTCCTCAGGACAGCCATTCTTGGTTCTCTCTGCCAGTCTTTTCGGCCGGTGGAGTGCCATCTGCTTTGTTTGCTTTTTTAGCTGCCCCCAAAATCAATCTATGCGAATTAAAGATCCTTTCACTACACCTTCCCCAGCTCACCTAGACCGGGAGTTTAGGCTACGGGGGAAGGCGTATAGACTTTTTTCCCAATACATTGTTACGCACCAGGTGGCGAAATCTATGCTAAGATATACTCAGGCAATCGCGGACGCGGATGTCAGAAGATCGATTGAACTAGCTCGGCGGTTACTCCTTCAGACTTCTATTCAGTCGTTGGGGGATATCCGTACAGCCTTTCTCGAGGCGCTGCGGGCGAGATAGGATCTTAGGATGTCCCTGGTGAAGAAACTTCCTGATAGAATTGCGAAGCAGGTGGTCATGTCGCCGGTGCTAACTCCCTCTTTAATGTCCCCTGATGTGTGGAGAACTGTTTTCAACATGGCTCAGGCCTTTAAGCACAGTCCCGCCCCTTCTAAGAAACCTGCTTTTAACTTTCCCAAACCCAAGCCAGTCGCAAAAGCTCAGCCGGGTGGGTCAAAGGCCTTTCATATACCTAAGTCCTCTTCCCCCCAAGGTCAGTACAGGTATAAACAAGGTAAGTTTGCAGGTCATAAAGGACGAAACTATAACAGACCAGGGCCCGTCTTCTGACGACGCCGGCCAGTCGCTAAGCATCCACCACCACCACCACCACCATCAAAAAACTAAAGTCTCTCTCACTCCCAGGGCCGGTCTCACGGCGGGCGGATCAGAGGGTAGTACAGCCGGCGAACCCTTGTCTGCTAACTGGGTCGTTCCGGACGTGTCACCGTGCATGGCCAGTAAATACTTGGGCGAGGATGGTGGCACGCAAGGGTATCACCTGGCAGTGGCTCCGGCGACCTCGTTTACGTCAGCCGACAAAGGCAAATTTAGTTTCATTAGAGGTGGAGTCACTGATCCAGGAAATGATCACCAAGAATGTCGTCATCCCGGTTCCTCAAAATTACCCAGTCTTTACATCCAAACTATTTCTAGTGCCCAAAAGGGACAGTGTTCAAATAAAGCATCAGACTTATGTCTTTCAGAGGATGCCGTTTGGATTGAACCTAGCACCTCGCTTATTCACGAAATTAGTCCGGCAAGCCCTGATGCCCTTGTTAGAGCAAGGGATCAGGATTTTGTGGTATCTAGACGACTGGCTAGTGGTGGCAGAGACGGAACAAGTATGCATAAATCATGTCAACATAACATTAAATAATTTCAAAACTCTAGGGTTCAAGGTCAACCTGGTAAAGTCAAACCTTGTTCCCTCACGAGTAGTTCAGTGGATAGGGCTGGTCTGGGACACAGCTACTCTCACTCTGAGTCAGAGTGTGGACAATCGCGACAGATTTCGCAGGAAATTGTTTCTGTTCCTTCACAGTCTGACTCCGACACGGAGAATCTGGGAGTCTCTGGTCGGCTCTCTCAACTGGATTCAACTAACTGTAAGGTTGGGCCGGTTGAGAGTCAAACGTTTAATATTGGAGGGCAACAAATATTTTCCGCTATTGCCGGCGAAAAAATTATGGCCCATACCAAAATTAATCCACAACTTACTAGCGGTCTGGGCGAAGAGGGAAACGTTACACTCAGTCATGTCATGGACCTCTCCCCCGCCGACGGTATGGGTAGACATGGATGCGTCAGGAACGATAGGTTGGGGCTTTCAGTCAAACCAAGGTAACCAGGGTCAAGGGCTTTGGTCCCATTTAGAAATCTCCCACATCAATGTCAAAGAATTACTAGTCCCCTTATATTTCCTTCAGGCTCACGGCTCTACTTTACGGGGCAAGTCGGTGGCCTTCAGAATGGACAATCTGAATGCAGTTCACTGTATTCAGAAACAAGGGTCAACGAGATCTCGGAAGTTGCTAAACGTGTCAGAAAAGATTTTTATTCTAGCCAACAGGCTGGACATTCATCTTCACGCATCTTATCTCCCAGGCGTAGCAAACGTCTGGGCAGACGCTCTGTCTCGGAGACAGAGCACAACAGTAGAATGGGCGCTCAAGCAAACCATTTTCGACCAAATGATTGCGGAGCCTTACCATCCACAAGTGGATTTATTTGCGTCAGAGGAGACTTACAAACTCCCACTGTACCTCACCCGCCGGACGATAACGCCGGCGGACGGCCCAGACGCACTGGTGACAGACTGGAACAGGTGGAGTTCCATTTATCTGTTTCCGCCGCCAGATGCGTCTCTAATGTGCCACGTAGTAAACAAACTACAGGATTATCGGGGCGTAGTCTCGCTAATCGCGCCCCTGTGGCCGGCGCAGTTGTGGTACCAGCAATTGAAAACGTGGTGCCCGCACCCGGTGTCACTCCCGGTCGGGTTTTTCCACTTAGACACAATTGGCAACCTAAAGACCTCGCTGACTTTTGCATAATGGACATTCAGGAGGCCAAATGGCTAGCACCATATGGTAGAGACGTGACCAATAAATTCATGAATCAATATAACCAGTCTACTAAGCGACAGTATCAATCGCATTGGCAAGCCTTTACTTCTTGGATTCTTAGAACAGAACAAACTGTGCCCTCGGTGGCTTTGGTTTTTAATTATTTAAATTATCTGTTCGAGCAGAAACGTTTATCTGTAGTAACGTTAAAAAATCACTTAACAGCGATTAGGATGCCATTTTTAGACCTTACCGGTCTCACCATACCAGTCGCAGAGGAAACAGGTTTTATGAGGGCATGTTTTAAACTCCGCCCACCTCCCCGTCAGCTCATGCCTACCTGGTCTCTGGACAAAGCATTGTCGTTACTTCATTCCTGTCTGTACCAAAATACTGCAGACTTTACATTACTTTTAAAAAGGGCAGTATTCCTTATGGCTTTGGCTACCGGGAACAGAGTATCTGAGCTGGCGGCGATGAGCAACACACCTAATTGCCTCAGGTTTGGTAGGCTTAATGAGTGTATTCACATTGCACCTTCCCCAGGGTTCATAGCCAAGAATGAGCACAGTGAACACGTGTTTTCAGAGTTCACGGTGCCGGCGTTGAAAAGGGGAAAGGTGCACCATAATTTATGTCCAGTGCAAGCTCTAACCAAATATTTGAGAGTGGCACCTCTAAATCACCAAGGTTCTTTATGGGTAGCAAGTACGGGTAAACGCTTGATGAAACGTAGACTGGCTTCTCTCTTGGTCGAGGTAATTAAAGAGAGTAATCCCGGCGTTGTGGGTAGGGCCCACGATTTACGCAAGTGGGCAGCTTCTTTATGTTTCCTTAAAAAAAATGATGTTGAAGATATTACGTCCACACAGTTGTGGGCCTCTAATCATACGTTTTTGACTCGATACCTTTCAGTAGCTCTAGACAAACCTTCCTTGCCATGTATAGCTTTAAGGCAGAGGGTCTAGGTGGCCCCTAAGTCACTTATTGTTTAATTTCAAGAAAAGGGGGGGAAGGGGGGTGCAGTCAGTGTAACATAGGACACCCTAGACTCCGCCGGAGTATGAGAGCTGTGATACTGTTTATGGGTGTTGTGATATGTAAATTTCTCTGTACTATTCATTACAGGAAATTGTGCTAGTACAATTATAGTACAAACAACAGTGTTGTTGTAAGTAGTTTTTGGGCTGTGAAGCAATCTAATTTTAAGCATTGGTTATATTTTGCAAGATATATCCACTAATTTTATGGGGTTTATATGTGCACATGTAAACTTATAAGTTTTATTTTTTCACCACTTAATTTAAGTGGGGTGCCTTGTTAACTGGCGGATCTGTTCTCAGAATCTCAGAGTTAACCCCTTTTTATCAAGCAGGCTTCTTTGAAGCACGCTCCTGCTTGTACCCCTTTTTGTATTATATGTGCTGTATAAAGTTTATGCGCCAAATATATCTTTTTTACAAAGTAAGAATACTATGTGGTTGTTTGATTATCTGTCTTTGCTAGAGTTATGATATGATTACGAATGTCCCCCTCCAGTCTTAGATATCAGGCATAATCGTCAATGATGGAGGGGCCACTAATAAATTATAGGTTTGACTCCTGCAAGGAGATAAAGAAAACCTAATATTTAATAGTGGCCCCGTAATCTTTGACGACTGGGGCCCTCCCGACCATCCCCTTCCCATTCGTTGATGTATTAAGGATTTTGATTTACTTGATATGTCAGTGAAGGAAGAATGACGCCTGAGTCAGCGTCTGGTCAAAGATCCACACAAGTACATCCACGATTATATGGAAAGCTTATGAATAGTTATTCTTATTTTGTTTTTGTTTTTTATTTGTTACGAAGTTTTTTCGTAGTGAGAACCCAATTTCATAATGACTGAACCATGAGTGAGGTTGCGTGCGCTCATGATGAAGGCTCCTCAATTTTTTATGCTCTACGCGGTAGATTCAAAGTATGGCGGATGAGTGTTTGAAGAGGGTGCCTTATGTAATAGGCATAATCGTCAATGATTACGGGGCCACTACTAAATATTAGGGGTAGCATTCAAGGAGACTACTGCAGGACTCTTCTTCTTCTTACCTCTGACCGGGTATAGGCTATCCTAGTGTTTACTACCCTAGCCTATACCCCTTTTAAAGGACATTAGCCTAACCTAACAACCTTATCTAACCTAACCTAGTATTATAGGTGGGGGCTGCCGCCCCCACACCCCCGCTTTGACTTAGATTTTTAGTGTATTTGTCTGTGAAGTGGGTATTTTTCAATTTGTTGATAACGAAAATCCTCCATGCGGACTAAATGGAGAAAAATAGGGCGAATCTATTGGTGCCTATTTTCCCTAATAAATTGTTTCTCATAACGTCGCACTAGTGTCCTTGAATATTATCATATTAGGTTTTCTTTATCTCCTTGCAGGAGTCAAACCTATAATATCAGTGAAATTTAGCTTAGGCGAACTGACTCCCGTAATTATTCTTGCCATCAGGTTTAACCTGATTCGCCCTCACTGATATTTTCGGTCCGAAGTATCACCTAGACAAGTGAACATCCTAGACCATTGCAACTAGTTACAGTTATCCCTTTACGTTAATTCTTGGGCAATAACCACATTACTTATACTTTCATCCTTGATTAAGAGTCATATTACCAGAGGGAGTTAACAAAGCGAAATACCTAACCTGTGTGATTCATGTACCCTACGTATCATAAAGCAATGTGATCAGAAGTATAATGCCTGAACGTTGGAAGTGGGAAGTATGTCTCTATCCAAATCCGCGATAAGTGCTGGGAGATTGTAATAAGTCCAATAACCTACCTGAGTGCTCCAACATCTATTGTTCGTGGAATTCTATTACGTACCTTCTACCTGAGTGTTATTGAGAATAAAGCTGTATTACAAACCATTTATCCGAGATTATCTATGTCCTCTGTTGATTCTCTTTATGTATTTTGCAAGAAATCCAATAACCCAGTCTTGCAGAACTCACCTACACCAAGTTAATCCTGTATAAAATCAGGGCATAACATATATAATACCCAAAGTAAGCGATTATATTATATGAATAGTCATCACAATTTTTTACAAATTCAACTAGATCAAGTTATTTTTGGAGTAAGGGGTCGGGCGCAAGTTGGACTAGATAATAGTCCATCAGGCGCCTGGCCCGGGGAGACGATTAATATGAAGGGTGTGCCTGGAAGTGTGGTGGGAGGGCTTGTGGCTTTGGCTCCGCTGCATGTCTGCCTGCCGAGATCGGAACCTCTCCGGGTGGTCAGGGGCCGGGGGAGTGCTGGAGCGACCTTGGTAACCCTGGTCTCTGGGTCTTCTCCTGGGTGACCTGGATGTGTGAGAGTTTGTGTTTTTTATCTGTGTTTATTTTTTGTTTTATGTTGTTTTTGTGTTTTCCCTGTTCTTGCTCTGTCTTGAGTCGGCTACCCCCAAAATGGGGATTGGGCCTGAGCATATAGATAGATAGATAGAACTAGATCAAAATAATATCGAAATGATGGATCAAATATTGATCTTGATATGTAAAGCCTGTTGTTTATACACATTGGAGCACATGGCCGCAACCGCGGTGCCACTCCATTCGCGCCTAATCACGATTATATTTCTGTGTATTCTTACTTAAATTTATATCATTTGGGTTGATTAGGTTATACAATACAATATTATTAAGTAACAGTACACGCATATATATAAATATCATAACATGTGTCAGAGTTTAGCAAAGCACCACGGCTGCGTGGGGAGTGCTGAGGGTAGTGAGGGAGAAGTGGCCGAGCTGAGCATGTGCTTGTAGCCTCGTGACCTTGACCTTGTCGTCTTCCCAAGTGTCAAGTTCAGAAAATCAGTGTTCGTCACGGTAATTAATCCGTCACTCCTCCTCAGAATTATTGAAATGTCTATGTATGTGATTATTTCTTGCTCTACTATTAAACAAATAAGTATGTTGTATAATTTCACCTAATATGTAATGTCACAACACATCTTAAATTGTATATATTCAAATTTATTGCCGATATGCTCTGTTGTCGATTATTCCAGTCCATGACATACCTCATGATATTTGGTATATTACGCTATTTCCCCTTTATTTTGTCTTTATTTGCTTTGTAGTAATTATTCTGCAATGCATATTTACTTTCATTCTTAAAAATAGTCAGGAAAGGTTGTCCATATAATGTATATATTTAAAAGTCTGGATCGCCCCTTGTTCATTTTGTGCCACCCCACTATAATGAGAGTGGGTTATCAGACTTTGGGGTAACAGAAAACGCAGCTTTTGTTGATGGTATTTAAATACTTGGGCATCTTGGTACTTGGCTTTGGGGGTCATTACAGTATACGGTTACTTGGCGTTGGGTGTCTTTTTATATATACTTGGCTTGACCTTATTAGATACCGGTACTTGGCTTCGAGGTTCTTTCTTAGATACTTTGTCGAGTCTTTTTATATACATATCATATATACAGTATATACGTTGATGGTCTTATAATATAGTTTGTTGGCCTTTTATATATATTTTGTTAAGGGTCTTTTTATATATACTTTGTTGATGGTATTTAAATACTTGGGCATCTGGGCATTTGGTAAAGAAGTTATTTCGACGACTGTACAGTACAGTATTTGGTTAGTTATTTTGTGATTTTTCTTTTTTCAATCATCACTTCTGCAGTTTCTCTGTATATTCTGTTTATTGATATCCACAGCAGTCAAGTCCTGTTGGTAATAGTTTAGTTTTAGATTACTTAGTTTTAGATTGCTTACTTTATCGTAATGTAAATTGCATCTACAGTTGTTGGGTTTGGTGTATGTAACAGATTAACTTGCTCATGTAGTAATATACACCCTATGTGGTGGTTTTGTATGATTTGATTTAAAAAAACGTAATATCCACACATCGATTTTGACCAGTTCCTTTGCTTATATATTGTGTGGTCCCAGTTTTGGCTTGTTTGTTTTGCAAGTATTAAATTTCAATACTTGTTGTTGAGGTTCTTTTTACATATGCCGTACTTGGTGTTGGTCTTTTTACATATAGCGTAGTTGGCGTTGGTCTTTTTACATATACAGTACCGTACTTGGCGTTGGTCTTTTTACATATACTATACCGTACTTGGTGTTCGTCTTTTTATATAGGCTAGATATTTGTCATTATCTTTTTAGAAATACTTGGCATTGTGTTTTTATAGATACTTGACATAGCGGTTGTTTTATATATACTTGGCATAGCGATTTTGTTAATAGATACTTGGTGTTAATGTTTTTTTTGTATAGATACTTTGTGTCGAGTCATATGATACTTGGCTTTGGGGGTCATTACAGTATATGGTTACTTGGCATTGGGTGTGTATTTATATATACTTGGCTTGACCTTATTAGATACCGGTACTTGGCGTCTAGGTTCCTCCTTAGATACTTTGTAGTCTTTTTATATATATACTGTATATACACATTGATGGGCCTTTTATATATTCTTTTCATGTATAGTTTGTTGATGGTATTTAAATACTTGGCATTGAGCTTCTTTTTCTTAATATTTGTCATTGATTTGTTTTTTATATAGATACTTGGTGTTGAGTCTTTACATAGATACTGTACTAGTCAGTCTTTTTATATATAAAGTACTTTGAGTACTTGTAATTGCCGTAAACAGAAATGGTTGTTGTTGTTGTTGTTGTTCCCCGAGCTGCCTGGCCGAACAGCCCCAGGGCCCCGAGCAAGGCCAAGGCCATAACCAAGCACCCCCACAGAACCCTCCCTGCCGACCACAATAAAGCCTGGGTGACCGAAGCCACTCCATGGCGGGTAGCTGAGGAGGGTGCGGAAACGCCCGGGTAACCAAAGCCCCACCCAGGGCCCTGTGCCCCTCAGCAATTATGAAGAGAAAGTTGAGGGGCAAAGGAAAAATGTGACGCTTTGGCTTCCAATCTTGGTAGATTGGGAGGTCAATCCACGGAAGAGGCGCCGTCACTTGAGATCTAGGAAATATATAAGTAATAGGAACAGTCAGAGTAAGCTATGGGTATGGCAGAGATCGCTCAGTGCTCACTCTGATAGACCAGCCCATCACCACAGAAATGGTTATTGTTGATAGTAATCAAAGATTTAGTTTGAAGTCAATGAATTTTGATTTTAGTGATTGAATTATGTTAAGACTAATGAATGATTTAATGCAGCTGTCCTTTTAGACTTGAGGATTATTGATGTATTTGTTTTAAATTAGTCTCCTTTAAAGTAGTGCATACAGTTTAGAAGTTTTAGTGTTCATTATTATAAGCATGTTTTTTCTTTATAACTGACATAAATCAATTGTAAGCATTATTTATTTATCTATGTACTCAGACCCAATCTCCACTTTTGTTTTGCCAACTCAAGACAGAGCAATCATACATATCACTTCATTAGATCAAAATAAATTATAGGCAATATGTTTGAAGTAGTAGCTTTATCCCTTAATTGGTTATTGTTCATTGCTACTTATTTATAATCATAGAAGTGTTTATTCTAGCTATATAGTTAAGTTTATGTACTGTTCATATTATTATAAGAGTTTGTATTGGTTAACTTGTAAGTTTTCTTTGTTTAGTCGGTATGGTTGGTAGTTCAAGTCCATACCACAATAATCATCACTTAGAAGTAAAAACCAGTACTTGTCCATTCGAGTTGTATGAATGTAGTCATTCATGTTCTTCTATAGTGTATTGTGAGAATTGATCATAGTTGATGCTGGTAGTTAAAGTTTAGTTTTCTATAAACGCTTGTAATCATTATTGCAGTAGAGATTAGTCACTGGTACCAGTTTATTTCCCAATATTAAAAAGCAAAATTCACAGGGTTTAGTGAAAAACATAAGTATGGAAAATAGTTTTTATTAAACAAAAGTAACAATAAGTTGTTGTAGTTGTTAATTATAATAATTCTTGAAACCTAGTATTCATACACATTAAGTAACATTGCTTGTAACAAATACACAGTACCCAAATAATTAGAGTACAGCACTTAACCTTTTGTAACTATGTTAAGTTTATCATTAAGTATAAATGTCTCACTGACTTTGAATAACGGTACTTTAAGTTATAAAAATCCATCAGTTAAAAACACCAGTCTTTATGCAGTTTTTTATGCCAAAGCCAAATTTTGTAAGTGATAGAACTACTTAAGTGTTACTACTACTGTACCTTAATATTTGGTGAAATAAGTTAAGTAATTCTATCACAATTAACTGCCATGATAATGTAACCCAACATAAAAAAAAAAAATATTTGGAAATCAAAGTTTTTAATACCATAATATCTTTATTGTTTTATTATACATATGTACAGTAATAGGATACAGTTCACCTTTGGTTCTTACCAAAGGCTGGACTCTGAATATCTAAATACCATTCAGTAGTGCTTGGAAAAAATAAAATAAAATAAATCTAGTCAAAAATATGAATGGTATTTAATATTCAGTTCGCTTAGCTTAGTTCTTAAAGTCCAGTGGAACTTAGAAAACTTGCAGTGGTGTAGACTTTGGAACATTTCAAAAGTCCAGTTCAGATGATCAGAAACTTGAGTTTCTTTTGAGAGTTGTGAAATGTTCCAAAAGTCTACACCACTGAAATGTTTCTAAGTTCTACTAGACTTTAACAAATTTCAGTCATTTGGACTTTGGAGAAATTCCAGAGTCCCAGACTGGTCAAGACCAGTCTGGGACTTGGGAAATTTCTCTCAAGTCCAAACCCCCGGAATTTAGCTAAGTCCAGTGTTATGCCCTGTTTTTCTACAGGATTAACTTGGGTAATGTGAGTTCTAACTGACTGGGTATAGAAGGCTGCATGCACAAAACAAGGGTATGAATAGAGAACACAAAATAAACACACGGTAACAAGACACACGATCACGTTTATTGAGGATGATTAATAGGAAGCATAAGAAGGTATGAATACTCGTACAAGACAAATGATAGAATTGAAGAACTAGCATTAGTGGATCTGGATGGAGCCTAGTCTCCCACTTCCAACGTTCAGGTATACTCTTCTGATCACTGGCTTTGTTCGCAAGTTTATATACTGGAAGCCATCAATGTTACTTATAGATTCAATTTCACTATTTAGATTTATTACTGGCAGTTCTGGTGCACGAGTAGTAGTTCACAGACTAGATTAGACATGCGTATATTTAGAGCACGAGAATTCTAGTAACCTCAGGGGGGTACTGATCTAAGTTTTATATTCTTATAGCAGAAATACGTAGAACGCAAATCAGTGGGCGAACGTTAGATATCACTAGGGTTTTACTTCTATGTAATAATATCTGGATCGGGGTAATTACGAGAGTTAATGTCGCCTGTTTTTTGTTTTTTTTTGTTTTTTTAAGAGACAATGAACGGAGGAAGGAAAAACACAGATAAAACAAAAAGGTACATGTGCCTAAAGGCATCCTCCATTCATAAAATGTTTGTAACAACTGGATTTAAACATTTGTAGATTGTAAGTTTGTGGAAAGCAATTCGAGGGAAGTGAATTCCAAAGAGTAGTAGCTCTGGGGATAAATGAATTCTGATAAGCAGAAGTTCTGCATTGTGGAGGAGAAAGTGTAAATTCATGGGCGCTCTCAGCTGCCCTAGTTCTACGGGGAAAGATGTGGAGAGGCGGCACAATTGAAGCAAGTTCCTCGGAACAATTGCTGTGAAAATATCTGTAGAATAATGCAAGGGATGCAACGTTTCTTCGTATGGATAATGTAGGAAGGTCCTGTGTGATTGCAGGGTTATTGATTAATCTAATAGCTTTATTTTGAATTTTGTCCAACTGCCTCAATGCAACCACTCCACTTCCACCCCACAGAGGTGAACAGTAATCCATCTGAGAACGCACATGACTTTTATATATTACGGCCAACTGCTCGTCAGTGAAGAATTCTCGAACTCTGTACAGGAGTCCCAGTTTTTTAGAGGCATTCTTAGCAATGCTTCTAACATAATGTGTCCAGCTCAAGTTAGTAGTTAATGTTACACCGAGAATGTCAATACTAGGGGAAGTGGGAATATTTACATCATTAAAAAATATATGGGAGTCAGTGAGATTCTGTCGGTTAGAAAATTGAATGTACTTGGTTTTCTGTGCATTAAAGGAAACTAGATTCTCCTGTCCCCATTCATTAATTCTAGAAAGGTCCTGGTTCAGAGAAATTGCAGTGTTTATTTTTGAATTTATAAGATCGGGTTGGGTGAAAGAATTGGTAAATGTGAAGGAACTGTGGAGTGTTGAGTCATCTGCGTAGGAATGTATTGGATTATGAGTGGTAGATATGAGATCATTGATATGAATGAGGAACAGAGTTGGGGCCAAAACTGATCCCTGGGGAACACCAGCATTTATTGAGTGAAATTGAGAATAAAGGCCATCTACCATTACACGTATTTTTCTGTTATGAAGATAAGAAGAAATTAGTGGAACTAATGATGCAAGGCCGTAGTGTGACATCTTCGACAATAAGGATTGATGCCAGACTCTATCAAATGCCTTTGATATATCCAGTGCTATTGTATGTGTTTCACCATGTTGGTCTGTAGCTTGGTTGATTTGATGCGTAAGAAGGCAAAGAATGTCTGCAGTTGATCGACATCGTCTAAAACCATATTGCCTATCACTGATTAATTTATTATTCTCCAGATGCTTAATTATGTGATTATTTAATATAATTTCAAAGACTTTGCCAAGAGTGGAAGTTATAGCTATTGGTCTGTAGTTTGATGGATCTGAAGAGGCACCTTTTTTAGGAACTGGATGGATGTTTGCTTCTTTCCAGGGTACTGGGAAGCATGAGGTATGAGTACACAGACGGAAAAAATTTGCCAATACAGGAGCGAGCACCAAGGAGCAATTCTTAAGTACTATTGGAGGAATTTCATCTGGACCAGGAGCCTTATCTACTGAGAGATTCTGCAAAATAGTTTTGACATGTCTGGTGTGGATCTTAAGTGAGGGAATTTCAGGCGAATTAAAATTAAGTACAGGGACATCTTGATTTATTTCATCTAAAGGTTGAGTTGGTGGAGAAAATATCCGCAAGAAGGTTAGCTTTACCTCGTGGGTCACTTACAAGATTGCCAGTCGGAGATTTTAATGGTGGAATGGATGAAGCAGTAGTGAAGTTGGATTTGAATGAGTTAAGAGTAGACCAAAATATTTTGTTATCATTTGGATTATTTAGAAGTTTATTTGCCTGCTTATGGAGAAAGTTTGATTTAGTTAGGTTTAATACAGTTTTGGCATGATTTCTGATGTTTCTAAAGTGATTAAAGGCTTCATGTGTTTTTGATCTTGTGTATGCATTGTAGTCTATTGCTTTTTGTTCAGTTACTCTAGCACAATTATGGTCAAACCATTTAGGTGAATTAGATCTTTTACTGTACTTTTGATGAGGAATAAAAGTTTCCATTCCAATTTTTACAAAATCTTGTATGTGGCTCAAGGTGGAGTGTGCATCATTAGAAAATAAAGAGGTCCAGGGAATATCAATAAAGAAACCTTGAAGACCCTCCCAGTCTGCCTTATCGTAATGCCATTTAGTCACCAAAACAGGTTCAGAGTGGGAAGGTGTGGTAGGTGATAGACAGGTGGCCTGTATCAGACAGTGATCAGAAGATCCAAGCGGGGACCTCACTGTAACATCATAATTTTCTGAATTGGTTGTTAAAAATAAGTCCAGTAGGTGGGAATTATGATTAGGATTATCTGGTACACGGGTGGGTTGGTTGACTAGTTGAGTGAGATTAAATGAGTCTGCAAATAGCTCACATTCAAGACCAGCATCATCAGTCCTGGCTGAATGAGTGAGCCATTCAACATTATGGACATTAAAATCACCCAACACAGTGATTTCAGAAGAAGCATTTAAGTTGAGGACACTGAGTTGTGAGGACAGAGAATCAAAAAGACTTTGCTCTGGAGGAGTATTTGGGGAACGGTAGATGCAACATATGTATTTAAATTTACCAGCCGAAATTAATTTGTATATAGAATAATCAAAATAGGGACAATTGAAACTAGTAACCTCCTCCAGGGCAATTTCAGATTTTGCGAAGCAACATACACCTCCTTTAGGTCTGAAATTTTGGAGCAGTTGATAACCTGGAAAATTAAATCTAGACGTGTCAGATGTGGATGTTACTTGAGTCTCTGTCAAAAAAAGGAGAGTAGGGGATTCTGCTTGAAGAAATTGGTGTACGGAATTGATGTTAGAGTGAAGTCCCCTTATATTACTAAAGAAATAGCTGCACCGACGAGCATCTTTGGGACGTTGCAATGCTCTTGACACAGTCGCATGATGACGACCGGGAGGGCCCTGTGTCAATGACCCAACCCCGCCGGGGGTGGATATCCGAGGGACCACCAGGTTTGCTCTTAACAATTGTACTGCCATATTTATAAGGTAAGTGTATGGTGTTACATGTATGATATGTAGTGGGAAGAGTAGTGTTTTATGGATAGAGGATAGCGATGTAGGGCAATGTCGTTAAGTTGGATGTGTATGTTATATAAAGAGGGTTTTCCTGATACCCCTGATGTGTGAGGCAGAAAGATATGTGTTAATTAATGAACACTGATACGCTTAGCACTTCCTGATGGAATGGTTATATATGAATTATACTGGGGCAAAGATATAGCCACTTCATAGAAATATTAATAAGTGAGTCTCTAAATAGTACTGTAACACTGTAGTACTAATAAAGTGAATCTTGGGTAGTATTTGGTTGGTCTGGTCCTGGTTATCTTGCGTCCGTAATGTTGGGGGCTAACGACTGGTTCCGCGGCCGTCCAGGGGGTCCATATGTAGGAAGTTCTCAAGACGGATCTCTTGGCGATCGTTGCTGGCTACACGCTTATATACCCACTGGTGTGTGACGGTTATAAGGTGCACGTAGATTTCTTGTACGTGGACAGATGCTTCTATCTCAAATCTGCCACGGAGTCTGCCGGCTCTGGAACTCAATTCTCAGGAACAACACAAGGGCAGAGCTAGAGGTCAACTTAAGGGGGCCAGCCACTGGTTGGTGTCTATCTTTCAACTGATTTTACTGGGGGCTGGAGCTTGGTTTATAGGCTCGGTTTTGGACCCTGTAGGCCATAGGGATCTCGAGTCTTATGGATTTAATTGAGCTCTCAATGGATAAGGGAACTAGGTAAGGTGGTGATTACTGTTGTGGCACATGGCTATATGGAGCCTTCATAATGTGATATAACTGAGCCTTAGTAAGAGGTACTATTTTGGCTATACTGGAAGTATTTAGGGGAGAGAGACTGGATCTACTTTGCGAGGAGGACTGGGACAGCTGTGATAGGAGCGTCTCTCTTAGATTGCTCAGTCTTCATTCTCTGGTATAGCTGAGGTGCTAATTTGGTTATCAGAGTATGCAAGAAAGGTTAATGGGTTATTGTGGGTTAATAGAGGTTAGTAAAGGTGTTAGTCATGCATGGTTAGTTCATTGATAGGAAGAATTCCTGTGTTACCTGGCAATGACCCGGAAGTCAAAACAGGGGTCAGGTATACCTCCGCAGGGGTCGGGGTCTCCCTCCTCGGGTGGGTAAAAAGGGGGAGGTGCACGTCCTCTCTCTGTGATGGCCGTCCGGGCGGCTGTGGCTGGGGGCTTGCCATATTACAAGTGTTTGTAATAACCCTCTGTTTATGAGACAGATGTGGGTGTTTGTAATACTAAAACCGAAGGTGCCTTGACCAGCTGGTTTAATTGGTTGGGTTGTTAATTGCATGGTTTGTTGGATGTGGTGGAGACTGGGTTGCTAACTCTGCCACATTTATCTGGAAGTATGGCAATAGAAGTTAGTCACTGGCGAGGCGGCTAGCCTCGCACTGACGATCATTTGGTACAGGGTTGTGAATGGGTTGTGAGGGAATAGATGGCATGCAAAGGGTTAGTAAAGTTCTAATGGTGTTCCTTCCTACTGGGGGAAGGTAGGCTGGATAGGAGTATATATACAAAAGGTTTGAGAATGTTAGTAACGGAAAAGTTAAGGATATTCAGGGGGTGTGGTGGAGAGGCTAGGTTAGAAGGGAGTGGAGGAGCGTGGGGGGGTTAACGAGAGGGAGAGGGTTAAGGAGGGCTACGTGGAAGTTTGACCCTAAAGTCTCGGGGCGTAGGGGTGGCATTAGACTACAGTTGGTATCGTAGCCTGGGGGTTAATGACAGGGAAGGTATGTTAGCCAAACGCTACCGGGGGATGAGCAATATGTGGTGGTATATGAGTCTGGAAAGGATAGAATCATGTGGACTGTGGGGCTGTGGGGAAGAGGAGGTTAACTGTAGGTGTGTGCTTGACTGTGGATAAAAGTAGAGAAAAACATGGTGCATTATTACTCGTCAATACGAGGGGTTATGGACACTATTATTTGACACGATTTCTTGCTGATCTAGTTGTCCCTGGGAACTGCGTTTTCTATGAAATATAGACCAAAGAAAGCGGCAGTTCGTAGGGGTACTTCGTTATTGTTTCGTGGTAGATATGTGTTGAGACAATGGTAAAAAAGGGCTATCTATACAATCTCTGGTTGGGGTAAGAATTAGAGTTACTGCATGGTGGCTAAAATCTTCAGTCATTATCTCTGTCTAGGTCTTACAGGAATAATGGTTATATATACAATGGTGTACCCGTGGGTATCATAGTTCCTTATCAATTATGACATGGGGGTTAACATATTACTTCTCGGATGGAAGAACATACATAGATTTATGGGGGCGGTTGGTCTTCGGAAACTTAGTCTGGCAAGACAAGGTATTTTAGGGGGTTAACATATTACTTCTAGGATGGAAGAACATACATAGATTTATGGGGGCGGTTGGTCTTCAGAAACTTAGTCTGGCAAGACAGGGGTTAACATATTACTTCTCGGATGGAAGAACATATATAGATTTATGGGGGCGGTTGGTCTTCAGAAACTTAGTCTGGCAAGACAAGGTATTTTAGGGTATGTTGACATTGATATCCTAACTTAGGGACAGGGCATGGGTGTATTAAATTAAGTTGTATTTATGTTCATCATCATGTAGGTAGAGTCCGGCGGGTAAGAGGTGTAGGACACGAGGGGTAGTGGATACGCGAGGTGGGGGAGGGTTGTGAATTGTAAAGGGGTGGTTTGAGGCTAGGCACCGTGCCGCTCTTGACCTAGGATAGTGACCCTTAATGCGCTGGACATAGGGGTGGCATTTCCCTACGATCGAACAGGTAGGGTGGTGTGTGCAGCGGAGCGTGAAGGATAAGCGGACAGGATGACCCAAAACAGGGTACCACTGCATAGGGTCACGAAGCAAAGTAGAGTAGTGTGGATTGTGGATACGAAGGAGGTGATTGGAAGACGTATAACAATTGTGGAAAAGTCAATGGAAGAGATGAACACAATGGCGGATAAAAGATAATTAACCTAAGGATTGAATACATGCATGAATGACGACATTATAGCCGTCGTCCTAATAAGATGATGAAACCGGGTTGGTATGCACGTGGCACAATACGACACAAGGACAGTGCCGCTATGTCGTATCAATACTGGTGGCATACTCCGGTTAATATTATATATACACTTAATTACTAGAACAAGGCAAGGGGGGGCGACTGAGCACGGGGGTACATATGTCTATACTCGTCATGGAAAGGGAGATACGAGGTAGCTTTCCTGCATCTCTCCTGATAATCGTCTGCAGATTGGTCATAGTGAGTTTATCCGAATTAACAGGCCTAAATCAATACAATAACTGGCATAGGGTTATCGGGTGTATAGAATCGTGGTTAAAGGTTGGGAATCTATAGTTAGTGGATAAAACAACGGGAGGTTAGAGAGAGACATAGAATTGGGGGGGGACTCTGATTGTTATATACAGGGCTGACGTAATCACGATCTGATTTGGTGTGAAATGGAAGCTAAGGTGTCTTAGATCGCCTCGAACCTACACAATGAAAGTAATATAGCCTGTATGGTGGTTACATAATTAAATACATTCTTAGGTGGTACATCAAGAATATCAGTGAGTAAAGTATTGTGGTTTGTATATTAGAAGACTGTGATTGAGAGACGTATAATATGTGGAATGAATTAAGAGGGAGAGAGAGACCAAATCGGGAATGGAAAAGGGGCCTGGGATCTCGTTGGGGATGGGAGTTTCGCTCTCAGGATTTTCGTTCCTGTGGCTCGTTAGGGTTGGAGATTTCGCTCTCAGGTTTTTCGTTCTTGTGGTATTTTATCCAGCCTCAGAGGCTGGACTTAGCAAAATTCCAGGGAAGTCAGTGAAAAGTCTAGGGGGGGAAACCCAAACGTTTCGCGTAGCGAAAACTTCTATCTACATTGTCTGGATAACAATTTGTGGAGATAGGTTCTACTTGACCATTCAGGATTGGCCCAGCAACTCTGTGCATTTCAAACCTAACCTTGCCCAGCAGAATGCCAGTTAACCCTTTCAGTAGTTGTGAGCTATTTACTGTAACTACCATTAAAACATTCAAGCCAGCATCGAAAAATAGGTCTTTTCTAAGCTGACTTAAAGTTTCTAATGGTAGCCAAGTAAATAGCCCAGAACTACTGAGAGGGCTAACCAACACGTTGCTGGTGCAAGTTAGGTTTGAAATGCACTAAGGTATACAACCAGAATAAACAGTTATGACAACCAAAGACCATCAGTCAGACAAACATTACTTCCAATCATAAAGACCAGACAGATAATGATTGCTCAGAACTTAGTCATTACAAAATAAAGAACATTCAACAATCACTCAAAAAATACTTAAGCAAAGATTCTAATAATTTTACCTTTTTATGGTAAAACTTTTAGTTTCATTGATTAAGCTTTTTCAGTAAGGATGATTGAAATTATCAAGATTTCATAATAACCATTAGTCACAGAATATTCATTACTTCCAATCTTAAGAGAATAAGACCAGACCAATAATGAATGCTCTGAACTGCCATTATGATTCTAGAACATTCAACCACATCACTAAAAAGAACTTGGCTACTACCAAAGGTAGAGACTTTGATTCAGCTCTTTCAGTAAGTGATTGAAATTATCTAGATTTCATAATGATCTTGGGTTGTCAAACTGTTCATTCTGGGTTGCTAAACTTTATATCTTCAGTTGCAGTATTTAAATATGGTTAACTATCACTTAACAGCCAAAGCAACATTTAATGAAGTCAGTAAATTATTATTAAAGTAGATACAGTACAATGAGTATTTGTATTATGCATATGGTACTTATGAAATCAAACCTATATAAATGTTCAGTCATTTTGTATGTTAAGTGATATATAAAATTCACTTAAACATTCAAAGAACTTTCTATTTATATAATCATATTTTCATAAATGCCATATACATAGTAAAATTTATTTGTACTGTATCAACTTTCTTTAATAAATTATCTGGATATTTTGTTTAAGGTAATTTGCCTGACTTTAGTGATAGACAAACCAACATTTAAATATACAAACCAAAGATATAAAGTTTTAAACCTACATAAATCCAGTTAAACCATAGCTTACAAAATACAGTACACTCTTTACCCAAAATAATAAGTACACCATTGGAATCTCCGAACCTTTAACCCTCTCAGAAAAGGATAAGTCAAGCTGGCTAAGAGACTTCTATGAAACTCAAAAATATTCTAGGAATAATGAGTATCAAAACTCAATTATGCCAAGATCATTCCAAAGAAACATAAAATACTCAAATACCCAGAATAAACTGATCTTATTCATCGAGGGGCTCTCTTTCAGTAACTAGAGTATTCAATATATAAAGGCCAAATATCTAAACCATCAGTCATGATGCACTTGCGGGATATTGCCTAACATTCCAATTACATTCAGCTTAGGAAGAATCAGGCCAATCTCAAGGAGTAATGCATTACTATTACCCCTTTCATTGCTCAACATTCTTCCTAAGCTGCATATAATTGTCAGTTAGCCAGAAATATTCTTTAAATGCATCACATTACACAATGGGTTAACTAAAAAGGCTAAACAAACTATTACCACACCTATTTCCTGGTCAATGCTTCCAAAGTTATACAAATTCTGATCAAATGATTACCCATTATTGACAAAGCTTAATGGCAAAGATATCTGGATGAATCATAAGGAATAGACTAGTCTACTCTTTATAATTCCCAAACAATCTTTACCATTAAACTCAAACTCAAAAATAGTAATTAAGTCAGAGATTTCAATAATTTGTTAAGAGTCAGCCAGGGAATAGGAAAGTTACAGCCCATTTCTTCTAGCCTTTTAGAGTTTCAAGAAGTTTGGCCTATTAATATATTACAATACAGCACCAGATTTGTAAGCAGTCCATATTCTTTGTAATATCAATAAAAATACACAGACAAATAAAGGGACAATATATTTATCAAAATGCACAATACTTAAAAGTACATTTCCATAAACTATTTAATATCCAGTTATATTTCAGTAGGCATTTTCTATTAATATTACTCATTAACAACACTGCATACAAATCTTAGGCTATACCATAATTACTCTTTCCCTAATTGGTTCAATAGATTCCATAGCATGTACAGATTATAGATAATGAGTATTTTCAATGGAATAAATGTTAGTGTGCAAACTTTGTTTTATCAAGTAAGTTTGGTCAAGTAGACAAACTTAGTCCTTGACAAAATCAACTAAAGTATATGGAGTAAAGATTAAATCTACTTCATATATTTACTTAGTATATTTATTAAAGATTATTTTAAGTATTGATTTTTATTAAAGTCCCTGATCATCAGGGCACCCACCCTAACCCAGTTCTTGAGCAGAGCGCATGGTGGAAAAAGTGCATTTTGAAACCATATTTAATTTTCCGCTTCAATATACCATGACATTTTTAGAGGGAAATTACATTGCCTTCATAAATCAATATTTAAAATGTCCTCAAACATATATACACAATAATGCACACTCAAACTTAATTCCATTAAAAATTTAATTACTGTATTATGCTGTTGTAGAACATTATGCATAGCTTCTATATAAAGTATAAATATTGACAACTTTGATTCAACTACAGAAAAATTAACAGACTAATTGTTATGCCCGGTCCAAATTGGAACGCGAGATATTCTTTGTACAATGAGCAGCTCTCTAACTGGATAGGTATACCTTAAACTTTAAATAAAGAGACAACACGGCAGGATAGTAAGCACACAGGTAACAAGTTAACATGGGTTTTATTCAGTTTAACACCTGGTTCATGGAGGAGCAAGACATATATTTTATACCTGTAACATGGAGATCATCAACAACAATAAGAATAATTAAGACATACAATAATCAGGTTATCAAGTAAGCAATAGGAGTCGGACAATGGGTCCGGACTCAAGGTAATAATAATACTCCTAGGATACAATTATAAGGTATCCAAAATGGTGGAGGTACACCTCCTACCCAAATAGATCTCAGAGAGGATCTCAACAAAAGACAAGAGAGTGCAGTAATGGCAAATGCCGTCTGGATCATGCAATGATGTCCCCGGCATATAGTGACGTTAACTGACTCTAAAGCAATAATGGCCAAGTGGTCATCAACAATGAAGTGGGCTCGGAAAGGCTCACAAATGATATTAATACTATAGGTGTGCTAGATCTCACCTGGCAAAGATTAATCCTTAACTCTAATTGTGTACTAGCAAGGTGCTGAAGGCTGAGGCAACAATCGTCGGGAGCTGAGATAGAGTGAAATCTATTCGAGTTATGAACCTGACAGAATGTTAAATGAATTAGGCTAGAAGTTATACAAAGGGACTAGATTACGTGTAAATATGTGTTTGTGTTTGATGTTATGGGTCTTATATAGGCACGCCCCCTCTGTCGGGCTATGGGAGACCAATAACCCGGGAAGGTGCATATATAAGGATCCCCTGATAGGCATGTATAATGGGTCCCGGCAAGTTGGCTAATTAACGTCAGTTTAAGTAGGGAGAAGAAAGACTTCTCGCAAGACGTAATGTTAATGAGAACCCCTGAAGATAACTTCTACCACAACCCTGAGTCAACTCTATACCCAGAAACGGTACAAAAGCACTTAAAGGAGAGCTGTAGTGAAGAGGAGGGCCCGTAGATCGAGGGAAGATCCAGTAGTCCGGAGGGCAGCTGGGCGTGATGACTCCGGAAGTTGGTCCAGGGGGGGGGGGGGGGGGGGGGGGGGGGTGGGCGTGATGACTCCAGCTACTGGTCCAGGGTGAGTCACAAGATTCCTTAGACCTTGGCGCCTACCACGGGACAACCGGGTTCCTCTTGCACTCCCACAGTGCAGTGATCCCCAAAGGATATGCTGGAGTTCTGCTACAAGGTTTGGGGGGTTAGGGTGACTAGCATAATGATCTACCTAGAGTGGCAAGCAGTCTAGATAGTGACATTATAGGTAGTCTAAGGGGGGGTCAAGGTAAGTGTCTTCCTTCCTTGCTAGTTCGTGGAACTATCAGAACCATGTAGCAAAAAGAGAATCCAGAAAGGGGAGCCCAAAGTGGGTTGCCCAAAATTAGTCCTCTTCCTGATGGGGGGAACCCGATCTGGTAGATCTCAAGTTACTACACACACTATCCTCATAATCCCTTGAACAAAACAAGGTAGGAATCCTTTGGTACTTGGTTTGTGCACTGCATCGAAGGCCAGAAAGGGGGAGCCCAAAGTGGGTTGCCCAAGCTAGTCCTCTTCCTGATGGGGGGAACCCGACCTGGTGGGAGAGGAAGTGGATGAGAAATGGCATGTGCAGGAGTAGGGTTGGCTGCAGGTTTAGTGGCAGCTAGAGATGCGGTCTTATCATCCTGAGACTGCATCTCACTACCGTCTGATAGAGAAAAGTCCCGACCCCGGGACTGGAGATGGTAATGTCTTGAAGTATTATCTTCGTAGACAGGGGTCAGGTGCTGGAGGAAGTGGTAATAAATTACTCCCTGGTTGTTAGGGGTGGCCATCTTGTCTCCGGTGAGGGTGAGGAGAGAAGAGGAGTCACAGTACCTCAAATGGTCCAGGAGTTGGTGAAGTGACTTGATTACTTTGGTGGAGTCCTTCCGCGCCAGGGTTATCATGTCAATCCGCATCTTGGTGGTGGTCGTCAGCGAGGGCGTTGTCGTGGCTGGAGGTGGTTGGAGAGTGATGACAGAGAGCCTGGCTTGGCCCAGGTCATGAGGTTGTGCGGACGCCGAAGTACCAGGCCGGGGGGGGGATTAGCTTGAAGACGCTTGATCCTTAACCTTTCTCACTTTAGGCTGGGACAGGGCTGGTTCCCATCTGGTGGGTGGCTTCACAGGTCTTCCACAGCGGGTATGAGAAGGCAGTCTGGGAAATGGGGGAGATGGAGTTAGAGGTGACATTGAGCGAAATTTGGATATTGTTTTTCGCCTGGGAAGTTGAGAAGGAGGGGAAATAGATTGAGGAGAAGAAGGTAGGGTTTTAGAGATAGGAGGAGTAGGTGAGGGGTTTTTAGGACGGAAGCTGGGGGTGATAGGCAAAGTGGGGGGTATGTTGGTGAGTTGTGGTGGCGAGGGGGGAAGACTAGACGTGGCAAGGTTAATTAAAGGCGATGGTTGAGAAGGAGGTTGCGGAGGTGAAACGAGAGGAGAGGGAGAAGGAGAGGAGATGTGAGAAGATTTGGGCTTAGGAATGCGGGAAGGGGTGAAGGTGACAGGAGGTGAAAGAGAAGAGGGGGAAGTTTGGGTTTGAGTAGAGAGAACAGGAGGAGGTCGATGTTTAGGAAGGTGAGAAGGGGTGAACTGGGTGAGGCGAGTGGGAAGGGTGACAGGAGGTTGCAGTACAGGAGAGTGAAGGGCAGGCAAAGGAGAATTGAGAGGGGGAGTGGAAAGAGGTGGAGGGAGAGGGACAGGTCCGGAAAGACAGGAAGTTTGAGGGTGAAGATTTGAAACAGGGGTACAGTCAACATCCTGATCAGGCTCAGCTACAACAGTAATATTCTTATTAATAGGTTGAAACCTTCTGACAAACCTATTCCTATAAGTGCGAGATTCCCCATGATAGTTAATTATGACCTGGAAACAGTTTGGGATCCTAAGGACCTCAAATGGACCCTTGTACCGTGGCTTCAGTTTGGAGGGTACAGGTAAGATGGCGACCATGACTAGGTCGCCTACTTGGTGAGGGTTGTTCTTGGGGGCTTCATCAGGCTGGAGATCTTGGGTAAACTGGAGCTGACGTAGGTGGTTCCTGAGGTGGACGAGGTTGGTATTTAGACCTGGTGAGGCCTCAGTAGGGGCAGCTAGGTGACGTAGTGGTATGAGGAGAGGTGGGCTCCCAAAAACCATCTCATGAGGGGTGATCCCGTTGTCTCTGGGGCAGGTGTTTATTCCCCATTGTATGATGCGAATTTGGCTGGTCCAGTCCGATGAGTTCATCTGTTGGAGGCGGGTCCGGATTTGATTGGCGATGGTTCTATGAGATCGCTCGCAGATGGAGTTTCCTTTTGGCCAGTAGGGTGAAGAGTGGCTGATGTGAAATCCAAACATTTCGGAGATCTGCGTCCAAATTTGTCCGGTGAATTCAGGGGCATTGTCGGAGTGGATTGCCTGTGGCAATCCAAAATAGGGAAAGACATGTTGTAATAATGCCTCGGTGACGGCCATAGCAGTGTGTTCTCTGGCAGGGCAGGCGATCACGTATTTTGAGTACGTGTCCACGTAGGTGATGATGTAGCGGTATCCCCTGTCGTTTTGTAGAGGTCCCATGACGTCCACTGCCAAAAGTTGCCAGGGTTTAGAAGCGATGAGTTTGCCAGAAGGTCCTGGGGTGCGTGTTTGGTCTTTTCCCAGGGTGCAGGCACGGCAAGCTTCAGTGATTTTCTTGGCCGTAGTGTAGGGGCGAGGAGTCCAGTAGATGTCTTTGAACGTGTTCACCAACTTCTTTTGGCCTAGATGGATCCCGTTGTTGGTGTGCAAAGAAGACATCATTTGTTCAGCATCCTCAGGCCCTAGTACGATCTGACCTTCTGGGGTAAAGAGGGCGTCACCCCTTCTTTGTAAGAGGCCAAAAAGTCGGGTGGAGATCCAAGTTGGTTTGTCGTTCCGGAGATAGGCCTGGATGAGAGGGGGAGTGGTAGTAGGTGGTGGTCGAGGTTCTTGGATGGCGTTGAGTTGTTCTGGTGCCAGTGGGAGCCGGGATAAGGCGTCTGCATTGGTATGGAGTTTTCCCGGCCTGTAGGAAATCTCAAAATCAAACTCCTCAAGTGATTCTCGCCAACGGACTGTTAGGGCATTCTTAGAGTCAGATTTCCTGAGCCATTGTAAGGCTTGGTGGTCAGTGATGATGGTGATCTTGACGCCAGCTAGGTAGGCCCGGAAGTGTTGGAGGGCCCAAACGATGCCTAAGCATTCTCTTTTAGTTACCGGGTAGTTGGTTTCTGCCGGGGTTAAGGTCCGGCTGGCACAAGCAATGATGTGCTCTCGTCCTTCTCGATTTTGGGAGAGGACTGCACCGACGCCGAGAAGGGACACGTCGGTGTAGAGTCTAAAGGGTAGTTGGTAGTCCGGAAAAGAGACGACAGGGGAAGACACGAGTAGGTCCTTGAGGGAGGTGAAGGCTTGGAGACAGTCGGGGGTCCACACAAAAGGTTCTTCCTTCCTAGTTAAGTCGTGAAGAGGTCTGGCAATGGTGGCGAAATTCTTCACAAACCTCCGATAGTAGGAGGCAAGGCCTAGGAAAGCTCTTACTCCTTTTACTGACTTCGGGGGTTGGATCTCCTGGATGGCTTGGAGTTTCTTGGGGTCAGGTGCAAGTCCTTCTTCTGACACCAGATGTCCTAAGAATTGGACCTGATGTCGAGCCATGGTGCATTTAGTAGGCTTCAGCTTTAATCCGGCTTGTCGGATCCTCTGGAAAACTTGGCGGAGGCGTTGGAGGTGTTCTGCCCAGGTACGACCAAATGCTATGATGTCGTCCAAGTACGCCAGACATGTTTCCCAAGTTAATCCCTGAAGTACGGATTCCATCAGTCGGGAGAAGGTGGCGGGACCGTTACATAATCCGAATGGCAGCACTGAGAACTCGTAAAGCTTCCCTTGGCTGGTGGAGAAAGCTGTTTTTTCTTGGTCGGTGGGGGCGACGGGGACCTGCCAGTATCCGGATTGCAGGTCCAGTGTGGAGAACCATCTGGCCCCTAAGAGGGAGTCTAGGGAGTCGTCGATGCGTGGTAGTGGGGTGGCATCTTTGATGGTGACATCGTTGAGTTGTCGGTAGTCGATGCAGAATCGAGATGAACCATCCTTCTTCTTGACCAGTACCACTGGAGAGGACCAAGGGCTAGTTGAGGGGTTGACGATGCCAGCTTCTAACATCTCTGCAACTTGCTTCTGTTCTTCTTGGCGCTGAAGGGGGTTCTTTCTTTGTATAGCCTGTCTGACTGGGGGTCCAACAGTGTGAATGTGGTGTTCTAGGACATGGGTGTGGCCTACATCTTGGGAGTTGGTGGCAAAGATGTCCTGGTATTCGGCCATTAACTGGCACAGATCGTCCTTTTGTTGAGGGGTGAGGTGAGTAGGAACGTCTGGGAGTGATGGAGTTGATGCAGGAATGGAGGTGGTGGTGTCGGTTGAAGGCTGGTCATCATAAGTCTCTAGTTCTCCGATGGTGAGACCCCTGGGTAGGGTGATAGGGTGGTCGGAGATGTTGGCTATTCTTACTGCATTTTGTTTTAAAATGGCAGGAGCAGTGAGACAATCCCTGTCAAAAGGGCTCTGAAGAGAGGGAGTGTGAATGAGTTCTCCGTTGAGGGCTGGATGGATGGGTACCCAATGTTCATGATGTGGCAGCAAAGTGATGGGTTGAATGGTGATGGCCGATGCAACACGGATGGCTTTCAAGGTTTGAGGAGGGTCATGGAGCGGTGTGGCAATCTTCGGAGTGGTGAGTCCTAGGGGTTTGGTGGAAAATACCAATCTTCTTTCAACACACTGGATAGTAGTGCGGAGGGCCGTGAGAAGGTCGAATCCCAGGTATCCGTCGTAGGTGGTTTCTTGGGAGGGAAATACCATGAAAGCGTGGTGATGGCCGTGGTTAGGTTGAGGGGTGGCCACATACAGTGGGGCCGTGATGCCAGTACTAGAAATAAGGTTGTCGTTGGCATCAATGAGGGTGGTGGACGAGTGTTGAATCGGTCCAAAAGTGTTGTGATGTCTCTGGTGGTAAGAGGAAAAATACAGGATCTTGAAGCTCCGGTGTCGACAAGGAGTCGAGAGTTGACTCCCTGGATGGTCAGGTGGGTGTAAATGGGAGGCTTTATCATATCATAGCTGCCCCTATCTCGAGCCCCCGCCAGTTTGCAAGTTGGTGGGCGGGGGCGGTCTAAAAAGGGCTTCAGCCAGGAAATCTGTCCCCAGAACAGTGGAACCCTCGAGCGTTTGGCCAGCAACTCGGCAAAAGACCTCTTCAACCCATTAATAGGGCACTGGGACCCGCAGGGCTTCCAGTCTTCAGGCTTGACTCTGGCCCATTCTTCCGGCTTGTCCTGGTTGCGGCTAGGGTGGTAGGTTGGTCCGGAATGAGCTCCTTGTGGCTTAGTGGGAGCTCGTTGGATACCCGCGATCTTTCCTTGCTCCTGGGATTTTTGCAGGGCCAGAATACAGCGTATGATAGGGAGGTCTGTATCATATTCGGCCGGTTCTGTGATGGCAAAGTGGTCCCGGACTGCACGCGGAAGGATCTCATCAGGGTCCGGCGGACGTTCTCCTTCCTCTCTGCAGCTGTAGCCGTTGTGAATGCGGTGGAAGCCAGCCTGGTAAGCTTGCTGATGGTGGCGTCGAGGTCCCCGTCGTAGGTGATGGCGTGAAATTGCTGGTCGGCTATTACAGTACCTAAGACGGGGTTAATGGCAGTTTTAGTGTATGTTTCAAAATGTTCCCAGGTCATTCCGGGGTTCTCTTTTACATAACTGGAAACTAGGGCCATAGACCGCCCTAGCTTCATGACTACAGTATGTATTTTAGGGGCAACTTCATCTTTAAATATGATGTCAAGCACTGGCTTGACTAAATAGGTGGCAATGTCAGTTTCCTCTGGTCTGAAAGGAATAATATCCAGTGCTTTCCCTGCCATCCTGACTACTTATCCCTGTCGTGATACTCTCAAAATATTTAAAGCAGGAAAACCTGAAAGGCTACCTTCGAGAAAGAGACACCGCTGCCACCGGTGTTATGCCCGGTCCAAATTGGAACGCGAGATATTCTTTGTACAATGAGCAGCTCTCTAACTGGATAGGTATACCTTAAACTTTAAATAAAGAGACAACACGGCAGGATAGTAAGCACACAGGTAACAAGTTAACATGGGTTTTATTCAGTTTAACACCTGGTTCATGGAGGAGCAAGACATATATTTAATACCTGTAACCTGGAGATCATCAACAACAATGAGAATAATTAAGACATACAATAATCAGGTTATCAAGTAAGCAATAGGAGTCGGACAATGGGTCCGGACTCAAGGTAATAATAATACTCCTAGGATACAATTATAAGGTATCCAAAATGGTGGAGGTACACCTCCTACCCAAATGCGGATGACACTAAACTGTATAGAAGAGTGAGGAGTAAGGAAGATATGGGTTTGCTTCAAGGAGATGTGGAGGGCATGAAGGGATGGTCTGAGCATTGGTTAATGCCTTTTCATCCAAAAAAATGCAAGTACATGCGGATTGGGACCAGCAAGATAGACAAAGTAGGATACAGTATGTATGAAGCGATGGAGGAAGTGAGTGCAGAAAAGGATATAGGAGTAGTGATAGACAATAAGTTAAATTTCTCAGAACATTTAGCAGAAAAGATAAACAAAGCCAATAGAATTGTAGGGCTGATAAGGAGGACATTTGTGTCACTTGACGAAGAAATCTTCAGGAATCTATATACAGCGCTGGTTAGGCCGCACCTGGAATATGCAAACCGGGTGTGGGCTCCATATATGGTAAAGGATATAGAAGCAGTGGAGAAAGTGCAGAGGAGAGCTAGCAAGCTGGTACCAACGTTGAAGAACGCGGGCTATGAGCAGAGGTTGAGGACACTGGGGCTTCCAACACTGGCATATAGGAGAAAGAGAGGGGATATGATAGAGACTTTTAAGATAGTGTCAGGAAAGTACGATGAGGATGTGTGTGAAGGTATCTTCTTGATGCGGGAGGGAACAAGAACGAGAGGACACTCTAAGAAAATTTACAAAGAAGAAATAGGCTTGAGAAGGCAAAGAACTCATTTTGTGATAGAGTGGTAAATGAGTGGAACGCACTGCCCCAGTATGTAGTCGATTCCGAATCAATAAGGGAGTTTGAAAGTAATCTTGATAAAGCATGGGGAAGACAAGATTTGAAGTTTGATTATAAAACAAAAATACAGAATAGTAAACATTTTGCGTCTGCTACCGCCGCCGCCAACACCGTGAACGACCGCAGCAGTGCAAGTACTGGTACTGAGCTGGATACACAGGCATAGTTTGCCTTTTTTCAGAGGATCTACTGTAAGAAACTGTAAGAAATAGATCTCAGAGAGGATCTCAACAAAAGACAAGAGTGCAGTAATGGCAAATGCCGTCTGGATCATGCAATGATGTCCCCGGCATATAGTGACGTTAACTGACTCTAAAGCAATAATGGCCAAGTGGTCATCAACAATGAAGTAGGCTCGGAAAGGCTCACAAATGATATTAATACTATAGGTGTGCTAGATCTCACCTGGCAAAGATTAATCCTTAACTCTAATTGTGTACTAGCAAGGTGCTGAAGGCTGAGGCAACAATCGTCGGGAGCTGAGATAGAGTGAAATCTATTCGAGTTATGAACCTGACAGAATGTTAAATGAATTAGGCTAGAAGTTATACAAAGGGACTAGATTACATGTAAATATGTGTTTGTGTTTGATGCTATGGGTCTTATATAGGCACGCCCCATCTGTCGGACTATGGGAGACCAATAACCCGGGAAGGTGCATATATAAGGATCCCCTGATAGGTATGTATAATGGGTCCCGGCAAGTGGGCTAATTAACGTCAATTTAAGTAGGGAGAAGAAAGACCTCTCGCAAGACGTAATGTTAATGAGAACCCCTGAAGATAACTTCTACCACAACCCTGAGTCAACTCTATACCCAGAAACGGTACAAAAGCACTTAAAGGAGAGCTGTAGTGAAGAGGAGGGCCCGTAGATCGAGGGAAGATCCAGTAGTCCGGAGGACAGCTGGGCGTGATGACTCCAGAAGTTGGTCCAGGGGGGGGGGCTGGGCGTGATGACTCCAGCTACTGGTCCAGGGTGAGTCACAAGATGATTCCTTAGACCTTGGCGCCTACCACGGGACAACCGGGTTCCTCTTGCACTCCCACAGTGCAGTGATCCCCAAAGGATATGCTGGAGTTCTGCTACAAGGTTTGGGGGGTTAGGGTGACTAGCATAATGATCTACCTAGAGTGGCAAGCAGTCTATATAGTGACATTATAGGTAGTCTAAGGGGGGTCAAGGTAAGTGTCTTCCTTCCTTGCTAGTTCGTGGAACTATCAGAACCATGTAGCAAAAAGAGAATCCAGAAAGGGGAGCCCAAAGTGGGTTGCCCAAAATTAGTCCTCTTCCTGATGGGGGGAACCCGATCTGGTAGATCTCAAGTTACTACACTATCCTCATAATCCCTTGAACAAAACAAGGTAGGAATCCTTCGGTACTTGGTTTGTGCACCGCATCGAAGGCCAGAAAGGGGGAGCCCAAAGTGGGTTGCCCAAGCTAGTCCTCTTCCTGATGGGGGGAACCCGACCTGGTGGGAGAGGAAGTGGATGAGAAATGGCATGTGCAGGAGTAGGGTTGGCTGCAGGTTTAGTTGCAGCTAGAGATGCGGTCTTATCATCCTGAGACGGCATCTCACTAATATTGCACAAATTATATTTACTTCAATTAAACTCCTTGCTATGGAGTTTGTACCTCAGTATACTGTATACATCAATACACAATTTCATTACTTTAATTTTAGTCATTTTACAGACCATTATCCCAAAATTTATATTTAAAACTCTTTGGGCTCTGTCTCAAGTCGGCCAACCCCAGCTATGGGGCATGTGCCTAAGTATCTTCATTAATTTCATTGTAAAGTCTTGACACATAATTATAAGTTAAAAATTATATTCGCTTCAAATTAATAATCCCGCCTCGGGCTGTGTCTCGAGTCAGCCAACCCCGCTATGGGGTATGTGCCTCAGTATATAGATAAATACCAGCTTTTAGTACTTTAATTTTTGTATTTATTTTTCAAGCAATTATTTTCAATCAAAATTTTAAAACTACTGTATTTATTTACTTTTAAAATTATTTAGTCTTTCTATCGAAGTCTCAAGTTGTCAATATTATAACTAAATAAGATTATGCACAGTCTACAACAGCATCTGAAAAAGTAAACTTTAATCATCTATACAAACAGAACTTGTACCTTCAACTTTCAGTTTACAAATACTTCCTTTTATTCTGGCTACTGGAATTTTTATTCAGCTTAGGAAGGGGCTGTGAGAGTCAGAAGGTTGATCTAGTTATTATTATTATTATTATTACTAGTTTCTAAAATAATATGTTTTTTACTGAGCCCTGCTGTGTCTACTCCAGAGACCAGGGCATCAATGAATCATACCTTTATTCAATTTTCTAAAACAAGAGTTATATTCCTAAACTAAACTTCGGAATAATATACTTTTACCGGGCCTACTATGCCTACTCCAGAGACCAAGGCGTTACTACATGTGACCTTTTAATTAATATTTCCTCTTAACCATATACAATACATTTACTCATATGACAAGGGCGTTGTTACAATTTTACCTCAATTGCCTTATCTAAATACTCTTTGATTATAATTATAATATTCTCGTTACTTCATACAATACATTTACTCAAATGACCAGGGCGTTGTTACAAGTTACCTTGATTGCCCTATTGAGAACACTCTCAGATTATATATTCGCGTAATCCTATTACAAACAATTTATATTCACATATACCACCTAGTCAATAATAATTCTTAACCTAATGTAAGCAGTACCTCAATAACTCTACATGGACAAGATTCTCCGCTTTTATCCTTTTACTTAGATTCTTATGATTACAATATTATCCTGGACTTAACACCCGTAACGCTTAACACAGAACTGACCGAATATTCCTTTAACTATGATAATAGATAATGTTTAGTTTATAACCAAAGATTTCGTTGATCATACGGACTAGTGTCCTTCCTACCTATTTCTCAAACTAAAGTTAGTCTAATGGCAACTATTATTTATTCCCCTGAGCCTTATAGTTGTGTGTCTATCCTCAAGAATTATTCCCTTTTACTTTACTATTAATATATATTTGCTATCCTATCAGATCCTATACTAGTTATAGCTAATCGGCATGGACCCTTCTCTAACAAGAATAACTATTTCCCTCTTAACACATCATCATTTTATTTATAAACAAAAGTCTAGAGGCATGGTGCCTTTCAACTGGCAGGCACGCGCCTCGGGGATCCTATTTATACCCTCGTCCGGGTACCTGATTGGTGGACGGCTAATTCTACCACTGCGGGTAATGGTTTCTGCGGGGCCCATGGGCTTAGATGCTTTGGCTGGACTTTTACCCAGGAAGTTAGTCATGTGATTTTCCTTTGATTCATTGAATTTAATTGAGGGAGAGCCAAGTGGGTTTTTGTCTTCAAGAAATACGTCTTTCTCTTTTACCTCTGTTCGGAAACACTCTTCCTCACTACTTAGAGTCTTATTGAAATCTCTCGGGAGGTCTGAAACTTCGCTGTCGGGGACCGTAGACTTCTCATCATCGGTATGTTCACAGTAATCTCTTTCCCCACTTGTCGAAGTCTCTTCGTCTCCCCCATTCCCCTCTTGCCCGAACTCAGGGAAACTCTCGTTTGGCTTGCGACTAAAAGACCACCAGAACGGAGAGTCCTCGGTATAATTCCTTCTCAGATTAGGACCTTCAGCATTAGGTCGAGCCGAGGAAGTACTAGGATCACCAGCCCCAAATTCTATCTCCTCCTCGCTTTCTTCCTCACTACTCCACTCGCTCAGGTCTGGCGGTAAAATACCTTCATACCATTTGGTATGACGGATATGGGTAGCCGACACAATACCTCCATGATGCAAGTACAACACCTGATATGGCCCGTTTACCTCCACAACCTTGAAGGGACCCTCGTATTTCTCTTCCAGCTTACCAGCTCGGGTGAGATCATGTCTCTTCACCAGAATATATTCCCCCCGGTAATATGGATTACTTAGAGTAAGTTTCTTGGGCTGTTGCTGTGCAATACGGTCATGGACTTGCTGCCGTCGCTCCCCTTGTTCCCTCAAATATTGTTCTGGTTGGGAATATTTGGTGGAATGAATGGGGTAGGGTAGTAATCGTTCTTGAGGCAGTTTTGGCACGATTCCAAAAATAATCTCATAGGGAGAATACCCAGTAGTTCTACAAACAGTGGTGTTTATCCCCCAGATAATCTCTGGCAGAAGTTCCGGCCAACCTCAGACTACTTCTTCCCCTTGTGAGCTCAGACTAGCCCGTACACAATTCGCTAACACCCTATGGTTTCTTTCACGTACAGCATTCCCCTGGGGATAATACGGGGAGGTGTGTTGGATCTGGTAGCCCAAGGTATATCCCAAGTGTTGCCAGATTTCGTTATTAAATTCTTTTCCCCTATCACTCAGAATGCATCCAGGGGTGCCATATGCAAAAATTACCTTCTCCAAGATGACCCTAGCCACAGTTTCAGTTTTCTTGTCCGGAATGGCACAAGCAACCGTATATTTGGAAAAAACGTTGACACAGGTTAAAATGTACCTTTTGTTCGTCTGTCTGGGTAGAGGTCTCATAATGTCCACAGATAACTTTTCCCACAGTTTACCCGCCGTAATGTTTCCGGGCGACTGTTTAGGTCCCCGTCCATCTTTGCCCCTTTGACATCCCAAACAATTTTGGATAACTTCTTTAACAATTTTGTCGGCTCTCGAGGTCCAGTACCTTTCGTTAAATTGCTTCAAAACCCTAGACTGACCCAAATGAGCCCCCCTTCCCTCTTGTCCGTGGAGGATTTGGATCATGTGTTTAACCTCCAGATAATCTAATACTACCCGGTCTTTAGAATCCCTCCAGGCTCCCTCAGAAAATTTTACTTTGTCGCCATACATAAGATCATTCTGTTCCTTGTTAGTTTGAGTGTGTTGGACAGGTGCTACCGGTAGTCGAGATAGGCCATCGGCATTAGTGTGTAATTTACCTGGTCTATGTCTAACTTTAAAGGAGTATTCCTCCAGGATCCCCTTCTACCTAACAAACAATCCGTCTTCCGTTTTCATCTTCCGGAGCCATTGCAAACTATGGTGGTCCGTGATAACTTCGAAATGAACCCCGGCTAAATATGGATGGAAATATTGTACAGCCCACACTAGAGCTAGGCATTCCTTTTTAGTAACCCTGTAATTCTTCTCGCCCTTATTCAGCGTCCGGCTAGAGCACGCTACTATGCCTTCTTTTCCATCCACTTTCTGGGCCAATACGGCCCCGAGCCCTTCATCGGAAGCATCGGTGTATAGTTGGAACGGCTTGGTAAAATCCGGATGACAAACTATGGGGTTAGAAGTCAATTTTTGTTACAGTTGATCAAAAGCTATCTGACAATTCTGATCCCAGTCAAACCTCCTCCCTTATTCCAGTCTCTTAGTGATGGGGCGAGCAATTTTTGAGAAGTTGGGTATGAACCTCCGATAATAGGATGCCATTCCCAGAAATGCTCGGATCTCTTTGACAGAGGAAGGGGGTGAAATTTCTGCAATAGATTTCACTTTATGGGGGTCCGGTTGGATGCCTTTACTTGAAACTACATGCCCTAGGTATGCCACCTCGCGGGCCCCTAATTGGCATTTGGAAGGCTTCAATTTAAGTCCCGCCCCCCTGATTCTCTCTAATACTTCTTGTAGTCGATTGATATGTTCCTCCGAACTAGTTGAAAAAATTATATCATCCAGGTAAGCTAAGCAGGTTCTTCAGGTTAATCCCCTCAGTACTTCGTCCATGACTCTAGTGAAACTGGCTGGTCCATTACAAACTCCGAAAGGCAAGACTGTGAACTGGTAGAGTTTGCCTTCGCTCGTGGCAAATGCGGTTTTCTCCTGGTCCTCTGACCTAACCGGTACTTGCCAGTATCCTCTTTGTAGGTCTAGGGTAGAAAACCAGGTTGACCCATTGAGTGATTCTAGCGAGTCATCAATACAAGGTAGAGGTTGCGCGTCTTTGATGGTGACATCGTTTAATTTCCTATAATCTACAAAGAACAGAATTTATTAGTGGCCCCTCCATCATTGACGAACATGCCTATTACATAAGGCATCCTCTTCAAACACTCATCCGCCGTAGTTTGAATCTACCGCGCAGAGCATAAAAAATTGAGGAGCCTTCATCATGAGCGCACGCGACCTCACTCATGGCTTCAGTCATTATAAATTGGGTTCTCACTACGAAAAAACTTCGTAAAATATAAAAACAAAAAGAAAATAAGAATAACTATTCAATAAGCTTTCCATCATATCGTGGATGTACTTGTGTGGATCTTTGACCAGACGCTAACTCAGGCGTCATTCTTCCTTCTCTGCTCTGCGCTCAACCTGCCCGGACGTGCCTCCCCACACTCTGCTGGTTCCACATTTGTTGCGTCCCTAGTGAGTTTTTTCTCATTTGTTTACTCCGGGATGTCTCGAGTAAGGTTAGGATATGCGTAGCAGGAGTGTCCTGGGCTAGTTGCCCGCAGTGCAGTGTATTTTGGGTCGTGTGTTTGGGGCATCTATTTCGGGTGTACCCTCGTGGTCCTGTTGTGGACAGGTGAACTTTTTCACAGTTAGCTAGCTTTGTGATGTAGGCGGCTTTCTTTACGCGTTATTATTGCTTCCTTTTATCTTTCTGATGAGGTAGCTTTTTTCTCTGACGTTCCCAGCGTATTTTTCTTCACTTAGTGAAGTTTTTTCTGGGTCCCGAGTCAGTTTTTCCCTTCGCCGGGAATTTTGGGCTACAGTGGTGTGTTGACGGTGGTTCCTGTTGTGATATGATTCAAGGCTTTTGTTTATATTACGACATGATTTCCTTTTATTTCCGTCTGCTTAGGCCTAGCCAGCCTCTCGTAGCTTGCCACATGTACAAGTGTTATTGATTTATGCTATAAATATGTAATACTGTGTCATGTGTGTCCTGGATTAGTTGTGTATTGGCTAATTCCACGGAATATTTGTGTATCCTGGATTAGTTGTGTATTGGCTAATTCCACGGGTTATTTATGTGTCCTGGGTTAGTTGTGCTTTAGCTAATTAGGGGTGGGTTGCCTTTTCCGGCGGGTTTTCTCGGTTATACCTTGCAAAACCGGCTGGTTGCCGAGTTTTAATCACGCGTGGTTAAATTAGGCTTGTTTCCCCCGGCGAGTGGTGGCTTGCGGCTCTCCAGGACTGTGTCTGTAGTAGAGCCTGTGTTCAGGCTTACTGTGTTTCCCGGCGGGATGGCTTTACCCATTTAACTAAGTGTTCATACGGACACTTGTTGAGTAGTTTTTTTCCCGGTTTTGCAAAGCCAGTAAAACTAGGCGGTTTGTTGATTGGTCTTTCCTCCCCGGCGTTCTTTTGGCAAAGAAGTGGGGACAGGAACAATTGGGGTTAATGTTATAGATTTCAATTCACACCCGGCGGTTTGCACCGTGGGAGGGTGGGATTAACGGATTTGCAATTCAGTATAGTTGACCAGACAATTGAGGGATACGTTAAGGTATCGCCGCCTTCAACATCCGGCGATCTAGGAGGCTTCGGGAGAAGTCAGATCTAGCATTTCAGACAGGCTTCCCAGTTTTTGATCTGCGAGTTAATTCAGGGGCCGGCGTCTTTTTATGGGTTTCCCAGTAAAAAACTTAACAAACCCCACTGGGAAGACTGCGTCTTTTATAAAGCCATGCTGGTCTTTATATCATGTCAGAGGATATACGTAAATCTTTTGAACAGGTTAAGAGATTCTGAAATCTTTACTTATGAACCTCCCGCGTAGCGAGCTGTGATAGTTGTGTATTACGTCTCGTTACCCGGCGAGTTACCCTTACCCGGGTGTTTTCTACGATTTTGATGTGGCGGCTGTCCCAGTTTTGGTGGGATGGAGTGCTTTTCGATGGTGTTTCGACGTCATTAAGTGTTTTTTCCGTTCTCACCAGGCCTAGCCAGCCACTCGTAGTTTTTTCAAGTATGCAAGTGTTTTCATTGTTTATTATAATAAAAATGTATTCATGAGCCATGTGTGTCCTGGATTAGTTGTGATTGGCTGATCCAGGAGCTTCGGACTGTGGGTCTGATTATGTTTATCAGACTGCGTTCTGTTTGGTGTGGGTTATCTTTCCGGCGTTTTTCTCGTTGCTCCGAGAAAGCCGTTTTTTGTTTACCGAGTTTTAGTCAGGATGGCTAAAATAGGTAAGTTACCCCGGCGAGTTTGGTAGCTTGAGGGCTCATCAGAAACTGCGTTTTCTGTGGTCGAGCCTGTGATCAGGCTTCCTGTGTTATTCCCGACGAGGGGGGCTCCACACAGTTATCTAGGTGATCATGCTTACACCTGTTGGATATGGTTTTCTCGGTTTTTCAAGGCCATTGAAACCATGCTGTCTGTTTGTTTGGTCTTTCCCTCCCGGCGACCTTTTTACGGAGAGGTCTGGGGCAGGTACAATTGGTTTTGACATTGCATATAAAACCCGGCGGTTGTACCTTCGGGTGGTTATATTGCCGGATTTGCAAATTCGCGATAATTTGCCAAACGATTGATTGACACAATAGGGTATCACGCCCTTCAAGACGGCGATCTATGTGGGCTTCTGGGAGAAGCCGGATTAGAGATTAAGATAGGCTTAGACTTTTTATGGGATAAAAAGATGCCGGAATCTTACTAGTGTTCCAAGTGTAAAGGGATACTTGAAAGACTTCGTCTTTAATAAAGATATGCTTCATCTTTATGAGGTTTCTGAAGATATGCTTAAATCTTTTGGACAGGTAAAGATATGCTGAAATCTTTAATAAGCCATTGAAACAATGCTGTTTGTTTGTTTGGTCTTTCCCTCCCGGCGACCTTTTTACAAAGAGGTCTGGGGCAGGTACAATTGGTTTGACATGATATATAAAACCCGGCGGTTGTACCTTCGGGTGGTTTTCTTAACGAATGTGCAATTCGCGATAATTTGCCAAACAATTGATTGATACACTAGGGTATCATGGCTTTCTAATAAAGATATACTTCATCTTTATGAGGATTCAGAAGATCGGCTTGAATCTTTTGGACAGGTAAAGATATGCTGAAATCTTTAATATGAAACTAAAGGACAACGAAAAGTAGTGGTGCAGTGATACGGTTCGTTGACCGGCGGTGTTGTGGCACATGTTTTGTACCATTTTTGGGGGTAACCTTATGAGCATTAATCCCTGGAAATTTCTCTTTCCAGGGCGGAGTACCGGCGTTGCACCAGGTGACCAGGTAGTTCCCGGGGGCGGGGTAGTTTTCCCCCAGTCTCTGTCATGTCGGCACTTAAACCTCTCATTGCTGTATGTCCAACGCCGTTATGCTCAGGTATCCCTATTTTTGCTCACCAGCTCTGCTTTAAATGTGTTAATGAGCTATGGGAGCTTTTAATTATCATAAACCTTTACGGGGCTCGGGCGAGGGCTCTCAATCGGAGAGTATTCCAAGCTCGCAAGCGAGTGACAGCCACAGCCAAGGTGTATGGCGATACTCACAGTCCTGGCAGGACAGAACACATCCCTTTGTGACTCAACTAGTGGCTGACGTCCACCGGGATGCCGATGTACCATCTTCTATCCCAGATTTAACATGGCAACATGTGGAGGTCCCGGCTTCGGCGGGATCTTCCCATGATAAGCCAGACTTAACGGATGAAGAACAACGATCTCTGGTCTCAGAGATGGAGGTTGACGAGTCCAGTCACCTTCTAAACGACTCTCAGGGTACTGTCGAATCTCCACGGAGTTCGTCATCGGCTAGGTATGTAACGGCGGAAGAGATTGATGGATTACTATTGAATGCACTTAATAGGTTCTTTGGCCCTACGCCGGAAACTCCTACAGTTGGTACGGTGGCTCCCGCGGTGTCGACGAATGTGCGACCTCTGGCTACATCCTTTGCTTTAGCTAAAATACCTAACCCTCCTCTTGTGTCAGATCCAATTTCCAATGTGCCAGGCACAGCAGCTCTCACTACTTCCAATGTGCGAGTCATATCAGACATATCTCCCCCTCCTTTAGGCAAGGCGCCAGTCAACAAAAGGAGATATGCCACTTTTATACGGGCCTGATGAGTCGTGGGTAGCAATGTTACCAACTAAGCCAGAGGCAGCACAAGCTACTATTTCGGGGGAGTTCCCTGTACCACATGAGTGGGTAATCCAAGGCAATAAGTCTAGACAACTCAGAGCTTTGGATAGTCAAGGAAATGTTTTGGATGTTCATATTAAGGCCATTCCAAGTTATTATAACCATGACTTTTTTGTGTATGCATCAATACCAGCCCTGCCCCCTGCCTCAGCTTCAAAGCTATTTTTCTGACTGGACTAAGAATGACGGCTTTAACGACGTCAAGGCACTTTCTGCTTTGACGCCGGAGTTGGATATGTTTCCGATCACAAACTCAGCCTCTAATCCAGTCTTGCAGGTGGGGCAGTTGGGTACGGGACCTTGGGTGGCATGAGAAACAGAGGCTCACAATTTGCAACTACTTTCACGTCAAAATCTTCCCACCAAATCCCTCAAGAACACCATTCTTGGTTCTCTCTTCCGGTTTTTAGTGCCGTCGGAGTCCACTCTGCTTTGTTTGACTTCTTGGCTGCCCCCCAAATAAGCAATTTGTGCGAATTAAACGATCCCTTTAGCATGCTTTCCCCAGCTTACCTAGACCGCGAGTTTAGGTTAAGAGGAAAAGCGTTTAGACTGTTTTCACAATATATGGTTACCCAGCAAGTAACGAAGTCTCTGTTACGCTCTTCTCAGGCAATAGAAGCCGCGGAAGTCAGTAAAGCCATTGAACTTTCCCGGCGCTTGCTTCTCCAGACTTCCATCCAAGTCTTTAGGAGATATTCGGACGGCCTTATTAGAGGCAGTTCGAGCAAGGCAGGATCTGAGGATGTTCTTAGTGAAGAAACTTCCTGACCGTATTGCAAGCCAAGTAGTTCTGTCTCCAGTTCTAACTCCTTCTTTGATTTCACCAGCAGTTTGGAAGACTGTTTTCAATTTGGCACAAGCATTCAAGCAAAGTCCCGGCAAGCCCTGATGCCCATGTTAGAACAAGGGATCAGGATCTTGTGGTATCGGGACGACTAACTGGTGGTGGCAGAGACTGAAAAGTTATGCATCACTCATGTCTACATTACGTTAAACCATCTCAAATCTCTAGGATTCAAGGTCAACTTAGTAAAAGTCAAACCCTTGTTCCCTCACGAGTATTTCAGTGGATAGGGCTGGTCGAGGACACAGCTTCTCTCACTCTGAGTCAGAGTGTGGACACTCGAAACAGATTTCGCAAAAAAACTGTTTATGTTTCTCCACAGTCTGACTACGGCACGTAGACTTTGGGAATCTCTAGTCGGTTCTCTCAAATGGGTTCAATTAACTGTGAAGTTGGGCCGGTTGAAAGTCAAACGTTTAAATCTTGGAGGGCAACAAAGTTTTCCCACTGTTACCGGCGGGAATATTATGGCCTATCCCAACGTTATTACACAACTTACTAGCGGTTTGGGCGAAGAGAGAAATGTTGCACTCAGTCATGTCATGAACCTCTCCTCCGCCGTCGGTATGGGTGGACACGGATGCGTCAGGGACGATAGGTTGGGGCTTTTAGTCAAACCTCGGGCATCAGGGTCAAGGGTTTTGGTCCCATTTAGAAATCTTCCACATCAATGTCAAAGACTTACTAGTCCCCTTATCTGTCCTTCAGGCTCACGGCTCTGCTTTACAGGGCAAGTCGGTGGCCTTCAGAATGGACAATCTGAATGCGGTTCACTGTATTCAGAAACAAGGGTCAACGAGATCTCGGAAGTTGCTAAAACGTGTCAGAAAAGATTTTTATACTAGCCAACAGGCTGGACATTCATCTTCACGCATCTTATCTCCCAGGCGTAGCAAACGTCTGGGCAGACGCTCTGTCTCGGAGACAAAGCACAACAGTAGAATGGGCGCTCAAGCTATTGCGGAGCCTTACCATCCACAAGTGGATTTGTTTATGTCAGAGGAGACTCACAAACTCCCACTGTACCTCACCCGCCGGACGATAACGCCGGCGGGCGGACCAGACGCTCTGATGACGGACTGGAACAGGTGGAGTTCCATTTATCTTTTTTCCGCCGCCAGACGCGTCTCTAATCTGCCACGTAGTTAACAAACTACAGGATTAGCGGGGCGTAGTCTCACTAATCGCGCCCCTGTGGCCGGCGCAGTTGTGGTACCAGCAATTGAACACGTGGTGCCCGCACCCGGTGTCACTCCTGGTCGGGTTGTTCCACTTAGACACAATTGGCAACCTAGAAACCTCGCTGACTTGTGCATTATGGACATTCAGGAGGCCAAGTGGCTAGCACCATATGGTAGCGACGTGACCAATAAATTCATGAATCAATATACCCAGTCTACAAAGCGACAGTCTCAATCGCATTGGCAAGCTTTTACGTCTTGGAGTCTTAGAACAGAACAAACTGTGCCCTCGGTGGCGTTGGTTGTTAATTATTTAAATTATCTGTTCGTGCAGAAACATTTATCTGTAGTGATTTTATGAGGGCATGTTTTAAACTCCGCCCACCTCCCCGTCAGCTCATGCCTACCTGGTCTCTGGACAAAGCATTGTCGTTAACTCGTTCCCGTCTGTACCAAAAAACTGCAGATTTTACATTACTTTTATAAAAAGGGCAGTATTCCTTATGGCTTTGGCTACCGGGAACAGAGTATCTGAGCTGGCGGCGATGAGCAACACACCTAATTGCCTCAGGTTTGGTGGGCTAAATGAGTGTATTCACATTGCACCTTCCCCAGGATTCATAGCCAAGAATGAGCACAGTGAACACGTGTTTTCAGAGTTCACGGTGCCGGCGTTGAAAAGGGGAAAGGTGCACCATCATTTTTGTCCAGTGCAAGCTCTAACCAAATATTTGAGAGTGGCACCTCTAAATCACCAGGGTGCTTTATGGGTAGCAAGTACGGGTAAACGCTTGATGAAGCGTACACTGGCTTCTCTCTTGGTCGAGGTCTTTAAAGAGAGTAATCCCAGCGTTGTGGGCAAAACCCACGATTTTACGCAAGGGAGCAGCCTCTTTACGTTTCCTTAATAATCTTTCGGTTGAAGATATTAAGTCCTCACAGTTGTGGGCCTCTAATCATACGATTTTTGGCTCGATACCTTTCAGTAGCTCTAGACAAACCTTCCTTGCCATGTGTAGCTTTAAGGCAGAGGGTCTAGGCGGCCCTTTTAGTCACTTTTTGTTTAATTTCAAGAAAAGGGGGGGAGGGGTGCAGTCAGTGTAACATAGGACACCCTAGACCCCGCCGGAGTATGTGTACGGAACATACGAGCTGTGATACTGTTTGTAGGTATTGTGATATAAAATTTCTCTGTAGTATTCATTACAGGAAATTGTGCTAAAGTCCAATAGTAGTAATACAACAATTATTGTTGTAAGTAGTTTTGGCTGTGAAGCAATAGATTTTTAAGAAATCTCAGTAGTTGTGACTACGACTTTTATTTTTGATGTAAGTACGTCTGCATAAGTACACAAGTTCAGTACTTCTGCGAAAGTACAAGAATTCATTTATGTTTGGTTATATTTTTAGGAATATATCCACTAGTTTAATGGGGTTTATATGTGCACATGTAAACTGATAAGTTTTTAGTTTTCACCACTTACTTTAAGTGGGGTGCCTTCTTAACTAGCAGATCTGTGTACAGAGTCTCAGAGTTAACCCCTTTTTTCGAGCAGGCTTCTTTGAAGCACGCTCCTGCTTCTACCCCTTTTTGAAGATTTAGGCTGTATAAAGTTTATGCACCCAAATATATCTTTTTTACAAAGTAAGATTACTATGTGGTTGTTTGATTATCTGCTTTTACTAGAGTTATGATATGATTACGAATGTCCCCCTCCAGTCTTAGATATCAGGCATGTTCGTCAATGATGGAGGGGCCACTAATAAATTATAGGTTTGACTCCTGCAAGGAGATAAAGAAAACCTAATATTTAGTAGTGGCCCTGTAATCATTGACGACTGGGGCCCTCCCGACCATCCCCTTCCCATTCGTTGATGTATTAAGGATTTTGGTTTACTTGATATGTCAGTGAAGGAAGAATGACGCCTGAGTTAGCGTCTGGTCAAAGATCCACACAAGTACATCCACGATATGATGGAAAGCTTATTGAATAGTTATTCTTATTTCTTTTTGTTTTTATTTTTTATGAAGTTTTTTCGTAGTGAGAACCCAATTCATAATGACTGAAGCCATGAGTGAGGTCGCGTGCGCTCATGATGAAGGCTCCTCAATTTGTTATGCTCTGCGCGGTAGATTCAAACTACGGCGGATGAGTGTTTGAAGAGGATGCCTTATGTAATAGGCATGTTCGTCAATGATTACGGGGCCACTACTAAATATTAGGTTTTCTTTATCTCCTTGCAGGAGTCAAACCTATAGTAGACCCTTTTTTTTTTTTACCAGGACTACTGGAGATGACCACGGACTGTAGGATTCCTCTACTATCCCCTGCTTAATCATCTCCTCTACTTGTTCCTTTTCCTTCTGTCTCATAATGGGATTTTGTCGTCTATAGGGTTGCCTAATAGGGGGCCCTTGAGTATGTATCTCATGAGTGTGTCGGGTTCGGGCCGATCCGTGATCCCCTTCATTTTGAGCAAACACGTCTCGGTAAGTCCACAGCAATTCATGTAAGGTATTGGCTTGATTTGACGTTAATTGTTTCGGAATCTCAGGTAAGTTAACGGGTCCGTCAGTTCCAACAGTGGTGGGGTGTGCGGGTGTAACTTGTCCTAACAGTTTTCCTTTTTGATAATTAATCGTGTCATCGCCAAAGTTGGCTAGAACTAATTTTCTCTGGTCGGTAGTAATAAAGGTGGGAGATATTCTCACTTTATTCTGTGCATCAGGTTAAAAAATCCCGGCAGTCATTCCCGGGGCTTGAGGAATTTCTATCATTCTCCAAGATCTAGGGGGGATAGAAAGTTTCCCTGTGGTAGCTACTATTTGAGGTCGTAGGGTGGTCGTCGTGTCTTTCGGCCCGCACTGTATAGTTACCCTCAACTGACTCATGAGATCTATTCCCAGATATCCATCGACTCCGCTATTGGATTTTCCTGATAGAACACAAAAATCTGTGGTGAATTTAATTCCTTTCCATTGTACCACCACCGTATTAGTTCTCCCTAGAATCGTCAGTGGTTGACCCCCGGCTCCTGACAACTGAATACTAGTTTGATTTAAGGGGCCAAACTCTTTCTGACTATTCCTCACAAAATTCTCCAAAAGACAACTTCTGTTTGCCCCTGTATCAATTAACATGTTTGCGGCTTTCCCATTTATTACTATGGTTTCACAAGGCGTTTGTCTCTCTAATATGTTGACCTCACTATACCGCCTTTCTATGTGAGGTTTAACGGAAAATTTTCTCCCCCTTCCGGCATCGTGATTTTTGGCTGGGTTTCTGTCTCCCTATATTCTACTGGAAGCATTCCTCCCTGGTTTGGATCGGTTCCCCTTGGTAGGGCTCGATCGTTTGGAAGTGCGGGCCTGGAGTTAAATCTAGGGGTTGGGGTTTGGGGGCGGTTGGAACAGTTCCTAGCTAGGTGTCCGGTTTGTCTGCATATAAAGCATCGGATCATTGTTCTCGGATACCCTTTGTTTGGGTTCTCCTCCTCCCCTTTCTTTTTCTCCTCTCTTAACTCTCGGGTTTCCATTATTTTCTTGATTACCTCCATGAGTTCCTTAGTGGTAGTCACTTCATGGATAATGCAGTGCCTTCTAACTTCCACAGGGCATGATTGGATCATAATCTCTCTGATCTTCGTTTCCTGGCTCTCTTGGTCCATATGGCGATACGCAAGTTTGACGTTTTTCGCGATTTCCCTCCTAAGGGCTCTCACATTTTGGTCGTCTAGTTTCAGACTCTTAAGTTTGTCTCTGGCCTTCCTGGTGGAGGTTTCTCAGCCAAATTCTTCACTAACTAACTTCTGCCCATGACACTAGTCCCTCTAGACGTACTCTTACATCGTTCAGGGCCTTGCCTAAGTGTGCCTTTCCATAGGCGATCTTCTTTCCATTTTCTCCTACATCAAGTAGCGTGAACTGACATTCTAATTGTTCGATCCATAGCTCGATTTCTTCTTTCCCCTCTTCCCATAATCTGAATGGTAATACGGCCGTCATTGTGTCTGTTCTGTTAGATAATTATACTCAATCTAAATGATTTGTCGAATCCCACCGCTTGCCACCAAAATGTACTACTTATTTTCTTATTTCGAATATACTACTAGAGTGGGGGATAAATCGACAGTCATTTAGAAGTTCGTATACTTTATTTAACAAACTTGCTACTACACTAATAACTATTTCTCTGTTCGGGCCGAGATGTGTTCAAGACACGGATTGAATATTACGTCGACCCACCATAGGTTGTACTTTGGAACCCTAGAACTCCCGTTACTCCCTATTTGGATTCCCGATATTCAGGTATTGACTCAAGTCGGCTTCGATCCAAAGGCGCGTTACTAGTTTCTAAAATAATATGGTTTTTACCGAGCCCTGCTGTGTCTACTCCAGAGACCAGGGCATCAATGAATCATACCTTTATTCACTTTTCTAAAACAAGAGTTATATTCCTAAACTAAACTTCGGAATGATATACTTTTACCGGGCCTACTATGCCTACTCCAGAGACCGAGGCGTTACTACATGTGACCTTTTAATTAATATTTCCTCTTAACCATATACAATACATTTACTCATATGACAAGGGCGTTGTTACAATTTTACCTCAATTGCCTTATCTAAATACTCTGATTATATAATATTCTCGTTACTTCATACAATACATTTACTCAAATGACCAGGGCGTTGTTACAAGTTACCTTGATTGCCCTATTGAGAACACTCAGATTATATATTCGCGTAATCCTATTACAAACAATTTATATTCACATATACCACCTATCTATCTATCTATCTATATGCTCAGGCCCAATCCCCATTTTGGGGGTAGCCGACTCAAGACAGAGCAAGAACAGGGAAAACACAAAAACAACATAAAACAAAAAATAAACACAGATAAAAAAACACAAACTCTCACACATCCAGGCCACCCAGGAGAAGACCCAGAGACCAGGGTTACCAAGGTCGCTCCAGCACTCCCCCGGCCCCTGACCACCAGGAGAGGTTCCGATCTCGGCAGGCAGACATGCAGCGGAGCCAAAGCGACAAGCCCTCCCACCACACTTCCAGGCACACCCTTCATATTAATCGTCTCCCCGGGCCAGGCGCCTGATGGACTATTATCTAGTCCAACTTGCGCCCGACCCCTTACTCCAAATGACCACGTGTTCACTGAACTATTCACAAGCATTCTCCATTCACTCCTGTCCACCACCACTTCCCCTGCCTGATCTATAGTCATTCCTCTATCATCCAAAGACTTTCTTACACAGTCTCTCCATCTCAATGGGGGTCTTCCTGCCCTTCTATCTCCCCTTGTACCTGACTCACATATTCTCTTTGTAAGCCTTTCATCTCCCATTCGTTCAACATGACCATACCAGCTCAGCACCCTTCTGTCCACTCTGGCTGACACATGTTTCTGCTGCCCCACTCTCCTACGTATCTCTTCATTTCTCAATCTGTCTCTACGAGTAACTCCACACATACTCCTCAAGCAGCTCATCTCCATCACATCCAGCCCTCTTTTCTCCTTTTTCTTCAGAGCCCATGTCTCAGCCCCATACATCACTGTTGGCACAACAATTCCTTGATACAATGCACTTTTTACTTTCACTCCGAGATTTCTCGTCTTCCACATACTTCCCATTGCTCCGAAAACCTTCCTTCCTTCACACACTCTCTGTTTTACCTCCACTTCCATACCTCCACTCCTGCTTATTGTTCCTCCTAGATATTTAAAACACTCTACTTGTTCCAATATTTCCCCATCCAGCCTCACATCTAGATTCACCCTATGCTCTCCCCTAGTACACACCATTACTTTACTTTTATTGACGTTCACCTTCAGTTTCCTCCTTCCACAAACCACACCAAACTCTTTGACTACCCGCTGCAGTTTCTCATCAGAATCCGCCACCAATGCTGTGTCATCAGCGAACAGCAACTGATTCAACTCCCAATCTCTACCATTCTTTCCTACTAAACCCAATCCTCTTCCCATAGTTCTCCTTTTCACCTCCCTCACCACACCATCCATAAACATATTAAACAGCCATGGTGACATTACACAACCCTGTCGCAAACCTACCTTTACCTCAAACCATTCACTCAACTCACCATTTCCTACTCTCACACATGCTCTGCTCCCTTCATAAAAACTCTTAACTGCTTCTAACAAATTTCCTCCTATTTCATAAATCCTTAACACCTTCCACATTGCTTCACGGTCCACACGATCATACGCTTTTTCCAAGTCCATAAAAGCCCAAAATATCTCCTTATGCTTCTCTAAATACTTCTCGCATAACTGTCTTACTGCAAACATCTGATCCACGCACCCTCTTCCCCTCCTAAAACCGCACTGTTCTTCTCCTATTGCAACTTCCGTACACTTTATTATCCTCTCTATCAACACCCTGCCATACAGCTTTCCAACCACTGACAATAAACTAATACCTCTATAACTTGAACACTCCTGCCGATCTCCCTTCCCCTTGTACAACGGCACAATACATGCACTCTTCCAGTCTATTGGTACCATTGACACAGCAAAGCACACATTGAAAAGTCTCACCAACCAATCTATTATCACATCTCCACCCTTCTTTATACACTCCACAGCAATACCATCCAAACCTTCTGCTTTTCCCGCTCTCATTTGTTTCACTGCTTCTTTCACCTCATTTTCCTCAATCCTTTCATTCATTCCCTGCCACCTGGGTGGCCTGGGTAACCTATCTCCATCCACCTCTGCTTCAATCACTGCTTCTCTTCCATCTCTTGTATTTAACAAAGATTCAAAATACTCGGCATATCTTTTCCTCACTTCAACTGGTTCCACTATTAATTCTCCATTTTCATCTTTCACTGACTCTTCCCTCTTTTGTCCTCCTTTCCTTACTTTATTTACCTCCTTCCAGAACATCTTCTTTCGTTCTTCAAAATTCTCACTCAGCCTTTGGCCCCACCTTTCGTTTGCATCTTTTTTTCGCTTCTCTAATTTTCCGTTTTGCCTCTCTCCTTTTCTCCTTGTACCTCTCCCATACCTCAACACTACCATCCTGTAAAACCCTCTCAAAACACTGTCTCTTCTCCTCAACTGCCTTTCTCACCGTATCATTCCACCACTCGCTTCCCTTCCTGATACCTCTGCCTCCTACTTTCCTTTTGCCGCATACTACCTCTGCACTTGCTTTCACTCCTTCCTTAAACTGTTGCCATTCAACCTCTACTTCTCTCTCTTCCATCTCTCTCACTTCCATCCACTTTTCATTTAGTCTTTCCTTGTACTCCCTCTCTTTTTCACTCTTCTCTAACTCACTAACTTTTATTACCTCTCTTACTTCACGCTTGTCTCTTATTCTCCTGTAACTCTTAACTCTTAGCTTCCCTCCACCAGGTAATGATCTGACATACCCTCCGCCTCACCTCTCATCACATTCACATCCAGCAGTCTACACAATCTTTCCCTTGTCACCAGCACATAATCCATCAATGCCCTCTCTACAATCTCTCCCCTCACAAGTCTATGCCAGGTGTACTTGTGTATACGCCTTTTTTTGAAGAACGTATTACCTACACTCAATCTACACTCTTCACATACATTTTTCAGTCTTTCTCCACTCTCGTTTACACCATCCACACCAAAACTACCGATGACTCCCTCAACAGGCTCATTTCCTACCCTAGCATTTAGGTCCCCTAAAACTATAACATTTTCATTTTCATCAAACCCTTGTAGACAATCTCTCAAATCCTCCCAGAAACCCTCTACCTCGTCTAACTCTCTTTCACTTCCTGGTCCATACGCACTTACAAAAACCCACCTTTCACCCATAAACCGCATTCTCACCCACATTAGCCTTGATGACACCTCTTTCCACTCTTTTATAAACTCTCTCAACTCCTCCTTCACAATAATAGCCACTCCTTCTTTCCCCCTGACTCCCTCGTCTACTCCAGACTTTCTACCTATCACGTTTCCAAAATCCACTTCTCCCTCTCCTTTCATCTTTGTTTCATTCAGTGCAAGGACATCATACATCCTTCTTTCAAATAACCTTCCAATATCCTCTCGCTTCTCATTCGTACTACATCCACGCACATTCAAAGCTCCTATTCTTAGGGTCCGGGACCACGAACGCGTTCCCTCGCCCCTATCTCTGTCTCGTTTTTTTGGTAGATTTATTTAAGGGGAGAAGGATACCAGGCTCCCCGCCCCCGATCCCCTTTAGCCGACTTCTACGTCTCACCGGAGAAAAGCGGTGGTGGAAATTTCTCACCCCTCCACCACAGAGGAGGCTACCTGCACCAGAAAGTGGCGGGCGCTGGGGTCGCCGCATCCCTACGCCATTTGAAAAAATTAGAGATGCAGAAGGAGAAAAAGATAGAAGGGGCTATGGGAAGTAGAGGACACCAACCCTCACTCTGACAAAGGGTCAGCCCACCACCCAATACCCAATATACCACCTAGTCAATAATAATTCTTAACCTAATGTAAGCAGTACCTCAATAACTCTACATGGACAAGATTCTCCGCTTTTATCCTTTTACATAGATTCTTATGATTTCAATATTATCCTGGACTTAACACCCGTAACGCTTAACACAGAACTGACCGAATATTCCTTTAACTATGATAATAGATAATGTTTAGTTTATAACCAAAGATTTCGTTGATCATACGGACTAGTGTCCTTCCTACCTATTTCTCAAACTAAAGCTAGTCTAATGGCAACTATTATTTATTCCCCTGAGCCTTATAGTTGTGTGTCTATCCTCAAGAATTATTCCCTTTTACTTTACTATTAATATCTATTTGCTATCCTATCAGATCCTATACTAGTTATAGCTAATCGGCATGGCGCCTTCTCTAACAAATAACTATTTCCCTCTTAACACATCATCATTTTACTAATAAACAAAAGTCTAGTATCTTTTCTCTTTAGTTTGTCCTATAAGGACACATCAATTATAATGGAACCACTGAGTTAGTCACGCATTTTCTCTCTTTCTTTAAGTATGGTTCGGGCCCAATATGGGTCCTTTAAAAATATATATTTATTAGTGGCCCCTCTATCATTGACGATTATGCCTATTACATAAGGCACCCTCTTCAAACACTCATCCGCCGTAGTTTGAATCTACCGCGCAGAGCATTAAAAATTTGAGGAGCCTTCATCATGAGCGCACGCAACCTCACTCATGGTTCAGTCATTTATGAATTGGGTTCTCACTACGAAAAAACTTCGTAAAAAATAAAAATAAAAAGAAAATAAGAATCTATCTATCTATCTATTGCCTGACGCCGTGATCCCCGAAGGGGTGGCCACGAACGAACCGCCCCCATGCACCTCTGTCCCCAGTCAGTCGACGCCCCTCCCCCCAACCAGCACCGCCTTCGTTCATGTAGTTCCTCACTCCATCCTTCCACCTCATATTCGGTCTACCTCTCCCCCTCTGTCCCTCCACCTCGCTCTCGTACACCCTCTTAGTCATTCTCTCGCTTTCCATACGTTCCATATGGCCGAACCATCTCAAGTTGTTCCTTTTCACACTTTCCAGCACATCTACCTCCACACCACACCTCCTTCTTACTTCCTCATTAGTCTGTCTATCCCTCCATGTAACTCCGCACGCACTCCTTAAGTAATTCATTTCCACTGCTCTCACTCTTGGTCTGAGTCTCTCAACCAACGTCCATGCTTCGCTTCCGTAAGTCAGTGTCGGGATTACCACACTGTCATGCAAGGACTTCTTCAACTTCCATACTGACCACCCTATTTCTTGTTACTGCTTTTAGCGTTCCTACAACCCTCTTCCCCTGTGTACCCTCTCCCGCACCTCTTCATCCATAGTCCCATCTTTACTCAACACACTGCCCAGATACTTAAAAGAGTTGACGATCTCCATAGCCTGACCGTTCAGCTTCACCTCACACTCTGTGACTTCACCCCTTTCGAAGACCATAACCTTGCTCTTCCCCGTATTTACCTTCAAATTCCGTTTTTCGCACACTGTTCCAAACTCATTTACCAGACCCTGCAACTCCCATTCATTATCACTCATCAGAACTGTATCATCCGCAAACAGCAGTATAGGTAGCTTCCACTCAATTCCCTCCCTTTTCAGCGATACACCAACATTCACTGCTCTTGATAGTATTTCTTTCATGACTCCATCCATATATACAGTAAACAACCACGGGGACATCACACACCCCTGTTTCAAACCAACATTCAGGTCAAAGAACTCGCTCTGCTCACTCTCCACACGTACTGCCGCCTTTGCACCCTCATACATGCTCTTCACTGCTTTCAGCAACTTGCCCTCTACTCCGTATATTCTAAGTACTTTCCACAAACCTTCTCTATCCACTCTGTGGATAGAATAACTATTCAAGAATAATATTATAATAAGAATAATATTATAATAAGAATAATATTATAATATTATTATAACTATAATAAGAATAACTATTCAATAAGCTTTCCATAATATCGTGGATGTACTTGTGTGGATCTTTGACCAGACGCTGACTCAGGCGTCATTCTTCCTTCTCTGCTCTGCGCTCAACCGACCCGGACGTGCCTCCCCACGCTCCGCTAGTTCCGCATTTGTTGCGTCCCTAGTGAGTTTTTTCTCATTTGTTTACTCCGGGATGTATCGAGTAAGGTTAGGATATGCATAGCAGGAGTGTCCTGGGCGGGTTGCCCGCAGTGCAGTGTATTTTGGGTCGTGTTTTGGGGGCATCTATTTCGGGTGTACCCTCGTGGTCCTGTTGTGGACATGTGAACTTTTTCACAGTTAGCTAGCTTTGTGATGCAGGCGGCTTTCATTACGCGTTATTATTGCTTCCTTATATCTTTCTGATGAGGTAGCTTGTTTTTTCTGACGTTCCCAGCGTATTTCTCTTCACTTAGTGAAGTTTTTTCTGGGTCCCGAGTCAGTTCTTCCCTTTGTCGGAAGTGTTTGCTACAGTGGTGTGTTGACGGTGGTTCCTGTTGTGATATAATTCAGTGCTTTTTGTTTATATTACGACGTGATTACTTTTATGTCCGTCTGCCTAGGCCTAGCCAGCCTCTCGTAGTTTTGCCACATGTACAAGTGTTATTGATTTATGTTATAAATATGTACTACTGTGTCATGTGTGTCCTGGTTTAGTTGTGTATTGGCTAATTCCACGGACTATTTATGTGTCCTGGGTTAGTTGTGTATTGGCTAATTCCACGGACTATTGTGTGGGCCCGGGGTTAAGTCGTGCTTGGCTATCTCCACGGTCTTGTGATGCATTCAGATGGTATCTGGACGGGGTAGGTTGCTTTTCCGGCGGGTTTTTCTCGGTTACACCATGAAAAACCCGGCTGGTGGCCGAGTTTTAGCCACGCGTGGTTTTAAAAACAGGCTTGTGTTCCCCGGCGAGTGGGGGTTGACGCTCTCCAGGACTGCGTCTCTGGTGGGGCCTGTGTCAGGCTCCCTATGATTCCCGGCGGGATGGCTGTACCCATCTAACAGTGTTCATGCGGACACGTGTTGTGTGTAGTTTTTTCCCGGTTTTGCAAAGCCAGTAAAAAACTAAGCTGTTGTTGTTTGGTTTTCCTCCCCGCCAATCTTTTACAAAGAAGTGGGGATAGGAACTATTGGGGTTAACGTTTTAAACTTTTATTCACACCCGGCGGGTGCACCTTGGAAGGGTGGGATTAACGAATTTGCAAAAATTTCAGTTTAGTTGACCAGTCAATGGAGGGATGCATTTTGTATCGCCGCCTTCAACATACGGCGATTTAAGGCACAATTGGGGTTAACTTTTTGTAACTTTATTTTACAAGGTGCTCCCTGGAAGGGTAGAATAACGAATTTGCAATTCAGTATAGTTTACCAGACAATTGAGAGATACGTTTTGTATCGCCGCCTTCAACATACGGCGATCTAAAAACCACTTCGGGAGAAGTCAGATCTCGTATTTTGTCAGGCTTCCTAGTTTTTGATCTGCGAGATAATACGGGGGCCGGCATCTTTTTAGGGTTTTTTTTCCAAAAATATATTGAAACAAACACCAACGGGAAGACTAAATCAGTTATAAACGCCATGCTGGTCTTTATGTCATGTCAGAGGGTATTCATAAATCTTTTGGACAGGTTAAGATATTCTGAAATCTTTACTAAGGAACCCCACCGCGTAGCGAGCTGTAGTCATTGTGTATTGCGTCTCGTTACCCGGCGGGTTATTTAACACTTGTGTGCGAACATGTTGGGGTAACCTTATGAGCATTAATTCCAGGAAATTTTATTTTTTTCCAGAGCTGGTTCCCGGCGGGTCTATAGAGAACCTGGAGTAAGTTTCCCACCAGTCTCTGTCATGGCTACCTTTGCCCCTGTTTTTGCTTTGTGCATTACGCCCTCCTGTTCAGGTATCCCTATATTTGCACACACCCTTTGCATTAAATGTGTTAAATGTCTCGACCGCTCACGGGGTCTGTGGGTGATGCGGAACTGTACCTTTTGCTCTCAATTAAGCCATAAAGTTTTGCAAGACAATGATAAAACCGCAGCGGTCGCTTTACGGGAGGTTAGGCAGCAGATGACCTCTTATACTACCACAGTGGCTCGTAAGTCACTTCAATGCGATAACGTAACTCTTTGGGATAAGTTACTAATTGAGCATCCCCCCCCCCCCCCCCAATTAAACGTCCCTCTAGAGTAACTGAACGAAAGTCAGCAGAGACTGGACAGGGTATTACACTTTCTCCAGCCTCCGGCACATCTAAGAGACCGCGAGAACCTACGCCCCCGGTGGCAGCCTCCTCGTCACGGGCGCGGTCCAGGTCCAGGTCACCTCTTAGACACCAGCCTGGTCTCTCTTCTTCGCCGGCGAGTAAGAAGAGCAAGACAGAGGGGTCCACAAGTAGCTATAGTGAGAAATCTACAAAGTCCAAAGGCAGTTCTAGGTCGCACCGTAGCCACAAGTCTTCTAGGAAAGACTCGCATGAACGAAAGGCCTCCCGGCATTCACCGGAGTCTAGTGCCTCTCTTCATGCCTCTACTCCCGGCAAATCTAGTATTCACTCTCATGGGGTTAGTGTGGTGTCAGCAACAAAAGACATTTTACCTATTAGTATTCTAACCTTAGAATTGGAGAGTTCGGTGGACAGTGATCGTCCTCTAGCAGGGTCAAGTGGGGGCTCCATGGTTGAGGGAGTATCGGACTCCCAAGGGAGTGCAAGCCAAGGCCTGGGGGTATGGCGATATTCTCGACCAGGGACTGAAAGCCCATGTCTGGCTCAAGATACACATTCAGTGGCTGATGTCCACAGGGACGCGGCGATCCCATCATCCATTCCAGACTTGACTTGGCAACACGACGGGATTCCGGCTTCGGCGGAATCCTCTCACGGGGAGCCAGATGACAAAGACGAGGTGTCTGTAATCTCGGACATGGAGGTGCAGGAGTCGGGTTCAGTTTTAGACGACGCACAGGATCGGAATGATTCACCTCTGAGTTCGTCATCAACTAAATTTGTCACGGCAGAAGAAATAGATGGGTTATTGGTTAATGCTCTAACAAAAAAAATTGGCCAACAGCCGGAGACTCCTACAGTAGACCTGGGAGCTTCCATGACAAGTTCCAATGTTCGGCCTCTGATTGCTTCCATTGCCTTAACTAAGATTCCTCATCCTCCCTCTATATCACCATCTGTGGTCGCTAGGCCTGCTTCGGCGGCACTGACTACTTCTAGTGTAAGGGTGGTAATGGATTTGAATCCGCCCCCTTTAGATAAAGCACCGTTAAGAAAGGTAGCGATGCCCCTATTATACGGTCCCGACGAGTCATGGGTACAATTGATCCCCACTAAACCAGAGGTCGCACAGCCCACCTTGTCAGGGGAACTTCCAGTGCCACGAGAGTGGGTAATCCAAGGCAATAAATCTAAAAAGTTACGAGCCTTGGATATATTGGGTAATGTACTAGATGTTAATGTTAAGGCCATTCCTAACTATTATCACCAGGACTATTTTGTTTATACTGCTACACCTGCCCTGCCCCCTGCCTCAGCTTCAAAACTGTTTTCTGACTGGTCCAAGAATTATGGGTTTAATGATATAAAAACACTGTCAGCTCTCACGCCAGAATTAGATTTGCAAACTGTCACAGACACAGCCGCTAATCCAGCATTGAAGGTGGGGCAGTTGGGCCCCGGGACCTTGGGTGGAATGGGAGACGGAGGCTCAGAACTTTGCTACCACCTTCACCTCAAAATCTTCCCACCAAATTCCTCAGGACAGTCATTCTTGGTTCTCTACGCCAGTGTGTGCTGCTGGCGGTGTCCCATCTGCTTTGTTTGCTTTCTTAGCTGCCCCCAAAATCAATCTATGTGAACTCAAGGACCGTTTCACTACACCTTCCCAAACTCACCTAGACCAGGAATTTAGGCTACGGGGGAAAGCGTATAGACTTTTCTCCCAATACATTGTGACGCACCAGGTGGCGAAATCGATGCTACGATCCACTCAGGCAATCGCGGACGCGGATGCCAGAAGATCGGTTGAACTATCTCGGCGATTGCTCCTTCAGACGTCGATTCAGTCATTGGGTGATATCCGCACAGCCTTGCTTGAGGCGGTACGAGCGAGACAAGATCTCAGAATGTCCCTGGTTAGGAAACTTCCTGATCGAATTGCGAATCAGGTGGTCATGTCACCAGTGCTTACTCCCTCTTTAATGTCCCCAGATGTGTGGAGAACTGTGTTTAATATGGCTCAGGCCTTTAAACAGAGTCCCACCCCTTCTAAGAAACCAGCCTTTAACTTTCCCAAACCCAAGCCAGTCGCAAAAGCGCAGCCGGGGGGATCTAAGCCCTTTCACCTACCTAAGTCCTCTTCCCCCCAAGGTCAGTACAGGTATAGACAGGGTAAGTTTACAGGTCAGAAAGGACGAGGCTATAACAAACCAGGTCAGGGCCCGTCTTCTGCCAACGCCGGCCAGCAGGCGAAGCGCTCCCCACCACCTCCTCCACCACTATCAAAAAACTAAAGTCTCTCTCACTCCCGGTGCCGGTCTCAAGGCGGGTGGATCCGAGGGTAGTACAGCCGGCGAACCCTTGTCTGCTAACTGGGTTGTTCCGGACGTGTCACCAAGCATGGCCATTAAATACGTGGGCAAGGATGGTGGCACGCAAAGGCATCACTTGGCAGTGGCTCCGGCGACCTCGTTTACGTCAGCCGACAACGGCGAATCTAGTTTCATTAGAGGTGGAGTCACTGATCAAGGAAATGATCGCCAAGAATGTCATCATCCCGGTCCCTCAAAATTACCCAGTCTTCACATCCAAGCTATTTCTGGTACCCAAAAGGGACAGTGTTCAGATGAGACCCGTCGTAGACCTGTCTTATCTGAACCTTCACATTCACAACGTGTCATTCAGAATGTTGACAGTACATCAAATCAGGCTAACACTTCCGCCGGGAGGATGGATGTGTTCTTTAGACCTGACAGACGCGTATTGGCACGTCTCGGTAAACAAAAGATTTCAACGATTTCTGGCCTTACGGATCAGGCATCAAAATTATGTTTTTCAGAGGATGCCATTTGGATTAAACCTGGCACCTCGCTTATTCACGAAATTAGTCCGGCAAGCCCTGATGCCATTGTTAAAACAAGGGATCAGGATTTTGTGGTACCTAGACGACTGGCTAGTGGTGGCAGAGACGGAGCAAGTATGCATAAATCATGTCAACATAACATTAAATCATGTCAAAACTCTAGGGTTCAAGGTAAATCTGGTAAAGTCAAACCTTGTTCCCTCACGAGTAGTTCAGTGGATAGGGCTGGTTTGGGACACAGCTGCTCTCACTCTGAGTCAGAGTGTGGACAATCAAAACAGATTTCGCAGGAAACTGTTCCGGTTCCTACACAGTCTGACTACGACACGGAGAATCTGGGAGTCTCTGGTCGGCTCTCTCAACTGGGTTCAACTAACTGTAATGTTGGGCCGGTTGAAAGTAAAGCGTTTAATATTGGAGGGCAACAAATATTTTCCGCTATTGCCGGCGGAAAAATTATGGCCCATACCAAAATTAATCCACAACTTACTAGCGGCCTGGGCGAAGAGGGAAATGTTGCACTCAGTAATGTAATGGACCTCTCCTCCGCCGACGGAATGGGTAGACACGAATGCGTCAGGCACGATAGGTTGGGGTTTTCAGTCAAACCAAGGGCACCAGGGTCAAGGGCTTTGGTCCCATTTAGAAATCTCCCACATCAATGTCAAAGAATTACTAGTCCCCTTATTTTTCCTTCAGGCTCACGGCTCTACTTTGCCGGGCAAGTCGGTGGCCTTCAGAATGGACAATCTGAATGTGGTTCACTGTATTCAGAAACAAGGGTCGACGAGATCTCGAAAGTTGCTAACCGTGTCAGAAGAGATTTTTATTCTAGCCAACAGGCTGGACATTCATCTTCACGCTTCTTATCTCCCAGGCGTAGCAAACGTCTGGGCAGACGCTCTGTCTCGGAGACAGAGCACAACAGTAGAATGGGCGCTCAAGCAAACCATTTTCAACCAAATGATTGCGGAGCCTTACCATCCACAAGTGGATCTGTTTGCGTCAAAGGAGACTCACAAACTCCCATTGTACCTCAGCCGCCGGACGATAACGCCGGCAGGTGGGCCAGACGCCCTGGTGACAGACTGGAACAGGTGGAGTTCCATTTATCTGTTTCCGCCGCCAGACGCGTCTCTAATGTGCCAAGTAGTAAACAAACTACGAGATTATCGGGGCGTAGTCTCGATAATCGCGCCCCTATGGCCGGCGCAGTTGTGGTACCAGCAATTGAAAACGTGGTGCCCGCACCCGGTGTCGCTCCCGGTCGGGTTTTTCCACTTAGACACGATTGGCAACCTAGCGACCTCGCTGACTTTTGCATTATGGACATTCAGGAGGCCAAGTGGCTAGCGCCGTATGGTAGAGACGTGACCAATAAATTCATGAATCAATATACCCAGTCTACAAAACGACAGTATCAATCACATTGGCAAGCCTTTACTTCTTGGATCCTTAGGACAGAACAAACTGTGCCCTCGGTGGCTTTGGTTTTTAATTATTTAAATTATCTGTTCGAGCAGAAACGTTTATCTGTGGTAACGTTAAAAAATCACTTAACAGCGATTAGGATGCCATTTTGGGACCTTACCGGTCTCACCATACCAGTCGCGGAGGAAACAGGTTTTATGAGGGCATGTTTTAAACTCCGCCCACCTCCCCGTCAGCTCATGCCTACTTGGTCTCTGGACAAAGCTTTGTTATTACTTCATTCCCGTCTGTACCAAAATACTGCAGCTTTTACATTACTCTTAAAAAGGGCAGTATTCCTTATGGCTTTGGCCACCGGGAACAGAGTATCGGAGCTGGCGGCGATGAGCAACACACCTAATTGCCTCAGGTTTGGTAGGCTTAATGAGTGTATTCACATTGCACCTTCCCCAGGGTTCGTAGCCAAGAATGAGCACAGTGAACACGTGTTTTCAGAGTTCACGGTGCCGGCGTTGAAAAGGGGAAAGGTGCACCATAATTTATGTCCAGTGCAGGCTCTAACCAAATATTTGAGAGTAGCTCCTCTAAATCCCCAAGGTGCTTTATGGGTAGCGAGTACGGGTAAGCGCTTGCTGAAACGTAGATTGGCTTCTCTGTTGGTCGAGGTCATTAAAGAGAGTAATCCCGGCGTTGTGGGTAGGGCCCACGATTTACACAAATGGGCAGCCTCTTTGCGTTTCCTTAAGAATTTTTCTGTTGAAGATATTACGTCCACACAGTTGTGGGCCTCTAATCATACGTTTTTGACAGGATACCTGTCAGTAGCTCTAGACAAACCTTCCTTGCCATGTATAGCTTTAAGGCAGAGGGTCTAGGTGGCCCTAATAGTCACTTCTTGTTTAATTTCAAGAAAAAGCCCCCCAAACTCAAACTGAGTTTGGGGGGGGTGCAGTCAGTGTAACATAGGACACCTTAGACCCCGCCGGAGTATAAGAGCTGTGATACTAGTTATGGGTATTGTGATATGAAAATTTACTGTACTATTCAGTGCAGGAAATTGTGCTAGTACAATGGTAGTACAAACAACAGTGTTGTTATAAGTAGTTTTAGCTGTGAAAGCAATGTAATTTTAAGCATTGGATATATTTTGCAAGATATATCCACGAGTATTATGGGGTTATATGTGCACATGTAAACTTATAAGTTTGTTATTTTTCACCACTTATGTTGAGTGGGGTGCCTTTTTGAACTTACAGATCTGTTCACAGAGTCTCAAGAGTTAACCCTTTTATCAAGCAGGCTTCTTTGAAGCACGCTCCTGCTTGTACCCCTTTTTGTATATATGTGCTGCGCCAATAAATATATATATTTTTTGAAGTAAGAAAACTATGTGGTGTTTGATTATCTGCTTTTGCTAGAGTTATGATATGATTACGAATGTCCCCCTCCAGTCTTAGATATCAGGCATAATCGTCAATGATGGAGGGGCCACTAATAAATTATAGGTTTGACTCCTGTAAGGAGATAAAGAAAACCTAATATTTAGTAGTGGCCCCGTAATCATTGACGACTGGGGCCCTCCCGACCATCCCCTTCCCATTCGTTGATGTATTAAGGATTTTGGTTTACTTGATATGTCAGTGAAGGAAGAATGACGCCTGAGTCAGCGTCTGGTCAAAGATCCACACAAGTACATCCACGATATTATGGAAAGCTTATTGAATAGTTATTCTTATTTTCTTTTTCTTTTTCTTTTTTACGAAGTTGTTTCGTAGTGAGAACTCAATTCATAATGACTGAACCATGAGTGAGGTTGCTTGCGCTCATGATGAAGGCTCCTCAAATTTTTAATGCTCTGCGCGGTAGTTTCAAACTACGGCGGATGAGTGTTTGAAGAGGGTGCCTTATGTAATAGGCATAATCGTCAATGATTACGGGGCCACTACTAAATATTAGGTTTTCTTTATCTCCTTACAAGAGTCAAACCTATAATATTGTATACTGCTAGGTGCGTGCTGGAACAATTTCACCACCTCAGAGCTGGCCACGCAATAGCTCTTCTGGAAATTCTTGCTCCCGTCTACTATCTGTCGTCCCTCCTGAATCGCTTGGCTGTAGGTATGCAAGCCAGCGATGTGACGACAGGCGGCCGGATACTGAAGGTGTATCCGCCTAGTAGGAGAGAGCGATGCTAGGCCTGAGGTGGTCTTTACTGGAACATTTGGTGAGGGTTGGGTGGCTGGAATAAGTGGTTCCGAGTTCCCTTTGGTGCCCAAGCGAGAGAGAGGAAGTGGGTTGCAAGAAGCACGCCCAGTGGGTTCCGAGAGGTGAATGACCGCTGCAGCCTTCCCCACCCCCTTAATATAGTCACGCCTCCCGCTCTCCGGCGCTGTGATTGGCTGAGCCGGCCGCTCGGCCTCCCGCGCGTCTTGAATTCTCTCTCTCTTCGCCTCCACTCTTCTCTCTTCATAATATGTTCCTGGAAGCTGGTTGCAAATGTTGTTTAGTGGCTTACGGGAGTATAGGGCTGGCACTGATGTATTAGACCCATTGCAGCCAGAGGAAATGGTCGGTGAAGAGAATGAGAGCGAGTTTAAAGGTGTGGCAGTACACTTAGCCGTCCGCTCCAAAAATGGAGGCTTCTGATTGGTCGGCCGGGAAGGCGTGGCATGTTTATGTTGTGAGCCTGAAGTGTCAAACCCAGCTGATTTAGAGGGAAGGTAATAGGGGGCGCGTTGATTGGTGGATGGCCTTTTTACTTTAATGTTAATTATTTATAGAGACACTCGAGATTCCTGAGACGTTAACCCTTCACAATATCGCATTACCACTACGAAAGATAAAAGTAACTTAAAGGCTTCTGAAGTCACTGAGAGGAATACTGGCTGAAGTTCTGGTACGGTCGTTTCACAAGGCCACGAGGACCTTCACTTGGGGCCAAACAACTTCTGGTACAACTTCTCGCGTTTCCGGACTCGGCTTCTTTCCTTTTGGTCCGCTCGGCGGACACGTTTTCTGGACTCGGGAACAGGACACCTTCCTCTGGATTTGAAGTTCACATAGAGGTTCTTGCCTGGTGTTGGGGGCAAGGTTGGTAGTTCGACTTGAATATTGTCTACCTCTCGCTGTTCTTTAGTTAGTGGAATTGCTAAAGGCGAACAAGGTGCAGACGATATTTGTTGTCTTGGGGGCTTCTGTTCAGGTTGGAATTGTATCTCAGAGATTTCCGAAGGGTCTACACGAGAAACAGCTTGAACTCTGTCTTTCCCTGAATCTTTACTTGCACGATCCCCTTTAGGTGCCAATCGTGGTCGCTTAGATTGCAAGTACTTTCCAGAGTCCTTAAGGTTCGTTGGATTATATTCTACTACAATCTGGTCGAGCCCATTAGGTGCTCTTGACAACAGGTCTCCTTTAGGATACAACCCAGATTGTTTAAGATGACAAGCTTCTGTTCATTTCTTTGGATTGTATTCTGCTACAATCTGGTCGAGCTCATTAGGTGCTCTCGACAACAGGTCTCCTTTAGGATACAACCCAGATTGTGCAAGATGAAAAGCCTCAGATCCTTTTATCCTTTCTAACCTAGGATAACCTTTACAGGATTCAAATATTAGTCTCAAGCCAGCAGGCTGATTGCTTGCCTTTGGTCTGGCCAGCTCAGGTAGTGTCTCCTCGGGCTGCTTGGTCACGCTGAAGGTGACTCGGGGTAACAAGGGCACGTGGTTGGAGATGTGGCCTTCTGCAGGAGTAGGAGAGGCAGCAGCTACCTTTTGGGTAGCCCTAGTAGTCGTGATGCTGTAGAACTGTGTAGGGCGTCTTGGGCTGGTGTGATGGTGGAGATATTGGTGTTAGCATCTTCTTGTTTTTGCCCATTTTGGGGGGGATTCTCTTGAGGCAAACTTGAAGGTGTTGAAGATGATTTGAAGGTGCCGGAGGTAGTTTCAAGGGTTCTTGCTGTTTTGGCCTTACATTGTTTGCATGGCTTTGATGGAGTGAGGTGCACATGGTTTGCAAGGCTTGTAATCATTGTTGAGGTGCTCGGGGCTGGTGCGCACACATGCTCGGGGCTTTTGTCCTTTTTATTTGGCCTTTGGGTTTGTTCCGGGGCTGCTTGTGTGGTTTGTAGGCTGGAGGTAGATGAAGCGGACAATGGTTACAAGTTTGTAGGCTCTGGATGTTGTAGGAGATGTGTAATCGGCGAGGAAGTGGTCACACATGTTTGATCTTGCGGGGGTTTATAATGGTCGGCCCTGCGAGACGATCTTGAGTTGTTTTCTGTGACGAGTGGTGCCGGTACGTTTTCTCTGATGCCGGAATAGATGGGGGTCTTCAGCATATCTCTAACTCGTCCGATGTGCATTTCTGAGGCCTGCCGAATAGATCCAATCCGATGTACCGTTTGATGGCTAGACATGGTGGTGGTAATTTGATCAACCGGCATCTCACCATCGCCTTCCAGAAAAAAGTCCTGACCCCTGGGCTGAAGGTGATACTGACAAGAGTTGTGGTCCTTGTAGATTGGGGTCAGAGGCGAAGAAGGAAGTGGTAATAATAATAATAATAATAATAATTCTTTATTCCAGACACATAAGATAGATACAGTATAAATACAGTACGACCTAATGGTCCATATCACATACACTTCTCGTCAGAGCACAGATAATAATTATACACAAAGATATATTAATAAAGACACAATAAAATAAAAAATACAGTAGGCCTATTTACAGAATAGAGCACATATCACATTTTGTCACAATATAACACAGATAGGCTAACTAAGGCTATTGCTCAATGTTGGTTAACACCTATTGCACAGATCATTGCTCATAGTTCAATTAGACCTATATATTACATTACAGTACATACTATGTGTGCAGCAGCTTCTGCCAGTGAGATATAATACGGGATTCATAGATATGATCACTAGACCAAAGAGCTACAATCAGCGTGTTACTGGAGGATTGCAGTCGCTGCGAAAAGCTGTACACCAGTCTCCTGATGACAGCCCGACAGCACTGCACATCCAACAGTGTGCACACCATACTAGTGCTTTCATATTTAGAGAGACCAATGAACATCTTGAGTATATTATGATAGGATGTACACAGACCACTTATGGTGGCTCTCTTATACTTCCACCACAAATGGGCCGTGTACATAGAGGAACAATATGTCCGGAACAAAGTGACTTTAGTTTCCCAATTACACATGTGGAATTTTCTCAAGATGGTGTTACCACGTAAATATAGCTGTCTGCGCTGACGGCCGATATCTGCATCATCTGAGCAATCGTTTGAGATAATGTGTCCCAGGTATTTTATTTTGTTTACTTCTTGAATAATTTGATTATTGAGTGAGAAATTTGGCAGTTTACTTTTATACAGTAATTTTGATCTAAATATAAGAACAGCACTTTTCAGTGGGTTGAATTTAACACAATGTTTACTACCAAAAGATTCACATATATCAAGAAGTTTGCTCAGACCCGCAGAAGACGGTGCAATAATGACCAGATCATCAGCATACATGAGATGGTTGATGATTTTATTCCCACCATAACATCCAATCTGCTCTTTATTCAATTTATCACTTATGGATGGAGTCATGAAAGAAATACTATCAAGAGCAGTGAATGTTGGTGTATCGCTGAAAAGGGAGGGAATTGAGTGGAAGCTACCTATACTGCTGTTTGCGGATGATGATACAGTTCTGATGAGTGATAATGAATGGGAGTTGCAGGGTCTGGTAAATGAGTTTGGAACAGTGTGCGAAAAACGGAATTTGAAGGTAAATACGGGGAAGAGCAAGGTTATGGTCTTCGAAAGGGGTGAAGTCACAGAGTGTGAGGTGAAGCTGAACGGTCAGGCTATGGAGATCGTCAACTCTTTTAAGTATCTGGGCAGTGTGTTGAGTAAAGATGGGACTATGGATGAAGAGGTGCGGGAGAGGGTACAACAGGGGAAGAGGGTTGTAGGAACGCTAAAAGCAGTAACAAGAAATAGGGTGGTCAGTATGGAAGTGAAGAAGTCCTTGCATGACAGTGTGGTAATCCCGACACTGACTTACGGAAGCGAAGCATGGACGTTGGTTGAGAGACTCAGACCAAGAGTGAGAGCAGTGGAAATGAATTACTTAAGGAGTGCGTGCGGAGTTACATGGAGGGATAGACAGACTAATGAGGAAGTAAGAAGGAGGTGTGGTGTGGAGGTAGATGTGCTGGAAAGTGTGAAAAGGAACAACTTGAGATGGTTCGGCCATATGGAACGTATGGAAAGCGAGAGAATGACTAAGAGGGTGTACGAGAGCGAGGTGGAGGGACAGAGGGGGAGAGGTAGACCGAATATGAGGTGGAAGGATGGAGTGAGGAACTACATGAACGAAGGCGGTGCTGGTTGGGGGGAGGGGCGCGGACTGACTGGGGACAGAGGTGCATGGGGGCGGTTCGTTCGTGGCCACCCCTTCGGGGATCACGGCGTCAGGCAATAGATAGATAGATAGATAGATCACTTAATTCATCCATATATACATTGAATAAGTAAGGTGAGAGAATACTACCCTGTCTCACTCCATTGGTTACTGTAAAGGAATCCGAAATAATGTTACCCCATCTTACATTAAATGTTTGATTGGCGTACCAGTACTTCAAGATTCTCAGTATATAGGATGGCACTCCCCTTGTTGCTAATTGCCTTGTTGGTACACACGGCCTGCGATATTAGGTGGTGCGTGTTGGTCGCCGGAGATGTGTAGCAGCAACGGGGCATCAGAATTGAGGGCTGTATTTACCAGCTGGTTGGGCGTCTTGATGTTTCTGGGGATGCCATCCCGGATGAAGGCTATTTTGGATATCTTGATGTCTGCTGGTGGTAGGTCAGAGGTCGGTGCTGTAGTTGTTGATGGTGTGGCAGTCAGGTCAGAAGTGATGCCTTGGGTCACGGTCACGGGGCTTTTGAGGGCTGGTGCGGACGCCGAAGTACCAGGGTTGGAGGATGGGCCAGCGCGTGGGGGCGTGGCTGGTTTTGTCTTCTTGATCCTGGGTTTGGGCATGTGGACTGCTGGTTCCCACTTTACTGGTCGCTTGATGAGGCGGCCGCTTCTGGTTTGTGTTGGAAGTCTGGGAAAAATGGGGGAAGGAGTTAATGGTGGTGTTTGACGGAACCTAGATTGAGAGTTTCGTCTCGGGGGCATAGGAGGAATAAGTTCTGAGTTAGCTGATCGAGGGTGAGGGCGAAAGATTGGAGTGGGTAGAGTAGGAACAGTTTGTGTAGAGGTAGGCGGAGGTAAAGTTGCGGAAGGAATGAGTTGACAAGTTGGTGAGTTTGAGCTGGCGTGAGAGCTAGAGGCAGGTGAAGATGGCGAACAGGTAGAAGGTGGTAGTGGTTTAGGAGAAGATATTTTAATGTTACTGGAGATGGTTGGTTCTGGATGAGATGAGGTGGTGGGTTTAGGTGAATCAGATCTAGTGGTAGGTTGAGTGAGACCTGGAGAAGAGCTGGGGGTGATCGGGTTCGAGATAGGTTGAAATTGTGAGAGGGGTGTTTGTAGGTGAAATGAGGTGGAGGTGGAAGAAAGAGGGGGTAATTCGGCTGTGGAAGAGGTGGGGCTGTTGAGAGATTGAGTAGGAAATGTTTTAGCGGGAGGTGGAGGTTTAGAGTGAGAAGATTGGTGAGTGGTGACTTTAGGGAGAGTTGGGGGTTTAGGTTGAATGGGTTGAGGTGGTGGAGGAGGTGAAGCTGGAGGAAAAGGCATGTAGATTTAATGCTCAGCTGGCTTAGATCCCTGAGGGAAGGAGGAAGTAGGGTTGAGATTATTATTAGGGGGTGCATCTATGTCGTTAGATTCTGCTAATATGGTGAGGTTCTTATCTAAGGGCTGGAAACACTGCACAAAACTGTTTCTGTACATACGTGATTCCTCATGGTAGTTGATTGTGACCTGGTAGCAATTCGGTATGGTGAGTATTTCAAAAGGGCCTTGGTATCTAGGCATTAATTTGGAGGGCACGGGTAGTCGTGCCACCATGACAAGGTCTCCTACTTGATGAGGGCTGATTTTGGGAGTCTCGTCTGGGTTCAGGTCCTGGAGAAGACGGTTGCGTAGATGCACTAGATTGGCGTTGAGGGCTGGCGAAGGCTCGGAAGGGGCGGTGAGGTGGCGATGGGGTAGCAGTAGAGGTGGTGTCCCGAAGATCATTTCGTGGGGTGTTGTTCCGTCTTCTCGGGGGCAGGTGTTCATACCCCACTGGACAATCCTGACTTGGCTAGGCCAGTCGGTGGTGTTCATTTGTTGAAGTCTGGTTCGGATCTGGTAGGCAATTGTCCGGTGGCTTCTCTCGCATATGGAGTTTCCTTTTGGCCAATATGGGGAGGAATGACTAATGCGGAATCCACATACTTCGGATACCTGATTCCAGATTTGGCATGTGAATTCCGGGGCATTATCGGAATGAATGGTTTGTGGGAGTCCAAAGTAAGGGAAAACATGTTGGAGAAGGGCTTCAGTGACGGCTAAGGCTGTATGTTCCTTGGCCGGACAGGCTATCACGTACTTGGAGTAGGTATCGACAAAGGTGATGATGTATCGATACCCATTTGCACTGTCCATTGGTCCCATTATGTCCACGGCCAGGAGTTGCCAGGGCTTGGAGGCGATCAATTTTCCGGATGGTCCTGGGATCCCGGTCTGATCTTTACCGAAGGCACAAGCTTGGCAGGCTTCTGTGATCTTCTTGGCTGTGATGTAGTGTCGTGGTGTCCAGTAGATCTCTTGAAAGGTGGCTATCATTTTTTTTTGTCCGAGGTGGATGCCATTGTTGGAGTGTAACAATGTCATGATGAGGGTGCCATCGTCGGGGCTGAGTACCATCTTCCCTTCAGTGGTGAAGAGGGAGTCTCCTCTCCTGTCTAGGCTGTTGAATACTCTTGCTGACATCCATGGAGGTCTTTCGTTGGTCTGGTATGCCCGGATTAGTGGATCGACGGGTAGAGAGGTTTGGGCAGGGGTCTTGATGTTGTTGATGGGTGCAGTTGTAATGGGTAGTCTGGAAAGGGCGTCGGCGTTGGTGTGAAGTTTGTCGGGACTGTAGGCTATCTCGAAATTGAATTCTTCCAGTGATTCTCGCCAGCGTACTGTGAGGGCGTTCTTGGTATCCGATTTCCGCAGCCATTGCAGAGCTTGGTGATCAGTTATTATCGTTATTTTAACTCTGGCTAGATAGGCACGGAAATGTTGGAGGGCCCAGATGATGCCTAAACTATAGGTTTGACTCCTGCAAGGAGATAAAGAAAACCTAATATTTAGTAGTGGCCCCGTAATCATTGACGATTATGCCTATTACATAAGGCATCCTCTTCAAACACTCATTTACCGTAGTTTGAATCTACCGCGCAGAGCATAAAAAATTGAGGAGCCTTCATCATGAGCGCACGCAACCTCACTCATGGTTCGTCATTATGAAATTGGGTACTCACTACGAAAAAACTTCGTAAAAAATAAATAAAAAGAAAATAAGAATAACTAATCATACGCTTTCCATAACTTCGTGGATGTACTTGTGTGGATCTTTGACCAGACGCTGACTTCAGGCGTCATTCTTCCTTCACTGACATATCAAGTAAACCAAAATCCTTAATACATCAACGAATGGGAAGGGGATGGTCGGGAGGGCCCCAGTCGTCAATGATTACGGGGCCACTACTAAATATTAGGTTTTCTTTATCTCCTTGCAGGAGTCAAACCTATAATTTATTAGTGGCCCCTCCATCATTGACGATTATGCCTGATATCTAAGACTGGAGGGGGACATTCGTAATCATATCATAACTCTAGCAAAAGCAGATAATCAAACAACCACATAGTATTCTTACTTTGTAAAAAATATATATTTTTGTGCATAAACTTTATACAGCATATAAATATACAAAAAAGGGGACAAGCAGGAGTGTGCTTCGAAGAAGCCTGCTTGGACAAAAAAGGGGTTAACTCCGAGACTCTGTACACAGAGCTGGTAGTTAAGAAGGCATCCCACTTAAAGTAAGTGGTGAAAAATAAAAACATCAAAGTTTACATGTGCACATATAAACCCCATTAACTCGTGGATATATAACTAAAATTATACCCTAAAAATAAAAGGAACTTGTGTACTGTCGCAGAAGTACTGAACTCTTGTACTTCTGCAGAGGTACTTACATTACAACTACAAGTTGCGGCCGCAACTACTAAGATTACTTAAATTTATATTGCTTCACAGCCAAAACTATTTACAACAAGCATTGTCGTTCTACTATGATTGTACGTTAGCACAATTTCCTGTAATGAATACTACAGAGACATTTTATATCACAGCACCTACACCCTGTATCACAGCTCGTAAGCTCCGCACACGTACTCCGGCGGGGTCTAGGGTGTCCTATGTTACACTGACTGCACCCCCCCCCCTCTCTTTTCTTCATCTAAACACTAAGTGACCCAGAGGCCACCTAGACCCTCTGCCTTAAAGCTATACATGGCATGGAAAGCCTGTCTAAAGCTACTGAAAGGTATCGAGTCAAAAAAGTATGATTAGAGGACCAGAGGTGCGTGGCTGCTATGTCCTCAACAGAAAAATTCTTAAGGAAACGTAAAGAGGTCGCCCATTTGCGTAAATCGTGAGCTCTACCCACAACGCCGGGATTACTTTCCTGAATGACGTTAACTAAGAGAGAAGCCAGTTTACGTTTCATTACGCGTTTACCCGTACTTGATACCCATAAAGCACCTTGTTGATTCCTAGGTGCGACTTTCAAATATTTGGTAAGCGCTTGCACTGGACATAAATTATGGTGCACCTTTCCCCTTTTCAACGCCGGCACCGTGAACTCTGAAAACACGTGATCACTGTGTTCATTCTTAGCGATGAACCCCGGGGAAGGGGCAATATGAATACAATCATTGAGCCTACCAAACCTGATGCAATTAGGTGTGTTGCTCATCGCCGCCAGCTCAGACACGCTGTTCCCGGTAGCCAAAGCCATAAGGAATACTGCCCTTTTTAAAAGTAAGTCAAAATCTGCAGTATTTTGGTAACGCCGGGAATGAAGTAATGACAACGCTTTGTCCAGAGACCAGGTAGGCATGAGCTGACGGGGAGGTGGGCGGAGTTTAAAACATGCCCTCATGAAACCTGTTTCCTCCGCTAATGTTATGGTTAGACCTGTAAGGTCAAAGAATGGCATCCTAATTGCTGTTAAGTGATTCTTTAACGTTACTACAGATAGACGTTTCTGCTCAAACAGATAGTTTAAATGGTGGTCCCTCGGATATACACCCCCGGCAGGGTTGGGTTATTGACACAGGGCCCTCCCGGTCGTCATCATGCGACTGTGTCAAGAGCATTGCAACGTCCCAAAGCTGCTTGTCAGTACAGCTATTTCTTTAGTAATATAAGGGGACTTCACTCTAACATCAATTCTGTACACCAATTTCTTCAAGCAGAATCCCCTACTCTCCTTTTTTTGACAGAGACTCAAGTAACATCCACATCTGACACATCTAGATTTAATTTTCCAGGTTATCAACTGCTCCAAAATTTCAGACCTAAAGGTGGTGTATGTTGCTTCGCAAAATCTGAAATTGCCCTGGAGGAGGTTACTAGTTTCAATTGTCCCTATTTTGATTATTCTATATACAAATTAATTTCTGCTGGTAAATTTAAATACATATGTTGCATCTACCGTTCCCCAAATACTCCTCCAGAGCAAAGTCTTTTTGATTCTCTGTCCTCACAACTCAGTGTCCTCAACTTAAATGCTTCTTCTGAAATCACTGTGTTGGGTGATTTAATGTCCATAATGTTGAATGGCTCACTCATTCAGCCAGGACTGATGATGCTGGTCTTGAATGTGAGCTATTTGCAGACTCATTTAATCTCATTCAACTAGTCAACCAACCCACCCGTGTACCAGATAATCCTAATCATAATTCCCACCTACTGGACTTATTTTTAACAACCAATTCAGAAAATTATGATGTTACAGTGAGGTCCCCACTTGGATCTTCTGATCACTGTCTGATACAGGCCACCTGTCTATCACCTACCACACCTTCCCACTCTGAACCTGTTTTGGTGACTAAATGGCATTACGATAGGGCAGACTGGGAGGGTCTTCAAGGTTTCTTTATTGATATTCCCTGGACCTCTTTCTTTTCTAATGATGCACACTCCACCTTGAGCCACATACAAGATTTTGTAAAAATTGGAATGGAAACTTTATTCCTCATCAAAAGTACAGTAAAAGATCTAATTCACCTAAATGGTTTGACCATAATTGTGCTAGAGTAACTGAACAAAAAGCAATAGCCTACAATGCATACACAAGATCAAAAACACATGAAGCCTTTAATTACTTTAGAAACATCAGAAATCATGCCAAAACTGTATTAAACCTAACTAAATCAAACTTTCTCCATAAGCAGGCAAATAAACTTCTAAATAATCCAAATGATAACAAAATATTTTGGTCTACTCTTAACTCATTCAAATCCAACTTCACTACTGCTTCATCCATTCCACCATTAAAATCTCCGACTGGCAATCTTGTAAGTGACCCACGAGGTAAAGCTAACCTTCTTGCAGATATTTTCTCCACCAACTCAACCTTAGATGACATAAATCAAGATGTCCCTGTACTTAATTTTAATTCACCTGAAATTCCCTCACTTAAGATCCACACCAGACATGTCAAAACTATTTTGCAGAATCTCTCAGTAGATAAGGCTCCTGGTCCAGATGAAATTCCTCCAATAGTACTTAAGAATTGCTCCTTGGTGCTCGCTCCTGTATTGGCAAAATTTTTCCGTCTGTGTACTCATACCTCATGCTTCCCAGTACCCTGGAAAGAAGCAAACATCCATCCAGTTCCTAAAAAAGGTGCCTCTTCAGATCCATCAAACTACAGACCAATAGCTATAACTTCCACTCTTGGCAAAGTTTTTGAAATTATATTAAATAATCACATAATTAAGCATCTGGAGAATAATAAATTAATCAGTGATAGGCAATATGGTTTTAGACGATGTCGATCAACTGCAGACATTCTTTGCCTTCTTACGCATCAAATCAACCAAGCTACAGACCAACATGGTGAAACACATACAATAGCACTGGATATATCAAAGGCATTTGATAGAGTCTGGCATCAATCCTTATTGTCGAAGATGTCACACTACGGCCTTGCATCATTAGTTCCACTAATTTCTTCTTATCTTCATAACAGAAAAATACGTGTAATGGTAGATGGCCTTTATTCTCAATTTCACTCAATAAATGCTGGTGTTCCCCAGGGATCAGTTTTGGCCCCAACTCTGTTCCTCATTCATATCAATGATCTCATATCTACCACTCATAATCCAATACATTCCTACGCAGATGACTCAACACTCCACAGTTCCTTCACATTTACCAATTCTTTCACCCAACCCGATCTTATAAATTCAAAAATAAACACTGCAATTTCTCTGAACCAGGACCTTTCTAGAATTAATGAATGGGGACAAGAGAATCTAGTTTCCTTTAATGCACAGAAACCAAGTACATTCAATTTTCTAACCGACAGAATCTCACGGACTCCCATATATTTTTTAATGATGTAAATATTCCCACTTCCCCTAGTATTGACATTCTCGGTGTAACATTAACTACTAACTTGAGCTGGACACATTATGTTAGAAGCATTGCTAAGAATGCCTCTAAAAAACTGGGACTCCTGTACAGAGTTCGAGAATTCTTCACTGACGAGCAGTTGGCCGTAATATATAAAAGTCATGTGCGCTCTCAGATGGATTACTGTTCACCTCTGTGGGGTGGAAGTGGAGTGGTTGCATTGAGGCAGTTGGACAAAATTCAAAATAAAGCTATTAGATTAATCAATAACCCTGCAATCACACAGGACCTTCCTACATTAGCCATACGAAGAAACGTTGCATCCCTTGCATTATTCTACAGATATTTTCACAGCAATTGTTCCGAGGAACTTGCTTCAATTGTGCCGCCTCTCCACATCTTTCCCCGTAGAACTAGAGCAGCTGAGAGCGCCCATGAATTTACACTTTCTCCTCCACAATGCAGAACTTCTGCTTATCAGAATTCATTTATCCCCAGAGCTACTACTCTTTGGAATTCACTTCCCTCGAATTGCTTTCCACAAACTTACAATCAACAAATGTTTAAATCCAGTTGTTACAAACATTTTATGAATGGAGGATGCCTTTAGGCACATGGACCTTTTTGTTTTATCTGTGTTTTTCCTTCCTCCGTTCATTGTCTCTTAAAAAAAAAAAAAAAAAAAAAAAATTAAAAACCAAAGCCACCGAAGGCACGGATTGTTCTGTTCTGAGTATCCAAGAAGTGAAAGACTGCCAATGCGAATGATACTGTCTCTTAGTAGATTGTGTGTATTGATTCATGAATTTATCGGTCACGTTTCTACCATACGGAGCTAGCCATTTGGCCTCCTGAATGTCCATAATGCAAAAGTCAGCGAGGTCTCTAGGTTGCCAATCGTGTCTAAGTGGAAATACCCGACCGGGAGCGACACCGGGTTCGAGCACCACGTTTTTAATTGCTGGTACCACGCCTGCGCCGGCCACAGGGGCGCGATTAACGAGACTACGCCCCGATAATCCTGTAGTTTGTTTACTACTTGGCACATCAGAGAAGCGTCTGGCGGCGGAAACAGATAAATGGAACTCCACATGTTCCAGTCCGTCACCAGTGCGTCAGGTCCTCCCGCTGGCGTGGTTGTCCGGCGGGTTAGCTACAGCGGGAGTTTGTGAGTCTCCTCGGACGCAAATAGATCCACTTGTGGACGGTAAGGCTTCGCCATTACTAGGTCGAAAATGTTTTGCTTGAGTGCCCATTCTACTGTTGTGCTCTGTCTCCGAGATAGAGCGTCTGCCCAAACGTTCGCTACGCCGGGGAGATAAGAAGCGTGAAGCTGAATGTCCAGCTTGTCGGCTAGTACAAAAATCTTTTCTGACACGTTTAGCAACCTCCGAGATCGCGTTGACCCCTGTTTCTGAACGCAGTGAACCGCATTCAGATTGTCCATCCTGAAGGCCACTGATTTGCCCCGCAAAGAAAAGCCGTGAGCCTGAAGGAAATACAAGGGGACTAGTAACTCTTTGACATTTATGTGGGAGGATTCTGAATGGGACCAAAGCCCTTGACCCTGATGCCCTTGGTTTGACTGAAAGCCCCAACCTATCGTGCCTGACGCATCCGTGTCCACCCCTACCGTCGGCGGAGGAGAGGTCCATCACATGACTGAGTGCAATGTTTCCCTCTTCGCCCAGACTGCTAGTAAGGTGTGTATTAATTTTGGATGGGCCATAATGTTTCCGCCGGCAATAGTGGAAAAAATGTGTTGCCCTCCAAAATTAAACGTTTGACTTTCAACCGGCCCAACTTTACAGTTAGTTGAATCCAGTTGAGAGAGCCGACCAGAGATTCCCAGACTCTCCGTGTCGTAGTCAGACTGTGAAGAAACAGAAACAGTTTCTTGCGAAACCTGTTTCGATTGTCCACACTCTGACTCAGAGTGAGAGCAGCTGTGTCCCAGACCAGCCCTATCCACTGGACCACTCGTGAGGGAACAAGGTTTGACTTTACCAGGTTTACCTTGAATCCTAGAGATTTTACATGATTTAATGTTATGTTGACATGATTGATGCATAACTGTTCCGTCTCCGCCACCACCAGCCAGTCGTCTAGATACCACAAAATCCTGATCCCTTGTTGCAACAAGGGCATCAGGGCTTGCCGGACTAATTTCGTGAATATGCGAGGTGATAGGTTTAAACCGAACGGCATCCTCTGAAAGACATAAGTCTGATGCATGATTCTTAAGGCCAGAAAACGTTGAAACCGTTTGTTTACCGGGACATGCCAATACGCGTCCGTCAGGTCTAAAGAACACATCCACCCTTCCGGCAGAAGTGTTAGCCTGATTTGATTCACTGTCAGCATCCGGAAGGACACGTTGTGAATGTGGAGGTTCAGATAAGACAGGTCTACGACCGGCCTCATCTGAACACTGTCACTTTTGGGTACCAGAAAAAGTTTGGATGTAAAAACTGGGTAATTTTGAGGAACCGGGATGATAACATTCTTGGCCACCATCTCTTGGATCAGTGACTCCACCTCTAATGAAACAAAATTTGCCTTTGTCGGCTGACGTAAGCGAGGTCGCTGGAGCCACTGCCAGGTGATGTCTTTGCGTGCCACCATCCTCGCCCATGTGTTTAAAGGACATGCGCGATGATTCGCCCGGAACGACCCAGTTAGCAGACAAGGGTTCGCCGGCTGGACTACCCTCTGATCCACCCGCCGGAAGATTGGCCCTGGGAGTGAGGGAGACCCTAGTTTTTTGGTGGTGGTGGTGGTGTAAGTTTAGACGACTGGCCGGGTTTGGCTGGAGATGGGCCCTGGCCCGGCCTTTGATACCTCTGTCCTTTATGGTTACCTGAAGACTTTCTTTGCTTGTATCTGTACTGACCTTGGGTGGAAGAGGATTTAGGCAAATGAAAGGATTTTGCCCCACCAGACTGAGCTTTAGCGACTGGTTTGGATTGGTAAAAGTGAAAGCAGGTTTCTTAGACGGGGCGGGACTGTGCTTCAAGGCCTGAGCCATGTTAAACACCGTCCTCCACACCTCCGGGGACATTAAAGAGGCAGTTAGGACTGGGGACATTATTACTTGATTAGCAATCCTATCTGGGAGCTTTCGAACTAGAGACATCCTTAGATCTTGTCTTGCCCGCACCGCCTCTAACAAGGCCGTGCGTATATCTCCCAGTGACTGTATAGAAGTCTGGAGAAGCAAGCATCTAGACAGTTCGATCGCCTTTCGGACTTCTGTGTCCGCGATAGCCTGAGCAGATCTTAGCATTGACTTTGCTACCTGTTGCGTAACTATATACTGAGAAAATAGTCTATACGCCATTCCCCGTAGCCTAAACTCCCGGTCTAGGTGAGCAGTGGAAGGTGTAGATAAAGGATCTTTAAGCTCGCATAGATTAATTTTAGGGGCAGCTAAAAAAGCAAATAGAGCAGAGGGAACTCCGCCGGCAGAGTATACCGGGAGAGAGAACCAAGAATGGCTTTCTTGTGGAATTTGGTGTGAAGCTTTAGAAGTGAATGTAGCAAAGTTTGCGCCTCGACTTCCCAGTCCACCCAAGGTCCCGGACCCAACTGCTCCACCTTCAAAACTGGATTCGCGGCTGAGTCTGTGAATGTCTTTAAACCTAACTCAGGTGTTAGAGCCGACAGCACTTTGATATCATTGAACCCGTCATGTTTTGTCCAGTCCGAAAATAGTTTTGAAGCTGACGCAGGGGGTAGGGCAGGTGTAGAAGAATATACAAAATAATCATGATGATAATAGTTGGGGATGGCCTTAATACTAACATCAAGTACATTTCTCAGCATATCTAGAGCCCTTAACTTCCTAGATTTATTCCCTTGGATTACCCACTCTCGTGGTACCGGAAGCTCCCCTGACATAGTGGACTGTGCTACCTCTGGCTTTGTTGGTACCAATGATACCCAAGAATCGTCTGGCCCGTATAAGAGAGGCATAGCCCCTTTTCTGATCGGGGCTTTGTCTAACGGGGGAAGATTTACGTCTGCTACTACTCGCACATTGGAAGTAGTTAGTGCCGCCGAAGTTGGCCTAGTAACAATAGTAGGTGATACAAGGGGAGTGAGCGGAATTTGTGTCAAAGCAATGGAAGTAGCCAGAGGTCGGACAGTCGATGTTGGTGTGGAAGCTCCCAGACCAACTATAGGAGGCTCCGGTTGCTGGCCAAAAAACTTAGTTAAAGCACTCGCTAGTAACCCATTAACCCGGGAGCTGCGGGTAGACTCTTAAGAGTTCCCCCGGCGCACTGCGGGTAGACTCTTAAGAGCAGAGACTTTGAACACGTACCAAAACCGCGCGTTTATAGCCAGGCGGCTGAAAATTGGTGTGGGTATTGTACTACATGTCAACTCTCGATACCACCCCGCCAAACGCTCGCCCCGCACTCGTGCAAGCACCACCGCGCCAGTAACCACGCACTAGTCATGGAGCCTACACGTCCCTCACGCTCGCTCCCTGATGACACAACCAGCCCTCCTTCTGGTGGTGTTAGCCGCCGTGGAAGGCAGAGGGTGGCTGCCAAAGACCCTAGCTACCAGTACGACACGCCCTACAGCTCAGAGGACGAATCACCAGCACCAAAAGCACGTAAAACACGTGCAAGCAGGGCAATGGCACAGAGGTCATTGGTCTTTCGGGACACTGCCACCACGACCCAGGCCACTGCAACAACCACTACCACCACCACTGCCACCACTGCCACCCCTGCCTCCCCTGCCACCGATACCAGCGACGCAGGAGGCCGCCCTAGGGCTGCATTACCTGCGGGGGCAGGAAAAATTAAAGGCACGGGCGTAGGGAAGAGAACCCGTACGCCAGCCACAGTGCCCCTACCACCACCACCACCACCAGCCGCCCCTGGCCCAGCTGCCCCTGCTGCCCCTGCCGCCCCTGCCGCCCCTGCCGCCCCTGCTGCCCCTGCCGCCCCTGCCGCCCTGCCCAAGGAACAGGGAAGGGGAAGGGGAAAGGGAGAGGGAAAGCGACTGGGAAAGCGACTGCTGGCCCTGGTGTCCCTGCCGGCCCTGCTGCCCCTGCCGCCCCTGCCGCCCCTGCTGCCCCTGCCGCCCCTGCCGCCCCTGCCGCCCCTGCCCAAGGAACAGGGAAGGGGAAGGGGAAAGGGAGAGGGAAAGCGACTGGGAAAGCGACTGCTGGCCCTGGTGTCCCTGCCGGCCCTGCTGCCCCTGCCGCCCCTGCCGCCCCTGCTGCCCCTGCCGCCCCTGCCGCCCCTGCCCAAGGAACAGAGAGAAGGGCGACAGGCACCACCATCATCTTGCCATCAAGGCCACGCACCACTGCTGCCCCTGCCGCCGCCGCCCCTGCCGCCGCCGCCGCCCCTGCCGCCGCCCCTGCCACCACCTCTGCTGTCCCTGTCCATAAGACTCCCGCACGTGCCAAAGTGACCCGGAAAAATCTTACACCATCTAAGTATGCCGCCCTGCTGTTTGATGGTGATTCGCAGGACATTGGCAGCCCGGGTTTCGACGACGAAGCCCTAGCACGGGACCAAGGGTGGGGGGATTTGGGAGTGGACAGTGGGAGTGAGTCCGACGTCGGTGACGAAAACGAGGAAGGGCATCGTCTGTCGAGTGAAGAGGAGGGTAATGATGATGAAGTGCTGTATCGCGACCATGGAAGCGATATTTCAGACGCAGAAGAAGACGCAGACGACATTCCGATCCCTGGCATGCCTTCGTTCGATTGGTCTGACGGGGTCAATTTTGTACCTGACGTGCCCCAGTTCAATCCTGGGACGTCAGGAACAACTGACAACTGGCCCTGTGATGATCAAGCGAACGAAAGCGACTTCTTCCTCGCGTTTTTTCGACATGGAGGTAATGACGTACATCGTTGCCCAAACAAACGCCTACTACAGGTGGGTGTTTGGCAGATTGGACGTCCTTTCTCCAAAAGCGAGAATACGAGGCTGGGTGGATACGACTGTGGCAGAATTTCTGACGTTCTTTGCCTTGTTGTTCCTCATGCCTCTGATCAAGAAGCATGTGTTGCAACACTACTGGAAGCACGACCCTCTCATCGCCACCCCAACTTTCAATAAGTTCATGACTCGTGACAGATTTTTGTTGCTGCTAAGATTTATGCACTTTGCAGACAACGAAAATCCTAACAGGATTGACAGGATATGGAAAGTTCGGGATGTGTTCACCATGTTGTTGGAGAGGTATAGGAAATACTTTTACCCCTTCCTCAATTTGGTGATTGATGAGTCGCTCGTGCTCTTCAAAGGACGTCTTGTTTTCAAGCAGTATATCCCCTTGAAGAGGCATAGGTTCGGAATCAAGCTCTTCGTGTTGTGCGACTGTGAAACTGGAATAGTGCTTGACATGATCGTGTATACAGGCACTGACATTGACATACCGAAAGCCGCTGCCAATGACCCCATGGGCATGTCAGGTGCCATCGTCAGGAAAATGTTGGCACCTTACCTGGGCAAAGGCCACATCATCTACACTGACAACTGGTATACTTCTCCTGCTCTCTGCCAGTTTCTTTATGACAACCAAACGGGGTCATGTGGGACTGTCAGAAAGACAAGAAAGTTTATGCCAAAGTTCACAGGTGATGTCATTCCTCTCACAGATGCCTCCTCCAGTGACACACCTTCAGAAGACGACCTGGCCAAGGAACACCGCGAGAGGCATGTGCGAAGAAGGCGACGAAAGGGGCAGAAATACAAGCAGCTCGAGAAGTGTGGGAAACTGATAGCCCTGAAGTGGAAGGATAAGCGAGACGTCCACCTGCTTTCCACCGTCCACACAGGTGCCCAGGTGGATTCTGGCAAAATCCACTACCGAACCAGGAAGACAATCTACAAGCCCGACATGGTAGTGGACTACACCAAAAACATGCGCCTGGTGGACAAGTCTGACTGTCAGCTGTCAGGTGTTGAGTGTCTGAGGAAGACTGTGAAGTGGTATCACAAGCTCTTCCTCCACCTAGTTGACATAACGATGCTGAACGCCTACAACTTGTGGTTGGTGAAGAAGGATATGGCCCCAAACCAGAAGCTGAAATTCCGGGAGTTCGTGTACAACGTCTCCTACCAACTCCTGGAGAAGTATGCCACCACCACTCACAGACGTACGGCATGGCGTGGGGATCACGTTCCTGACCGCATCCAGCTGGGTGTCGAAAGACACTACACAACCAACACCGAGCTGATTGGCACTCGTCACAGGCAGGTGCAGTGCAACCGTCTGCAGCTCCAGTGTGAGGAAACCCCATGTGACCAAAAGAGTCACCTCAATGTGCGCCGAGTGCAAAGTTGCACTCTGCCTGGGTGACTGCTTCAGGGACTACCACACCTTCAAGAACTACTGAGTGTCGGCCCCTGCCCTGCCCTGCCCTGCCCTGGACTCGCCCCGTGCCCTGCCCTGGACTCGCCTCCTGCCCTGCCCTGCCCTGCCCTGGACTCGCGCCCTACCTTACCTGACCTGACCTAATTGATCACGCTACCTCATAATGTAACATATATATTATATAATGTATAAGTTCCAAAGATGTCCCTGTGATATAGCTTTTACATTATATAATTGTATGTTTCATTATTTAGTTTATAAGTTTCAAAGATTTACATGTAATATGCCTTATTTTTTTAGTATATCAATATATATGTTTGTTATTAGCCTAAGTAATGTGTATATAATTATTTTCTTACCTCAAATGAATTGTACAAAAATAAATATGTTTCAATAAATCATGTCAAACCTACTATGATAATAAAATAAAACAATAAAAAAGAAAAAAGAAAACAAGGTCATGTCATTGTATTCTTACAATATGATATATTCTATGAATATTTCATATTGTTTGAATACAATGGCATGATCTTGTAAAAAAAAAAATTTATAAAAATTTTTCTAGACAATATAAAACCTTCCCCATAACCCCCTCCTGGATTCGATCCCACTACCCTACGACACTTTGAGTTTTCCAGTCCGCGACCTTACCAACCATGCCACAGGAGCTCATACCAAATATCACTCAAAACTTCGTGTGTACAATCGAAATGACAATATACAAAAAAAAATGAATTATCCCACCAATTTACGTTTGTAAATTGATGGGATTATCAATTATATCATGCCAAGGTTTATAATAGTTTGTCTCTGTCAAGAATTAGTAATTATATAACTTTATTCTGTCAAAAATTGCCCAAACACTCAGCAAAATTGCCCCTCTCAGTGTGACTCCACTCATTTTCACACGGTCAGGCGGTCACGAGGTGACCCTTGCCGCTCCTTGATTCTCCAGCTACAGCAGCTCTGTCTGGGAACAAAATTGGTATAAATACAATAATGGATAAAATACTCTTCACAAATACATTTGTATTGTATAATATTGTAAATAAAAATGAATAATAACTGTGTGGGTGTCGAAAATTGCTCAACCAGCTTTCTTATGTCTCGCCTACGCGCGTATATTGGATTATACATAGTCATGACTGTCACTCCAGTAATTGCAGTAGGTCTCGAATATACATTTAGATTGCATATTACTTCGAAATAAATAAGTAAACGTTTCTCTGGTGGCAATCTACCCTTTCGCAGGTGTAAGGAGACACCAGTCTATATTTAGCCCTCTATCACAACAGGCAATCTGCCTGTGTTGACTCAGCACCGTCGCTGGTGGTCTATAAATAGTACTTTATTTACAGTCAATGGCCTACATGTTTCTGTGGTACTTCACATGTGTCTAAAATGCAATGTCTGCTTGCATAAAAATGCAATTCTGAAGTCCATTTAGATGTACGACATACGCATGTCTCAGTTTCTCTCTCTCTCTCTCTCTCTCTCTCTCTCTCTCTCTCTCTCTCTCTCCATTCCTGACTCATGTTATTGTAGACCTGTTGATGGCAACGAACACCAGCCATCTGGTAGACATAAGGGTCAAAATACCAAACATCAATACGCCTGGGGCGCCTCCACAATTATCACTAAGCTGGTTATCTATCTAGAGATCTGCCTGACTTCCATCTCTCCACGACTCACTCACTCACTGCACCCCTGCATGCCTCCCTCCCACCCACCCACCCACCCCCAACCCCCCCTTTCAGGCTTCCGTCTGCTAGAAACACATTCACAATTTGCGTAAATATCGCATCAATTGGGCTATATGCGGTATATTCCTTGTTATATGGGACGCCTACATATGTACACGTCTTTATTATAGCATGAGAGTGCTCTAAATACAAGATTGACGTGATATTTATGGCGTAACACACCCTCTCCCCCTTTCATTCCCACCACAACTCACTCACACCTTGGTTCACGCATAGAAACTCATTGATAATGTGCGTAAATATCGCATGAATTGGTTTATATGCGGTATATATTTTGATATATGGCACGTATACATACGTACAAGTCTGTATTATAGCGTGACAGTGCTCTACGTACAAGATATACGTGATATGTATGGCGTAAACCACACTCTCAGCTCATAAATTGCCGCCAAACCTCCAACACATCTTCATTCCCGCCTAAATATTCTCTTATAATTCCCTTATATATTGCAATTTTTGGTCACTATGAGGCATATTCATTGTTATATGGGTGCCCTACACACGTATACATACTCTAAATAGCCTAAAAGGGCTCGAAAAAGGAGATATACGTGATAATACGCGGTAACCCACCCCCTCCTCCCTCTCCTTCTATCCCCTGCGCGCGTAAATATTCGGCAGGGAAATCTCGCCGCTCGATGACAATCTAGCCGCGCGGTGCCATTCGCTCCACATTTTTCAACTACGGACCGTTCCCCTACCCCCCCCAGACATTTTTTGGGGGGTCAAATATATATGGGCCGATGCACGCAAACATTCCCTACACGATGATGTACTTTTTATCGAAATTGGCAATAGGTCCCAAAATCATCATAGGTGCGCACAGTCTTACCCTGTAGAAAACCCCCTGTGCGCCGCGGAGAGGTTAATCTCATCCGCCGTGACAAATTGAGCAGAGGAAGAACTATTAGGTGAAGCATCCCTATTCTGAGAGTTATCTACGACTGAACTAGACTCGTGAATTCCCACCTCAGAAATAATAGAACCCTCATCCCCTGCCTCCGGTCCCTCCTGAGAGGATTCCGCCGAGGCTGGGACCCCCTGATGTTGCCATGTTAAGTCAGGGATGGAAGACGGGGTCTCCGCGTCCCGGTGGACTTCAGCCACTACCTAAGTTGCCTGAGACGGAAGAGAGCTGTCCCTCCATGGCTGGGAGTATCTCCAAACTCCCCGGTCTTGGCCGGAACTCACTTGTGAGCCAGGCCCCACCCCAATGACTGAGCCCTCACTCGAGCCCTCTAGCGGGTTATCACTGCCGGGAGAACCCTCTAAATCTAAAGTGAGAATATTGGAACTGGGAATAATATTTGGGGACAACTTGTCCGCCGGTATATCCCCCACCACAGTCTCTGACTCCACTTCCGACCTGTCAGATTGGGCATGAGACATGTCGGGAGTAGAGGCAGAAAGCGAGGTTCGAGGCTCCGGCGAACGCCGGGAGGACTTTCGTGCATGAGACTCTTTCTTAGAAGACTTGTGACTCCGCCTCGACTTCGATGTATCACTAGAACTGTCCTTGGTCTTGTCTGTCCGACTCTTCTTCCGCGAAGGTGAAGTCGAGTGACTATGTGTCTGCTTTCTGAGAGGAGACCGTGACCTGGACCTAGATCTTGACTCTGAAGCTGTCGCCGGGGGAGACGGCTCTCGCGGTCTCTTAGATGTGCCGGGAGAGGGATGAAGCCCTTTACCCAGCCCAGTCTCTGCCGACTTATTGACTTTACTACGTGAGGGAGGACGTTTAATTGGGGGGTGCTGAATCAACAAACGATCCCATAGAATTACGTTATCACACTGCAGTGCTTTATGAGCCACTGCAGTAGCATAATTAGTAAGAAGTTGTCTGACCTCGCGTAATGCAACCGCCGCGGCCAGATTGTTGTGCTGTAATACTTTAATACTGAGTTGACTACAAAAGGTACAATTCTTCGTTACCCACAAACCCCTTGATCGGTCCAAGCATTTGACACAACGAATGCACAGAGTATGTGCAAAAATAGGGATCCCGGAACATCGGGGCATTGAGCAAAGAGCAAAAACAGGGGCTAGAGCAGCCATGGCAGAGACTGGGTAAAAGCTAACTCCCCCCCAGGCCTCACCTGGTCCTCTGTGGACCCGCCGGAACTCCGCCCTGGAAAAAAGAAAATTTCCAGGAATTAATGCTCATAAGGTTACCCCAAAATGTTCTAACACAAGTGTTAATGAACCGCCGGACAACGAGACGTAACACACCACTATTACCTCTCATTACCCTGTAGGTTCATATGTAAAGATTTGTGAATATCTTTACGTGTCTAAAAGATTTAAGAATATCCTCTGACGTGATATAAAGACGACCAGTTCTTTATAAATGACGCAGTCTTCCCTGTGATATAAAGTTCACCGGGAACCCATAATAAGACGCCGGCCTCCTTATTATAACGCAGTTAGCCAGGTTAAGCCCATCTTAATCATTAGATCTGACTCCTCTCGAAGCCTTCATAGATCGCCGTGAGTTGAATGTCTCGATACCCAATTGTATCCCTAAATTGTTTGGCTAATCCTACCGAATTGCAAATCCGTGATTCCCACCCTCCCGAGGTTCAACCGCCGGGTGAAAATTAATAGAAAAGTTAACCCCAATTGTTCCTATCCCCACTTCTTTGCAATAGATCGCCGGGGTGGAAAGACTAATCAAACAAAACAGCCCAGTTTTTTAACGGCTTTGCAAAACCAGGAAAAACTGTAGTCAACAGGTGTCCGCATGAACCCCTAGTTGAATCGGGTAAAGCCATTCCGCCGGGAAACACATAGTGAGCCTGAACACAGGCCCCACTACAGAGACGCAGTTCTGGAGAGCCCTCAAGCCACCACTCGCCGGGGAAAACAAGCCTATTTTAACCACGCGTGATTAAAACTCGGCAACCAGCCGGTGCAATCGAGAAAACCCGCCGGAAAAGGCAACCCACACCCGCCAGACGCAATCTGAGAACCAGCCGGATTTTCACGGAGCAATCGAGAAAACCCGCCGGAAACGGTAACCCACACCAACCAGATGCAATCGGAGGTACACAAATAGTGCCTGGAATAAGCCAATACACAACTTATCCAGAACACACATGACACAGTAGTACATATTTATACAATAAATCAATAACACTTGCACATGTAAAAAAGCTACGAGAGGCTGGCTAGGCCTAAGCAGACGGAGTATCGCTTAAACATGTCGTAATAAAAACAAAAAGCACTGAATTATATCACAACAGGAACAGCCGCCAACACACCTCAAAGAAATATACCCGGGAGAGGGAAGCACTGACACGGGACCTAGAAAAAACTTCACTAAGTGAAGAAAAATACGCTAGGAACGTCAGAAAACAAACAATAAGGCAACTTCATCAGAAAGATAAAAAGAAGCCTAATAACGCGTAGTTAAAGCCAACTAAATAACTAGGCTAGCTAGCCGCGAAAACGTTTCACGCGTCCACCACGGGACCACGAGGGTACGCCCGAAATAGGCGTCCCAAACACACGACCCAAATACACTGAACTGCGGGCAGCCCGCCCATGACACTCCTGCTACGCATATCCTAACCTTACTCGATACATCCCAGAGTAAACAAATGAGAAAAAACTCACTAGGGACGCAGCAAATGCGGAACGAGCGGAGCGTGGGGAGACACGTCAGGGCAGGTTGAGCGCAGAGCAGAGAAGGAAGAATGACGCCTGAAGTCAGCGTCTGGTCAAAGATCCACACAAGTACATCCACGAAGTTATGGAAAGCTTATGATTAGTTATTCTTATTTTCTTTTTATTTGTTATTTTTTACGAAGTTTTTTCGTAGTGAGTACCCAATTTCATAATGACGAACCATGAGTGAGGTTGCGTGCGCTCATGATGAAGGCTCCTCAATTTTTTATGCTCTGCGCGGTAGATTCAAACTACGGTAAATGAGTGTTTGAAAAGGATGCCTTATGTAATAGGCATAATCGTCAATGATGGAGGGGCCACTAATAAATATTCCCTTTTGGTGACGGGGTAGTTGACTTCGGATGGGGTTAAAGTTCGACTGGCACAGGCAATTATGTGTTCCTGTCCTTCCCTATTTTGTGACAGTACGGCACCTATTCCATAGAGGGAGACGTCGGTGTAGAGCCGGAATGGGAGTTCATAATCTGGAAAGGAGACTACGGGGGCTGACACTAGGAGGTCCTTGAGGGTGTGAAAGGCTTGGAGTGTTTCGGGGCTCCACACAAAGGGTTCTTCATTCCTGGTGAGGTCATGCAAGAGCTTGGCAATGGTGGCGAAGTTTTTGACGAATCGATGGTAGTACGAGGCGAAGCCTATAAATGCACATACTCCTTTCACTGATGTTGGTGGGTCGATATCTCTGATGGCTTTAAGCTTCTGCGGGTCTGGTGCAATGCCTGCTTCGGACACAATGTGCCCCAAGAATTGGACTTGGTTCCGGCCCATGGCACATTTGGTGGGCTTGAGTTTGAGGCCGGCTTGTCTTATTCTTTGGAACACTTGAGTGAGACGTTTAAGGTGTTCCGGCCAGGTTCTGCCAAAGACTATTATGTCGTCCAAATATGCCAGACAAGTTTCCCACTTGAGTCCCTGTAGCACTGATTCCATCAGTCTCGAGAAGGTGGCAGGTCCATTGCACAAACCGAAGGGTAAGACGGAGAATTCGTAGAGTTTTCCTTGGCTGGTGGAGAAAGCTGTCTTTTCTTGATCCTTGGGTGTGACGGGGACTTGCCAGTATCCAGACTGGAGGTCAAGTGTGGAGAGCCACTTGGTACCTAAGAGGGAGTCCAAGGAGTCATCAATGCGGGGCAGAGGAGTGACGTCCTTGATGGTGACATCGTTGAGTTGGTGGTAGTCTATACAGAATCTTGTGGTTCCGTCTTTCTTTTTTACGAGAACGACAGGTGAGGACCACGGGGTGGAAGGGTGAATGATCCCAGCTTCTAGCATCTCGGTCACTTGCTTTTCTTCTTCTTTCCGCTGAAATAGATTTTTCCGGCGGATGGGTTGACGTACTGGAGGGCCCACAGTGTGGATTGGGTGTTCTAAAACGTGGGTGTGTCCGACTTCTTGTGTGTTTGGTGGCAAAAATGTCCTGGTAGGTGGTCATGATGGTGCGCAGATCCTCTTGTTGTTGAGTAGTGAGATGAGGTGGCATTTCCGGTAGCTTTGGGGTGATGATGATGTCAGGTGCTTGATTGATGTTAGTGGGCTCATCATATGGTTCTAACTCTCCGATGGTCAGGCCTTTGGGTAGGGTGATAGGGTGATCCAAGATGTTGGCAATTCGGACAGAGTTATTTCTGAGCAAAGCTGGAGCGGTTAAACAATCGCTGTTGAATGGGCTGGGCAAGATGGGCGTGAGGATGAAATCTCCTGATGATGTGGGCTGGATGGTTACCCATTGTTCATGATGGGTGTGGTAGGGTGGTTTTCTTGGTGATGATGGCTTGTGAAATTTTAATGGTATGGATGGTTAGTGGTAGGCATATGGTTGGGCGGATGGTGGTTTTTTGTTCTTCGGAGGGGGTGGGTTTGGGGGCTGGAATGTTAGTTTCCTGTTGACAACGTGGACGGTGGCATTTAACGTTGTGAGTAAATCGAATCCCAGATATCCATCGTAAGTTGTCTCTTGGGATGAAAATACCATAAAAGCGTAGTATTGGCCGTGGTTGGGGGTGGTGGTGGCCACATAGAGGGGGGCTGTTACCCCTTTACTTGGAATGATGTGGTCATTGGCATCGATGAGGGTGGTAGGTGATGATTGGAGTGGTCCGAAGGTGTGTTTATTTCTTTGATGAAAAGAGGTTAATATACATTATTTGGCGGCCCCGGTGTCTATAAGGACCCGGGACTTGACCCCTTGTATTGCTAGGTGCGTGTAGATGGAAGGCTTAGATGATGTGGTGGTGCCTCCTTCGTGAGCCCCCGCCAGTCTAACAATAGGTGGGAGGTGGCAGTTTATAAACCCGGTCCTTCCACCTGTGGGGAATTGGCAATTTCTTCTCCAGCTTCTACGGTAGGGTATTCTTCGCTGTCGTCTTCTGCTCCTCCAGTTCTGTCTTCGAGAATGGTGGTGACCCTCCTGGGTGGCTTGATCCAGGGAGTTTGACCCCAGAATGCTGGCACACGAGGGCGTCTGGCCACCAATTCTGAGAAGGATTTCTTCATGGAGACTAAGGGGCACTGAGGGCCACAAGACTTCCAGTCATCTTGGGATGGTGTGGTGTTGGAGATATTGGTGTTAGCATCTTCTTGTTTTTGCTCATTTTGGGGGGGCTTCTCTCGAGGCAAACTTGAAAGTGTTGAAGATGATTTGGAGGTGCCGGAGGTAGTTTCAAGGATTCTTGCTGTTTTGGCCTTACGTTGTTTGCATGGCTTTGATGGAGTGAGGTGCACATGGTTTGCAAGGCTTGTAATCATTGTTGAGATGCGCGGGGCTGGTGCGCACACATGCTCGGGGCATTTGTCCTTTTTATTTGGCCTTCGGGTTTGTTCCGGGGCAGCTTGTGTGGTTTGTAGGCTGGAGGTAGATGAAGCGGACAATGGTTACAAGTTTGTAGGCTCTGGATGTTGCAGGAGATGTGTAATCGGCGAGGAAATGGTCACACGTGTTTGATCTTGCGGGGGTTTATAATGGTCTGCCCTGCGAGACGATCTTGAGTCGTTTTCTGTGACGCGTGGTGCCGGTACGTTTTCTCTGATGCCGGAATAGATTGGGGTCTTCAGCATACCCCTGACTTGTCCAATGTGCATTTCTGAGGCCTGCCGAATAGAGCCAATCCGATGTACTGTTTGATGGCTAGACGTGGTGGTGGTAATTTGATCAACCGGCATCTCAGTTCCCTTTCTCTTTCTCACTCAGGTGTTGAGGGGCAGGGCCACACGAATGGCGTACCTTGAGGTACAGGTGGAAAAACTGATAAATAAGAAGACGCCACTGGAGCAGAAGGTTGAGTCATTCTGGGTGTTTATGATTAACACCCTGAAGTCCCATGACAAGCGCATTACTATGAAATTCATAAGCAATGCCCTTGACATGCTCGGTAATAGCCAAAAAGAAAACATAGCAACACAGCACTTGATAATGCTGAGTCAAATGAACTTACCAAAGTTCGTGATTCAGCCCAAGTGCAAAATATTCCTCCAATGCAACCTCCTCCTCCTGTGCAACTACGACAGATCCATGCTCCGGTGCAAGCAGGAGCGACCGCGCACCTGCCCAGGTACCGCCTCCAGCCCCAAGCCCAGGTCTCATGAGTATGATTTATCACCCTGCCCCCTACACGTCTGGACATCAGCCACTGGGTAGGCACCGCAGCCCACCTGCGCAACAATAACAACAACAACAACAGACTCACAGGCTGATACACACCCAGAGTTTCCGAGGGACCACACCTGGGGGCTGGTCTAATTCCCCTCACCATCCCTACCCATCCACCTCCACCTCCACCTCCACCTACAATTATCAGCCACCTCCTCCACCTGTGTCAACATACCAGACACTGACCACGGTCACTTCCCAAAGCTCCCCCAATATATCTTTACCCCCAACCCCAGGAACCGATTTACATCGGATTTTGAATGAGGCTGGGATTTCTTCACCCCCACCGCCACACCAAACCCCACTTGTACCTGCAGAGGAGCAAAGTGTGAGTACCCCCAAAGGTACGATGGAGGTTGAATAAACACTTGTGTTTGACCCCATTGTTTAGAAATAAGTGTACAAATTGTACCTGATTTTTTCTTTTTTCTTTTTTTTGCCGAAAAATGCACAAATTTATCTGAATGTTCCGTCTTGTGATTCACGAAAATGTAAACAATTAAAGTTGGTTTTGGCTAACTTTTCCTTGTTTACATATGTCGTGTCACATGACCAAACATTGACATAAATGTTTACATTTTTCGGAATAACATTTATCCCCGTTCCACTTTTGTATCTCCACACACCCTATCATCTCCTTCATACAGTTCATCATTTTATAAATTGCCTATTTTTAAGTTTACAATAGGCCTACACTTATTTTTTTAGTTTTTTGCACTTTCTCTGCAGGAGACGTTCCGGAACGCCATGGCAATTTACAGCAATGTACAGGCTTTTAAATCCTGTTAAAGCCATAGAAATTGAGTGTCAGTGGGCGGGAGCGCGAGGGGCCTTCCTCCGACCGCCAGCACGTCTGTCCGTGCACTGAGATCCCAGACCGAAGTCTCAGCAGTGCTGCCAATGGCAAAAAAATGCTACATTACTAATAAATAGCGAGTTTTCCCCAATGTCTATGGTAGCGCTGTGGGTGAACCCGGCGAGCTACGAATTTCATTCTAGTGTCATTTTAAAGATATTTTTGTCTAGTTTTCGGCTGAATACATTTCATTTCATGCAGACACTTGATTAATCATTCAGGAGTGACTGAATATGCCCTAAATAGCCCAAATATGCCTGCACTGAATGGGTTAAAATGTATTATCATTTTCAATTACCCATTTACACTGACCTTAGATCATTTTGTCTTGCCAAGAGACACGACCTGCTCCTGAGGTATAGTAGTCCTTCAGGTACAACCTCACTCTCTTGCCTGCTGCCGAGGAAGTATTCCGGGCAAGGGGTTCGAGTGAGGTCAGCTCCCCCTCTTGCCTCCATGAACCAGGGATGACACAGCGATTATAGTCCTCCTCATCCACCCGCGCGATGTTGTGGGTGGGGTAGCGAGTCCTGAGAAGGTTGTAGAGACAACAGATTGCCATTACTGCTGACTCTACATTAGCTGCGTTTTCTGTTACCCCAAAATCTGATAACCCACCCTCTTATCAGTGGGGTGGCACAAAATGTACAAATTTTACGAGCCTGCCTTCAAAATGTATACATAATGTAGATAACATTTGCTTACTATTGTTGAAAACGAATGTAAATATTACAAAATTGTCACCACAAGCTAGCTAAACAAAAGCAAATATATGTGAGATGCGGTCTAGGAACGGTGTTACCGCATCTCCAGCTTGTCACAGCCATGCGACAGAGCCAACTAAGCCTTCGGACAGCCTTCCCCCTGCCATCCAGATCCACGACAACCCTGCCCCTATCGCCAAGATAACGGTGGAACGAGTGGGACACATCCGTCCCGAGTGGACCACACCAGTCACCCACGGCAAGTCATTTTCTGTAACCACCAGAGCCAAAGAAAATGACCATCGCAGGGGTAACCATTACAAACCCCCATCAGCCAGCCCAGTAACTCCTCAACCTAGCTACACAACCACAGGTGGTACCAGGTGGTTTCCTAAATTACCTTTCATATCCCCTATCAAGGAACCTAAAGCTCTTGCATCCATTCAATCTAAACCATTGTCCCGGGTTAAAGTCACTCATAAACCAAAACTTGCCTATCCTTCCAGCCAACAATAAGTCTTAACCCCCAGAATAAGTCATCATCCATTGTAAGAAACTCATCCGCTTCCTCTCCCACCAGGAAGCCATCACCCCATAATGTGTACAGATCTGCCCTGAGGAATCTTCCTCCAGCTACATCTACAAGGGCCAGCCCAAAGTTCAGGCGCACCACTCCCAGGACTACAAGGACCTAACCACCCCAGCGCCTTTGATCCTCTCAAGCCGGGCGCCTTAAGTCTGGGCAAGAATATTCACAAGTACTCAGCCAGTCTGGACATCAGTAACTAAGCTTGCCTTTGGTATCTCTTTATCTGGGTAAAAGCAGCCAGAATAGCTGGTGTTCACACTTGAAGCTGTGTGCAGTGATCGGAGACGACCAGGTCGGGTTCCCCCCTTCCGGAAGAGGACTAGCTTGTGCAACCCACTTTGGGCCCCACCTTCCTGGCCTTCGATGCTGTGCCCAGACCAAGTGAATAAGGATTCCTGTCTTGTTCCTTTCAAGGATTACAAGGATAGTGCAGTACTTAGAGACGACCAGGTCGGGTTCCCCCCTTCAGGAAGAGGACTAGATTGTGCAACCCACTTTGGGCCCCACCTTCACTGGCCTCTATTTACTGTATTAGTCTTGTGGTTCCAGAGACAAAAGCAGCCAGAATAGCTGGTGTTCACACTTGAAGCTGTGTGCAGTGATCGGAGACGACCAGGTCGGGTTCCCCCCTTCAGGAAGAGGACTAGCTTGTGCAACCCACTTTGGGCCCCACCTTCCCGGCCTTCGATGCTGTGCCCAGACCAAGTAAATAAGGATTCCTGTCTTGTTCCTTTCAAGGGATTATAAGGATAGTGCAGTACTTAGAGACGACCAGGTCGGGTTCCCCCCTTCAGGAAGAGGACTAGATTGTGCAACCCACTTTGGGCCCCACCTTCACTGGCCTCTATTTACTGTATTAGTCTTGTGGTTCCAGAGGAGTTGCAAGGGAGTAATTTAATTGTCCCAAACCTTAGGCTAACCATAGTGTCACTGGATAGACTGCTTGTAACTCTATACAGACCATTATGCTAGTCGCCGTAACCCCCCACCAAACCCTGTAGCAGAACTCCGGCATACTCTTAGTAAGTCCCTGCTCACGCGGAGTGCAAGAGGAACCCGGGTGCCTCCCGTGGTAGGCGCAGAGAAGCAAGGAGCTGTAAGGACATAGGAGTGCAGCCTAATCCCGGACCAACATCCGGGAGTGCCACGCCCCAGCCGCCCTCCTGGACCACTGGATTCTCCCTCGATCTACGGCACCTTTTCACTCCAGCTCTCCTTTAAGTGCCTTATTACTGTTTATGGGTATAGAGTTGTCTCAGGGTAGTGGTTGAAGTTATCTTCAGGTGCTCTCACTAAATAACGTCTTGCGAGAGGGCTTTCCTCTCTCTACGTAAATTGATGTTAATTTGCCCACTTGCCGGGACACATTAGACATAACTATCAGGGGATCCTTATATCTGCACATTCCCGGGTTATTGGTCTCCCATAGCCCGTCAGAGGGGGCGCGCCTATATAAGACCCACAGCATATGACATACACACCTATTTACACGTAACCTTGTTCCCTTGTATAACATCTAGCCTCATTCACTTAGCATTCTGTCAGGTTCATAACTCTAATAGATCTCACTCTATCTCAGCTCCCGACGATTGTTGTATCAGCCTTCCGCAACTTGCTAGTTGCCCACACAAGTAGTTTTAGAATAAATAATCTTGCCAGGTGAGATCTAGCACACCTGTAGAATTCAGTTCATTTGTGAGCCTTTCAGAGCCCACCTTATTGTTGATGACCACTTGGTCATTGTTGCTTTAGAGTCAGTTAACGTCACTATTGCCGGGGACATCATAGTATGATCCAGACGACATCTGCCATTACTGCACTCTTGTTACCTTGCTGAGATCTCGCTTGAGATCTAGTTGAGTGGGAGGTAAGCCTCCACTATTTTGGATACTCTATAATTGTATCCGAGGAGTTATTGTTAATTTGAGTCCGGACCCATTGTTCGACTCTTGCCTTATAATTGCTAATCATATTATTATTTGTATGCTCTATTTACCATTGTTGCCATTTTGATGATCTCAGGTTCCAGAATTAAATATATTGCTCCTCCATGAACCAGGTGTAAAGTGAATAAAACCCATGTTAACTTGTCGCCTGTGTAATTATTCTCCTGCCGTGTTGTCTCTTTATTAAAGTTAAAGGTATACTTCTCCAGTTAGAGAGTTAATCATTGCACTCAGAATATCTCGCGTTCCAATTTGGACCGGGCATAACAATATGTAAAGACGAAATATAGCAGCGGTGGCGGACCACGACTGTGAGGACGGGACCTCTAGATGACTTCAAGTAAGATTCAAGTATGATATAATAAATATTATGAGGTATTTCAGGAACTGCAATGATCGACAACTAGACACATCGGCAATAACTTAGAATATATACCATTGGAGATTGTTTGTGACATCATATATGAGGTGGAATTATACAAAACATTTCTCTTTGTAACATTAGAGTAAGCAATAATTGCTTAGGTTAACATATCAATAGTTCTGAGGATGAGGGACAGATTATTGTAGGTGACGAACACTACCATGTTGTTGTCAGCTGACCTCCCGACAATAGCAGACAAATACCGGTGTTGTGGAATATATCTCCCCCTAATATTTTGCCATGGTAAAGCAGCCGCTATGCCCGATCTACATTCGTGCCTAATCACGATTTATGTCAATGTATTCATACTTAGCTCTATTGTATTGACTAAGCTTACCAATAATAACTAACCTAATCCAATAAAATCAAGTCAAATACATCAACATATAATCATGATTACTGATTAAACACGAATGTAGCAGCACCACGGCTGCGGCTATGTTTCAACCTTCCTAAACCTAATAATTTTACATGTTAACATTACTATTTGAGCCCTTATTTCGGGATTATTTTGATCTACTTGAATTTGTACAAAATTGTAAAAAAAATTGTAAAAAAATATGAACGAAATCCTCATGTGATAACCTATGGGTATTAAAATAATACATTGCAAAAAATAAATATATACTGTATATGTACCAGTATATAGGTAAATATGTCTATATATATATATATATATATATATATATATATATATATATATATATATACTGTGTATATATATATACAGTATATATATATATATATATATATATATATATATATATATATATATATATATATATATATATATATATATATATATATATATATATATATATATATATTAACATACATACAGTATACAGTATGTGTGTCTATTGTCTATACAGAAATACAAAAACAGTATAATTATGAAGACCAATCTATGACTTGACTTGTTTACCTGTTGGCCATTATCCCGAAGGCATTCTCAACCACTCGCTGAGCTCCTCGAGTGCAGTACGCAGTGGGGTGTCAAGGAACACACCACTATCAGATGAACACCTGCGAGCTCCAACATCAATATACAAAAATCGATAGTCGGCATCAGCCAAGGCCATGAGGACTATCGAGTGGAACTTCTTGTAATTGAAGAATTTGGACCCCCCTTGGCAGGACATTTGATGGCAATGTGTTTGCCATCCAGGGCACCGCAGGTGTGTGGGAAGTCCCAGTGGAGAGATATTTGGTCCGCCACTGCCTTCCACTGAGCAGGTGTCTTTGGGCATACCATCACCTCCCCCATGTATTCTGCAACAATTGCATCGCACACTTCAGGGACGAACCATCACCTCCCCCATGTATTCTGCAACAATTGCATCGCACACTTCAGGGACGAGCATGGGGATGGTATTTGGTGCAACCCGGAAGGCATAGAAGAGGTCTGTGTATGTGTTTCCAGAGGCCAGGAATCGCAGCGTTATTGCAAGCCGCAAACCTGGTTCAATACTCGCACGAAAGGTAGTGTCCTGCTTGGCAATCCTTGGCCCGACACGACCAAGCAACTCCCTAAACATGGCGACGGGCATCCTCATGAAGTTCTTGAATTTATCACTATCCTCCTCTGCCAACTCCACCATCAATTTATGATAAACGCTGTAGTCTTCTCGATACAGAAGCATAGGTCGGATTTTCTTTTTCAGCTTCCTTTCTTGTTTTCTTTTGATGAGTGCCGCCAGCAACTTGATCTTTGCGTATTCACGCTCCAACGCCAGAGCCAAGGGTAGTGGAACATTGGAGATTGTAGGGAATAGATCCATGGTGCTGTGGTAAAGTATGGTTGTGTGGTACGGTAGAGCTGATGAGAAAGACTGTTGGAGACCAGAGCTCCGCCACCCTATTTATACTCTATCTTATCTGCCTCTCCAATTACCGAATAATTTGAAGGCGCATGTGCGATCACGGGAGAAAGTATCTTCGATAGTCGTCGGGCATTCGCCATACTCGCACAACCTTCGCGGTATTTCGCATCACATCGTCCAATATTCGCTGGACAATCGCCGTTGCATCGCTACTGTCGCCATCATCGGTCGCCACATTCGCTCTGAATCACCTTCAAGTGTCGCACACCATTCGTCATTATCGCCAAAATATTTGCCACAATCGCACTGTGATAGTACTTCTGTCGCACGGCAATCGCAAAAATTTGTCTTTTTCGACTTCATTCGCTTTTGAAAAAACCCTATTCGCCGCGAATACTGGACATAAACAAAAAAATCCTGTCGCAGGGCATTCGCCATCGAAAAGTCGCACAGTAGGATACCGCCTTTAACTGCCTGTAATCAATGCAGAAACGTGTGGTGCAGTCTTTTTTTTTTTTTACTAGTACTGTACTACTGGAGAGGACCACGGGCTGGTGGAAGGGTGCATGATTCCTACGTCCAACATGTCTTTTACCTGAGTATCTTCCTCTTTCCGTTGCATTGGGTTTTTCCGTCTGATGGGTTGGCGAATTGGAGGTCCAACGATGTGAATAGAGTGTTGCAAGACATGGGTGTCTCCAACATCATGGGGTGAGGTGGCGAACATTTCTTGGTAGGTGGTCATCAGTTTACGTAAGTCATGTTTCTGTTGAGCAGTCAAATGGGAAGGAATTTCTGGTAGCTGTGGTAGTTGTTTAGGTTCCTGTTTCATCATAGGGTTCATATATGAATCATAGGGTTCATCATAGGGTTCCAGTTCCCCTATAGTCAAGCTGTTATGCCCTGATTTTATTCAGGTTTAACATATTGGTTAAGGTGAGTTATTACAAGACTGGGACTTCAGAGTTCATACAATACGTGCAAGGAAACAATAGAGGATATATATAACACCGAAGTAATATTTAAGAACAGTTTATTTAGCTTAAACTCTATGAACATATATATGAGTTAATATTGAAGAACATGGAAAGTAAATGGATACAACTGAAAATACCAAAACTTCAAGCACAAGCGAGGATCTAGAATCCTAGATGGAGCTCAGGTATAATATTAAGTCAGATCAACAACTTATCTTCCTTCAAGGTAATTATAGGATTTAGAATTCACTGAAGAGTTAACAATGATCTACTATGGTCACTATCACCGGGCGCACTGGTGTACAGAATTATAATCAAGTGTAAAGACTGGATTTATATATGAGTTATGCTTATATGCAGTTATTATTAGTATACATAGTTGATACTTGTGAATGTGATTAGAAACAATGTTGGTACTTGGTCGAGATGTGGACTCTACTATATAACACTGGCACACTGGGGTGAATTGGATAAGTTGATATTATTTCAACTCTAACTTTCTTAGCCTCGTCACTGGCTTGGACTTCTTCAGGTTTTTCTATAATATTCCTATAAGGGACACTGAGAATAGTAGCTGGTTTCTGTTATCTTGTAGCCTAGTCTTCTGAGTCTCTGTGGGCCGTCTAGGTTGGCCTGTCGTGTGAAGTGGTGAGTTACAGATTGACTAATGAATTGGGATCTTGAATAAGGTTACACAATTAATATTTATGTGCTAGGTGCCTTATCGAACTAACGCGAGCGTATCCAGTGAGAACTTAAGGATGCTCATCTGTTCTGACCTTTATATTAGTCGTTGGTGAAGTGTTGTTCAGGTAGCCTACTCTTGATTTAGTGTCTTAAATCTAATGCCTCAGTGTTGACGGATTAGCACTAAATCGGACTAACGCAAGAAGAACAATATGGTGAGGGCCAATACTGCCTAAACTCGACTGTCTCTGACCTTTATAAGAGGTTCAAAACACCCGTTTGTTGGTCGTGACAGTGCACAGATCAACACTGATTCCTCCACAGGATCAGTAACTCTAGCAGGATAGGGCGGGGTGGCCTCACTATCCTTCACCAGAGTAGAGCTAAGTCTAATGCAGGACTTCGGGGTGCCGAAAGTCAAGTCATAGGACTTTGACACTCTTTAGACTAGTGGGGTAGGTCGGCTGTGGCTGTAATACCCTCTACTAGAATAGATTTAAGTCTAATGAAGGGCTTCGGGGTGCCGAAAGCCAAGTCATAAGACTCTGGTAGCTCTTTAGACTAGTGAGATAGGTCAGCTGTGGCCGTAGTACCCTCTACTAGAATAGAGTTAAAGTTTAGTGCAGGGCTTCGGGGTGCCGAAAGCCAAATCATAAGACTTTGGTATACTCTTTAGATTAGTGGAGTAGGTTGGCTGTGGCCATAGTACCCTCTACCAGAATAGAGTTAAAGTCTAGTGCAGGGCTTCAGGGTGACGAAAGCTAAGGCATAAGACTTTAGTACTCTTTAGACTAGTGGGGTAGGTCGGTTGTGGCCGTAGTACCCTCTACCAGAATAGAGTTAAAGTTTAGTGCAGGACTTCGGGGTGCCGAAAGCCAAATCATAAGACTTTGGTATACTCTTTAGATTAGTGGAGTAGGTTGGCTGTGGCCATAGTACCCTCTACCAGAATAGAGTTAAAGTCTAGTGCAGGGCTTCAGGGTGACGAAAGCTAAGGCATAAGACTTTAGTACTCTTTAGACTAGTGGGGTAGGTCGGTTGTGGCCGTAGTACCCTCTACCAGAATAGAGTCAATGCTTATGCAGGACTTCGGGGTGCCGAAAGCCAAGTCATAAGACTTTGCTACTCAGTCTAGCAGGACAGTCGGCTGTGGCTGTAAGTCCCAGCTGCTGGGTAGGGTAATTTCAAGGCTTATTAAACTTGGCTGTGGCCAAAATCCAAAAAGCCTTGGAATTGCTTTATTTGTCCCAATTTTACCAGCCTAGTGATAGCCTTTACTGAGGTGTGTCCGCTCCCCTCTTGAGTGGTATAGGGGCGCGAGTGTATATCCCTGAGTGGTGTGGGAAGCCCTTATTGCTCTGGCAGTAGCATGAATGGCTCGGTTTTTAACATATCATGGAGATATTATAGGTCAATAATTTTTTGTCAGAGTGAGACTGGAAAGGGGATAATAAGGAGCTTATATGAGTATCATAAAAAAGAAGTAAAGATAGGGGGTTCTTGGTATATTCGTGCATGAATAAACATTCTGGTGCTTGTAAATTCGCGGGTAGTGGTTGACAAGGGTGGCAGATAAAACACGAGCGTGGGGATGCGCACTGTGGAATCATAAAATTATATTTGGATCATTTGTTCATGACACTTCTAAAAACACTGATAATGAAGAGTAACATAGACAATAAATAATGGGTAGTGGTATCATAATAATTAGGAAAATATAATGTTAATGATTTTGGAAGGGAAGCATCTGATGAGGAAATAATAACAGTATTTGGATCATTTGTTTTTGACAATAAGAAGAGAACTGATCATGAAGAGTATTATAGACAATAAATAATGTATAGTGGTATCATAATACTTAGGAAAAGACAATGTATTAATGATTTTGGAAGGGGAGCATCTGGTGAGGAAATAAACATGAAGGCTGTGATGCGCACTGGTAAACAACAGATTCTTCGTTACTTATCTTAGTTAACATAATGGGAAAAGTATAGTTACGAATAGAAGTATAGACATGTTAAGAAGAAATAATAGTAATAGTTTAATAGTTATAATTGGGTGCATAAGGATATATTTACAATAGTTTTACATAGGACAGGCATGCGAGTTTCCTACGTATTCATGTAAGACATGGTTTTCAAAATGGCAACATGGTAATTGGACATGGTTATTTATGTTGTTGTTGTTGTTGTTCCCTAAGCTGCCTGGCCAAACAGCCCCGAGTCCTTAAGAAAGGCCATGGCCACGGTTGGGCTTTCCCACAGAGCTCTCAAAGAGTGTAAATTGTGTTGTTGGCATAAGTGGTTGTGTGAAATGCAGTCTTCTATGATGTGTTTAATGGTATGGGGTGCTGTGTTACAACCCGGGCAGGTGTCGACGACGGAGTCATCCAGTCTCTTCTGATAGCTCAGAAGAGGTGGATGGTGTCCGCATCTCAGCCTGGCCAGGTGGACTCTGTCCTCGCGAGGAAGGGAGGATTCAGAAGGATGGATTTCGGGAGGTCGTGCTTGCAGCTGCGTGTTGTCTATGAGTGAGTGGATGGAACGGCGAGTGATATGAGTATGGATGTGCTTCCGGAAGTTGGTTTGGGGTGGGCAGGGAGGGAGAGAAGACAGTATTTGTGTGTGATAGTGTGTGCTGGGTGTTGTTTTGATATATGTTGGTGTCTGTGGGTGTGTTGCCATGTAGTGTAATGGGTGGTGTTGATTCGTGGAGGCTGCTGCTAGGAATTGTGTGCCTCTCATGTCTAGATGATCTTTGACTTTGAGGACTTTGGTTTCTTGATGTAGGTGATCTGTGGGTGTCGTAGCTGTGCATCCTGTGATGATTTTCAGGGCTTTATTTTGAATAGTCTGTAAGGTCTTATGATGTGTTTCAGCTAGGTTAGAAGCCCAGGCCGGGCTTGTGTATTCCATAACTGATCTTATGTATTGTTTGTAGACTGTGGTGGTGGTTTCTTTGTTGTGTCCAAATTTCGTGTGGGCAAGTGATCTGAGGGCGTTTAGTCTGGGTGTCAGTTTCTTTTTCGTGTTTGTGGTGTGCTGTTTGAATGTCAGTTGGGTGGTCGTATGTTACTCCTAGGATTTTGTGTGTGTGTGTGTGTGTGTGTGTGAGTTAGAGGGGTGTTGTTTATGTTGAGTCCCGGGACGTAATCGTGCTCTCCTGTCCAGCTTGTGAGGAGGGTTGCAGTGGATTTAGCTGGGGCTAAATTGAGTCTGTTTGTAGTGCACCATTCATGTAATGTGTCAAGATAGTCTTGAAGGAGTCTTGTTGCTGTGTCTGGGTTTTGGTGCGTGCTTGTGAATGTTATGTCGTCTGCGTAGGAGGCTATGGTTATTTGGGGTGAATTTGGTGTATTTATATCATGCATGTACAGATTGAAGAGTGCGGGCGACAGGACGGATCCTTGCGGGACTCCGTTTGGGAAATTTCTAATGCTAGATGACTGACCGGCAGAAGATACGTGTGCACATCTGCCTGCTAAGAAGTTGGCCAGCCATCTTTTTGTGTTGTTGTGCATGTTTGTGTTGTAGATTTTGTTTGTTAGGTTGTGGCGGGGAATGGCATCGAAGGCTTTACTAATATCGAGTGTGGCAAGTACTGATCTGTGTGGTGGTCTAGCTGAGTTGATGCTGACAAAAGCTCTTTGTGTAAGGTCTGTAAGAAGAGTGTTTGTGGAGTGCAATGGCCTGAAGCCGTGTTGTGTTGGAGAAAGGGGTAAGTCAGGTGTCATCAGTTGTAGTACAAGGTGCTCTATGACTTTGGAGGGGGTGCAAAGGAGTGTGATAGGGCGGTGTGAGGAGGGTATGGTGGGGTCTTTGTTAGGTTTGGGGAATGTGATGATGATACCATGCTTCCAGATGTCTGGTATTGTGTTGTGTGAGTAGCTGTAATTTGATATGTTAGTGAGTGCTTGTATGCCTTGTGGTCCCAGGTTGCTTATGTTGTCTAGGCCACAGGCGGGTGAGAGCTTGAGATTGTTGATGATATGCTTTGTCTGGTTGTTGGTGAAGGGTGTATAGTCAGGGTCTGTGGGGAATTGTCCTTTTCGTCGGATGACACGTCGGTCGTCTTTGTGGGGTTTTAGGTGACTGACATGAGAGAAGTGATTGATGAGAGTGTTTGCTTGTTGTTTACGTGAAGGAGTAGAGTCTGTTGTTGTGATTGCAGCATGTGATTGTGTTGTGTTGCTGTTGGAAAGTGTGATGCTGTTTAGTGTTTTGTAGAGTTTTTTGGGGTTTGTTTTGTGATCGAGTGTTTGTAGGAAGTTATTCCAATTTAGTGTTTGTTGTTCTTGTATTTTGTTGTTAATCTGGATGTTGAGTGCTTGAATTGTTAATTGATGTCTTGTGTGTGGGGTGCTGGGGAGTGTTTCAGTGTGTCGCGTTGTATGATGAGGTTTTGAATTTCTGGTGAGAAGTTGGGGTTGTGTTTTTTTATGTTACCTCTTGGAATGTGTTTCTTGTCGGCGTTTTGAATAGTCGTGTTGAATGTGTGTACAGCATTGTAGATGCTAGTGATGGGTGTACTGTTTAAGGTTTCAAAGTGTTGTTCTGTCTCATTTGTGAAAGCTTCCCAGTTAGCTCTTTTATAGTTAGTGTAAGTGTGTCTGTGGCTAGCTGGGGTGAGTCTTGTTTTGGTGGTGATAATGATCGGGAGGTGGTCTGAGCCCAAGGTTCTGACCACCTTCCAGGATGTTGTGGGGGCGAGTTCAGGGGAACAAAAGGTGATATCAGGAGATGATGGGGTGTAGAGGGCTTGGTGGGGGGTATGGGTATGCTGATGAATGTTATTGAGGATATATAGGTTGTCTGTTTGGTGTTGTAAGACCAGCCCTCTGTCTGTGTCGGGGTTGTCGACAAACCAGGCCGACGTCTTTGCATTGAAATCACCACCCAGGATGATGTGTGGGGTGTTTGTGATGTGTTGTATTTGTGGTCTGTAATCGTTTGGTACTGTAGGGGATGTTTGGGGAGGGATGTGTGTATTTATGATGGTAATGTTGGAGCTGTTGCCAGTGCATATTTTAATTGATTGTATTTCTGTTGTGTTATCATTTGGGGGGAGGAGGGATTTGGTATGTGCACTGGTGTCTATATATGTTATATCTTTGTGTACCAGGGTGATGAGTCCACCGCCAATGCCGACGGCCCGGTCTTGTCGTATGGTGATGAAATTGTGAAATGTAGGTGTTTTTTGTGTTGTACAGAGTTTTGTTTCTTGTAAGATGGCAATGTGTATGTTGTGTTGTTTGATGAAGTGTGTGAGTTCGTGTTTCTTTGTGTTGATGCCATCTATGTTTAGTTGAAAGATATTAATGTTGTGTGTGCGGTGTATGTTGGGTGCTGCTGCACGAGGATGGGGTGGGGGTGGGGGAGGGGGAGGGGGGGATGGTGGGGGTGGGGATTGGGGTGCAGGAGATGAGGGTAGGAATGGATTAGGTTGGGGTGTGGATGGGCTGGGTGGGTTGGGGAGGAGAGGTGGACGGATTTTAGGAGTGGGAGTGGATGTTATGGGCAGGTTATGTGGATTGGGGATGAGAGGTGGACAGGTTTTAGGAGAGGGAGTGGATGGTATGGTAAGGTTATGTGGGTTGGGGAGGAGAGGTGGACAGGCTTTAGGGGAGGGATATGACTGGGAGAGGGAGGGGCATGAGGAACATGTCCAGGTGTTTGTGTAGTGTTTCATGGAGGCAAGTGTTGCGCAATTGAAATGGGTCCAGTTCCCGCATGAGTTGCAGAGAACTGAACCCTTAGTATGGCAGCTCGAAGTAATGGGTTTTGAGCAACTTGGACATGTGTATTTGTAGGTGGGTCCTGGGTTGCTCTCAATGTCTCCGGCTAGAAGGAGTCTTCGAGAAATGACAGCCGGAGAGTCATTTCTCGGTGTAGGGAAAACTGTGTATTGTGTGTGTGTGTGAGAGGTGTGAGAATTGCCCGGCGCGACCGCAGCCGCTCCAAGGACACGTGCCCCTAGGGAGGGGGCAGGGGGTAGTTGTGGTGGTTTGGCTCCCGGAAACTGCTCCCCATGGTTATTAGGTTGGTTATTTATGTTTGTGACGGTATGTGTCTTTCTCTCTTTTTGAAAAGAGAAATTTTCGCTTCTTAGATGTGGGTGGAGTCGAAGATCGCTTGGGCATCTCTTTTCCGGGTGTTGATGGGAGTTTCGTTGACATCACGGCTATGCGGCATTCGTTCCACTTCGCATCGATGGTTGGTGGTGTAGTCTTGTGTGGCGCAATCTTGTCCAGTTTGGGTCCCCTTGGTTGGTGGGAAGATAGAGGGGCAGGTGCTGGTTGGTGCGACATTTGAGGTGATCGTTTGTGAGTTCGTTGTTCGGGTGGGGATTTCTTGGTGGCATCTACTTTAGTTTCTCCTGTTGTTCGGGATTCTTTCTGATGGTTTTCTTTTTAAGAGGACGCTGTCGTAGGGCAGGCTTTCCTTTTTCAGGGCATTTTACAAGCCTCTAGGTAATGCCACAGGCTTGTCTGAGATATTTGCAATCTTTACGCATTTTTTTGGGCCTGATAGCAATGCTAAAGCGGTTATGCAATCCCTGTCAAAAGGGCTTTGGAGGTATGGAGTCCGAATCAAATCCCCAGGGAGTGTTGATTGAATGGGGATCCATTGTTCATGGTGTGGTTGCAAGATAATGTTTTTTTTTACGACTGCTTGCGAGGTCTTGATGGTACGGACCTGTTGAGTGGTCATCGATGCTGGTGTAGGGAGACTGGAAGGTGTAGGGGAGGGTCTGGGATCGAAAGTTAACACTCAATTATCACAGCCCAGGTAACCATCATATTTTACCACACTTGATGGAAATATCATGGAGGGGTGGTAGGTGCCATGTCCTGATATTGTTGTGGCCACGTAAAGGTGGGCAGTCTCTCCTTTATTGGGATGATGTTGTCATTAGCATCAATGAGGACGACGGGCGAAGACTGGATTGGTCCGAATGTTTGGGTATTTCTTTTATGGTATGAAGTGAACAAACATGATCTTGAAGCAAATGGGATTTCACCCCTTGAATGGTGAGGTGTGTGTAAATGGGGGGCTTCCCTGAAGTGGGCGATGTCCCATCACGAGCTCACGCCAGCCTGACATAATGTGGGCGGGGGCAGTTTAAAAACCTGAGTTTTCGGGTGGGTTTTGCTGTTCCTCTGTCATGGGCAGCTCCTCGGCAATGACATCCTCAGCAACCTCATCGACTCCTGCAGTTCCATCTTCCGTGATGGTGGTGATTCATCGTGGCTTAATCCATGGAATCTGACCCCAGAATGTAGGTAATCTTGGGCGTCGGGCCACTAGGTCAGAGAATGTTTTCTTTAGGGTGATCAAAGGACATTGGGGACTGCAGGGCTTCCAATCAGCAGTTTTCACGCGAGCCCACTCTTCAGGTTTGTCATTAGGACGAACTGAAGGGGTTACGGGTGGAGGGTTTGAGATCTGAGGTTTGGTGGGGGCTCGGCTAATTACGGAAATTTTATCCTGCTCATGATGTTTTTGCACGGCCAGAATGCGTCGGATGACTGGCAGATCATGATCATATCCGCGGGGTTCCATGATGGCGAAATGGTCCCGGACACTTGAAGGTAAGATCCGTAGAAGAGCACTGAAGACATGTGTTTTCCTTGCCATTGCTGTGTCCATGGGGTACGCTGTGACGACTAGTTGGCTGAGTCTGCTAATCGTGGCATCTAGATTTCCTTCAAACTTAATGTCATAAAACTGCTGGTCTGCTATCACGGTACCAAGGGATGGATTGATTGCGTTTTTTGTATAGCTCTTGAATTGAGCCCAGGTCAGGCCGGGGTTATCGTGCACATAACTAGAAACCAAGGACATATGTTTGTAAAGTCAGTGAAAATAGGTTAGCCTAAACAGAACCAGATGCGGAAATAACTTGAGCCGACCATGCCAAGTGAGATATCTTTCTTGGTGTACCTGGTAGAGTGTTCGCCTCATAGCCCAAGGGTCCCGGGTTCAATCCCAGACCCTGGCATATTTTTGTGAGGCTATTTCAGCATCTAATGATGTTTAGGTGTGTTGGTAAAATTGTTAATATGGTTGAGAGTAAGATCGGAGCTCCATAAATCCTCTTTCGGGTATGGTGTAAAAACCTATTCCTACATGTTGCCCCAGCTTCATTACAACAGTATGAATCTTAGGAGTATCTTCCTCCCTGAAAACAATATCAAGTAGCTGGCTTGACCACCTCGAGATACGTGGTGATATCATAATCTTCTGGTTTAACAGGAATAATCTCCAATGATTTACCTGCCATTGTGTTTGTATATTGCTGCTATTTAGTGGTGATAAAAATATAGAGAAACCTGAACGGGCCGTCCCCCAGAGTTGAGACACCGCTGCCACCAGTGTTATACCACGTTTATATTCTGATTGATATTCCTGAACTGGGAATGTGCAGTTATCATCAACTAAGGTACCTCTCCACTGGGCGAGGACTGATCTTCTTTCCGCAATCACCACACAAATAACAGGCAATAGACAATAAAGTAGGTGTGCAGTTTTCGCACTACCCAACAAACAAAAAAATAAATAAATAAAAACTGCATACGCAACTCTGCGACCTATGATTCTGCAAGTAGTATTGAATCTCTTAAGTAAAATAGGTTTATATACAGTATATATATATATATATATATATATATATATATATATATATATATATATATATATATATATATATACAGTATATATATAAAATATCTATAAGACAAAAATAGTGGCCATAATCTGTGACCTTTACCATTCACCTTGACTTTTGAATAAAAAAAAAAAAAAATTGGACAATCGTTGCATTGACCAACCAAATTTGCCAGCAAAATTTGGTGACGATACGTAACCCGTTCAGTACAGTTTTGTCGGTTTAATTTCATACTGGATACTAAGACGATTTTATTTAGTTTAGGAAGGGCCTCCATAAAATTAGCAGGCTTTCAATTATCTTAACCCTTTTTACTACCACAGATCCTTCTTAAGCTCCACAAAATCGTCTAATTATAGCTAGAATACAATAAAAAAGACGTCACCGGTACACAAAGGGTTAAACAGTCGAGGAAGAGTTTAAAGACAATTATCAACATTCTTCTTTTGTACGAGAGCGTGGTGGAGGGACAGAGAGGGAGAGGTAGATCGAAAGAGAGGTGGAAGGATGGAGTGAGGAAGTATATGAACGAAGGCGGTGCTGGTTGGGGGGAGGGGCGTCGACTGACTGGGGACAGAGGTGCATGGGGGCGGTTCGTTCGTGGCCACCCCTTCGGGGATCACGGCGTCGGGCAATAGATAGATAGATAGATTCTTTTGTTCTTTGACCTTGACATTTAACCTTAAGTATTATAATATATATATATATATATATATACTGTATATGATTGAAATATATGATATATGTTATTTAAGTAAAATGCAACTAACAGTTGTCAGCTTATCGAAAAAAGAAAAATTTTTATGATGAAGGTTAACTTATGACCTTGGCCTGTGACCTTGACCTTTATGTAGAATTATATTTTTGTTCGCTTTGATGTAACTCTAGAAAATCAAATAAGTGTGTCAAATTTCATTATAAAGATCATCATTTAGTTTCAGAGGTATTAAAGGAATAGTTGACCTTGACCTTTGACCTTCATCTTGACCTTCGACCTTCATCTTGACCTTCATTATCTCTGATAATTTAACATTTTAATTTTCCCTTAACCCGTCCAGCACCAGCGACGTGTCTGGCGCGTCGGCGATGTATGTAACGCACAGCCCCAGCGACGCGTCTGACGAGTCACCCTAATTGCTCCGACCGTAACCTCAGGTGTAGCCACTCGAGAGGGCTCAGATTTGTATGGGAACTGTGTACGTATCCCACGCAACCGTGCCGATGGTTGAAAACTCTCAAAGTCCACGTGTGTGCGCGTGAGCGCGCAATAACCTGTTTTTTGGGGGTAATTGCCTTCAATTTTTTACTCTTGTAAAATACGTTTTCGGGGGCTCTGTAGGACCATTCTTTAAGCTTTTTGAGCGGTTTTTCGTGGTTTTTCCTTCATTCCTAACCCATTCGCTATTGTTTCTGGAATAAAACCATTTTTTTAAAACCGGCTGGGTTCTGGTGAACAAACAATACAAAACTAGCCGGGGCTCCACGGGTTAATGCACAACTGTCTCAACGAATTTTGTGAAGTTTACATGAATAGTAAAGAAATTAGATTATTGACCTTACATTTGACATTGACCTGTGAACTTGACCTATCAAATGGAATTATGTTTATTCTTGTATGACCTTGGTCTAGGCATTCCGAATATGCATGATATGCCTAATGAGAATCTTACATTCAATAAGAAATACTAGCAAAAATCATATATCGACCTTTAACCTTGACCTCTGACCTTCGACCTTAGAATTTCTTATCAAGGATTTAGTTAGCTTAACAGCAATGTTTGTATTAACTAGCATTATGAATATGGTGTAGCCTAATTTGTATAAAAACTTATTGATTAAAAATAGTTATCATATATTGTAACCTTGACCTTTGACCTTTGACTAAAAGTAAAATATATATATTTGGATGGTCGTCGCATTGACCAACTGAATTTGCCTGTATAATATTATGACAATACATTAAACAGACAAGGAGGAGTTTAGGGAAAATTACAAATACTCTTTTTTTTTTACCTTGACCTCTGACCTTAACTATTACAATATTTATGTGAACTTTGATATATATTAGGCTATATTTAAGTAATAAGCCATAACACAGCCAGTTTTCTAAAATTTGAGTAGCCTAATATTTGTTGTTAAATAAGTTGACCTTTGACCTGTGACCTTTATGAAAGAGTACATTTTTGTTTGAATTGACATTGCCCATGAACATCAAATACGCATGCCTAATTTCATTAAAACATCAGTTAGTTTCATATATATTAATAGAATAGTTGACCTTGACCTTTGACCTTTATCTTGACCTTTATGTGTCTCAACATTTATTAATTTCCTTTTCACTTAAAGTGCAGCTATCTCACCAAATGTTGTGAAGTTTGCATGAAAAGTAAAGAAAATCGCATATTGACCTTTTATTGGACCTTGACCTGTGACCTTGACCTTTCATATGGAATATAATAGTTTATTGTATGACCTTGGCCTAGGTATTCCGAATATACATGGTAAGCCTAGTGAGAATCTAACAGTTAATATGAGAAATACTAGTAAAAATACTATTTTGACCTTTGCCCTTGAACTTTGACCTTACCCTTTGGAATATTTAACTAAAATTTGTGCAATACGATATCAATGTTACCAGTAATGCCTCTTTCCCACTGGTGAGACAAGTCACGTTTTTCGTCGCCGATGCCTTCGTTTTGTCAAATTCGCAAGAATACGTGCGACCTTCACGATTTCCACCGTTACAAACAGATGACAAATTATACTGGGCGAAGATGTCGCCGATGTCGGCAACGCAATCGCCGACATCGGCGATGTTATCGGGGAAGTGAGCGATGTTTCGCCGATGAACCTCTGCGAGGAATGTCACATTTTCAATAATCTCTTACGAGATCATGCGAGGATGAAAGAATACTCGCCGTATGTTTTGCGACGTCTTCGGCGATCCAAGCGATGGTTCGGCATTTACTTCGGCGAGGTGATAAGAGTATTTTTTTAAGGCACAAATTCTTGCGATTCATCGTCGATCATCGGCGTTGGCATCGCACATACGTCGGCGAGATCGGCGAGGTGTGCGCAGCTGAGCGAATGTAACGTGAATGTGCTAATTGCAGAGTGGAATTAGCATATCACGCCAAACTAATGGGCCGAACGTCATAAAATATGAAAACTAATGGGGTTAACCATGAGGAAGAAAGGGGACCAGAAAAATTACCCATCTCCCCTTAATTCGGAGGTTGGCAATGCTTCGCCGGAGACATTTTTCTATCAAATAATGTACAAATTTAGCTTGCTCTCAAAACAAAAAATATATATGTTGGCTCGCTACCGCTCACCAGGAAAATATTGAAACCTGGATGGAGGTAAACGTCTTAAAACAGTAGGCTGAACGGGGCCGAACGGATACAAGGCAAAGAGAGAGGGAGAGAAATAGAAACAAAAAAAACGAGGAGAGAGCGAGAGAAAGAGTAGACTAAAAAAAGCGAGGTGGGCTCAATTGTTAAGCCGTAACGCAAACATTGAGCCCACCTGCTGTTTGTTGTTTTCTCTTTCTCTCCCTCTCCTCGTTTTTTTATTTTTTTTCTATTGCTCTCCCTCTCTTTGCCTTGTATCCGTTCGGCCCGTTCAGCCTACTGTTTTAAGACGTTTATCCCCATCCAGGTGTCGATTTCTTCCTGGCGAGCGATAGGGAGCCAGCAGAATGCTAGACTACTCGGCCCACGGGACAGCTTGGCCAGGACAGCTCTGCCCACGGCGAGGCAGCGCGGCCCAGTAAAAACGAGACAGCTCGGCCCCGTGTTAATTACGAGACAACTCTTAATTAACCTAACCTAACCTACACATTATGAATCGAGAGAACTAGCCTATGACATAATTATACAATAAACGAACATTTCGCCCACATTACACACACGCCATAAACGGGAGGCCATGTATGCAGCACCAAATCCTGTCCTCTGCGCATGCGTGAGAATCTTAGGCTCCTTGGCACAATTTTTTTCCTTTATACTATTATATTATCTTAACCTAACCTAACCTAACCTAACCTAACTTAAATTAACCTAACAGTTGAGCCTAAATAACATAATAAAAATATTAGGGAAAAGGCCGCGCATACGCGGAGGACAGAATTTGGTGCTGCATACATGGCCTCACCCATAAATCCTCCACTTGTTTCAACTCCAGCATCCACCACCGCCCCAACGTCATCTGCCAACAATCCAACACCTGCAGTAGACACTGCAGCAGATGCTTCTGACGAACCTGAGCCGACATCAAACCAGGACAGCCGCCCTGTTCACCTTAGTCTCTCCCCCACTCCTCGTGCAAGAAGCCTGCTAGCACGAACAGTACCAACCCCTCGCCCCCGTTCTAACCACTCCTCTCCCCGACCTGTACGTAGAGTCCCGCCACCACAGGTTTCCGGATTTACACCAGTGAGGAACGGTGCACGGCCAACGCAGAAAAGGTCTCATCTACCAGTCACAATGTCAAACAGATTTGAGATATTGGTAGAGATGGAAGACGAACCAGAAGAGACCAGGCTCGTTGGGGATTCCATCCTACGAGGACAGGTCGAAGAGTTCTGCGATAGAGTCCCAAATCAACGAAGAAGATTTTGCATCCCAGGAGCTGGACTAGACGACATTGTGGAAGCCTTCGAAGATACCACAAAGGATGCAAATGAAAATACCTTTTTGTCATCCATGCTGGTTCAAATGACGTCATGCGCACCAGATCCGAAGAGTTGATGGAGAAATATCGCAAGATGATCCAGCACTACAAAAACAAGTCAAGGAATATCATCATCTCAGGCATTCTCCCCAAGATCGACGCACCTGACAAATTCTACGACAAGGCCTTCAGCACAAATAGCCGACTAAAATATTTGTGTCTGAGGGAAGAAGTTGAATTCATCAACCTCTGGGACAACTTCTACAACCAGCCTACTCTGTTCCGCAAGGATGGCACTCATCTAAACCCTGTGGGTTCAGCACGCATGGGTCGTCTCCTACATGAAGCAGTCCGCAGCCATGGATCAAAAAACGCCATCCGAGAAGAAGCAGCAGTGACATAAATCATCCAACGCCAAGAAAAAAACAGAGGCAACCGAGAACCACCAGCGATAACGACCGAAGACAGCGAGGACCGAGGACAGCCATGAACATAAATGTAGATCCGACAAGAACCAAAAATATTATTAAAGAGCGTTCCGCGAGTTCTAAAATAACAAATTTAAAGGTTTTCTATGCAAACGCTCGTAGCATACGCAATAAATTTTCAGATTTAGAGGAGCTAGTGTTTACAGAAAATTATGATGTGATTGGCATAACAGAATCGTGGCTCAATACAGAAGATAGAGACTTTTTAGCAGAGTATTCACTTCCCGGTTATGTAATGTTTGAGAAAAGCCAAATAAATCGAAATGGAGGTGGCGTTTTACTTTATATCAAAGAAAGTCTTAACCCTACCCTCTTGTCAAAACCTCAAATTGTGAACGTCGACGCATCTTTTGTGCTAATAAAGAATAATAAAGGTACAAAAATAATACTTGCATTAATATACAGACCTCCAGCTCAATCAGTGCAAACTGACCGAGAAATTTACGAACAAATTGCAGATGTAAGTAACTCACAAGATACCGTAATTTTTGGCGACTTTAATTTACCTGTGACCAAGTGGGGCGATACTCTTACTTCACACTCCGGACATGACTTGTATACGAACTTGCAAGAGAGTTCGCTTTATCAATTTGTTCGAACACCGACCCGTGGTAATAACGTTCTTGACATTGTACTTGCAACAAAAGAAGAATTAATAGAGAATTTGAATGTTGGTGATGAATTCAGTAACAGCGACCATCGTACGATAACTTTCACTTTAAAGTTTACTAGTAACGAACCAAATAGTAGCATCGAAAAAGTCCCTAATTTCAAGAAAGCAAACTTCCATAAACTTAGAGCTATGTTTAAAGAAACTGACTGGAGCTTTTTAATTAACAATAACGATATAAATACATCTTGGAAGTTATTCGAAACCACTTACCTAAAAGCAGTGCAAGACTGCATACCATCGAAAATACGGCGTCCAGGCCATAATAATAAGCCCAAATGGTGGAATAAAGATATTTCAAACTGCCTGCTTGCTAAAAAAATTGCTAATGATAGATTAAAATCCTCACAAAATGACGAAGAACGGGTGAAATTTGTAGAGCTACGACGCAAAGCCAAAAAGTTAATTAAGCAAAGTAAAAAGACCTTAGAGTTACATATTGCAAATCAAAGTAAAACAAACCCGAAAGAATTCTATAGTTATATCAGAAAGAAAAAAGTAGTTACTTCAACTGTTGGACCGTTAGTCGATGAAAATGGAGAGTACACCAAAGACGAAGTACAAATGAGTAATGCCCTCAATACCTTCTTTGCATCAGTTTTTACAACAGAAGACCTCAGTGATATCCCTACACCATCGCCGATTCAGATTGATAATTCGGATGTTCTAAGCAATATCACCGGTACAGAGAGAGAAGTATTGAATTGTTTAGATAAACTCAAGGTAAATAAAACGCCTGGACCTGATACAATCTCGCCTAGAGTTCTAAAGGAAGCTAAGGATGAGCTCTCCAAACCACTGACATTACTATTCAATAAATCCTTGCAGTCTGGAACTATGCCTGATCAGTGGAAGCTAGCCAACGTAACACCGATATTCAAAAAAGGCAGCAAATCCCTACCCAGTAACTATCGTCCAATTAGCTTAACCTCAGTTGTATGTAAAATGATAGAAACGGTCATACGAGACAGACTCGTAAATCATTTAGAGGAAAATAACATACTTAAAGATACTCAACACGGCTTTCGTAAAAAACGTTCCTGTTTAACAAACCTCTTAGACTTCTTCCACGATATCCTCAACCTCTACGATGAGAGTAAAGCTGTAGATATTATATACCTTGATTTTCAAAAGGCCTTTGACAAAGTTCCCCACAAACGTTTACTGCTAAAACTAAAAGCGCATGGAATACAAGACGGTGTGTTGAAATGGATAGAAAATTGGCTTAGCGACAGAAAGCAAAGAGTAGTCATAAACGGTAAGGCATCTAAATGGACCAATGTAAGTAGCGGGGTACCCCAGGGATCGGTACTAGGACCAATTCTCTTTCTAATTTACATCAACGACATAGATGAGGGTCTCACCTGTACAATCTCAAAATTTGCTGACGATACAAAAATTGCAAATAGCATACTCTCAAAAGAACAAGTTGACGTTATGCAACACAATCTAGATAAATTGTCATGTTGGGCCCAAATTTGGCAAATGAGTTTCAATGCGGATAAATGTAAAGTACTACATATCGGATACCTAAATGAGAAAGCAAACTATTCGATGAATGGCACTCAGCTTAAGAATGTAAACAGAGAAACCGATCTGGGAGTAATAATATCGAGTAACCTAAAACCGAGTCAACAATGTTCAGAAATTGTTAAGAAGGCAAACAAAATAATTGGCTTTATAGGCAGGTCATTTGAGCATAAATCCAAAGAAGTTATCCTAACCCTTTACAATTCCTTAGTCCGCCCTCTTCTGGAATACTGCGTTCAATCCTGGTGCCCTTATTACCAAAAAGATATAAACAAGCTAGAACGAGTTCAACGTAGAGTTACCAAAATGATACCTAGCCTAAAGAACAAACCATACAAAGAGCGTCTTAGAGAATTAAATCTATTTCCTTTAACCCAGCGCAGATTAAGAGGTGACTTAATTCAAGTGTTCAAAATCATCAAAGGCATCGACAATATGAACTGTAGTAAGTACTTCACTATCGACCAAGCTAATTACACGCGGGGAAACGGTTGCAAAATTATTGGTAAATCTTTTAACTCACACGAATCTAAGAATTTCTTCTTCAATCGAGTTGTCAACTTGTGGAATGGGCTTCCCCGAAACGTTATAGACTGCATCACCGTTAATTCATTTAAACTCCGCCTAGACAAATATCTCGCATCAAACCCGCGACTGATTGCGTTTGTAAATGAATAACTTTATTTTATCCCCCCCCTCAGTTACTAACCCATCTGTCCCCTACTAACTTCCTAATCCTGCCACGGACATTAGTTCCAGGGCAGTAGTTCCCTTTCCAATTTTCCCTTACCCACTCTAAACCACTGTTTGGACACTTGATCCTCAGTGTTTTGGAGGACAAGCAACCTAGAAGGGTCACTAGATCTGTTGTTGCTTGATTTCCTTTGTACTCCTTTGTACTTAGCTCTCCCCATCCTAATCCTGACTGGTCTCGTCAAATTGCCCCATAGCAAAACATGGGGCCGAGCTGTCTCAAATAATGGGCCGAGTTGTCTCGCCGTCGTGGCCGAGTTGTCCAAAAGTGGGCCGAGCTGTCCGAGCCGAGTTGTCCCATGGGCCGAGTCGTCCAGTCACCAGCCAGCATTGTATGGAGAAATCCGGCTTCGCCGGAGACATTTTTCTATCGAAAAATGTACAAAGTTAGCTTACTCTCAAAACAAAAATATATATATATGTCCGCTGAACATGATGGCGGTGTTTAGATTATTCTATCATCATTATTGGATTTTATAGAAATAAATCTATAACGATAGTTTTTCGCTCTTATAGAATCCATTCCGCAGCAAAATATTAACTCTTGTCTGTTTTCACCAATAATAAGTGTTTTATATATTTTTTTGTTTTCATGAACGGCAAGAGGAAAGGTTATTCTATAAGATTTCATCAACAACATCAACAAAAATAACAATATGTGGAATTTCACCGTAGGTGAAGGCATATCATCAGTCCGCCCGTATTTGCCCTAACTCTCAGTCGGTTTTCACCCATAATATTTGTTTTTTATATTGTTTTGTTTTCATGAACGGCAAGAGGAAAGGTTATTCTATAAGATTTCATCAACAACAACAACAAATATAACAATATGTGAAATTTCACCGTAGGTGAAAGATATCTAACTATAGGCCTAATAATTTTTTTTTACCCACCTCTCCGAAGTTGCTCTTTGGCCTCGGCAGGAGTGTCTTGAGCATTCCGCGACGTCGCAAGGCCCTTCGCATGCCTCGTGCGGAGCATACCCCTGGCAAGTATACTCTCGGCGAGTATTCGTGCGCACGTCGACGACTAATCGACGAAGAAATCGCCGATGATCGTCAATGTTCTCGGAACATCCGAGAGCATCGGCGATCCGTCGTGCAACGTTTTGGAACATTTCAACGATTTTCTTCATGCGACAAACTCCGCGATGTCTCGCCGATGTCGCAGATGATCGCAGAAACCCTTCGGCGATGCTCGACGATGCTTGCGAGGATAACCAATCATCGTGAGTCCTCGTCCAAAATTTTGAACTGTGCGAACATTATGCGACGACCCGCGAGGGCCCTTGCGAGGCCTGAAAGGCCTTGAGAGTCAAACGATTTTTCATGAGAGGTGTTGAGACATGTCACGAATGTGCCAATTTATTGGTTTCGGCGACGAAAATTGTGACTTGTCTCACCAGTGGGAAAGGGGCATAACTTGTAAACTGAAAATGAAGATATTTGAATAAAAACTAAAAATAAATAGTATAGGTTGACCTTTCACCATGACCTGTGACCTTGACCTTTATGTAAGAGTAAAATTTGTTTTAATTGACATTACCCAGAAAAATCAAATAAGCATGACTAATTTCATTAAAACCCATCAGTTAGTTTCATATGTATTTATAGAATAGTTGACCTTGACCTTTGACCTTGACCTCGACCTTCATGATATGTCTCAACATTTATTATTTTCCTTTTCATTTAAAGTGCAACTATATCGCCAAATTTTGTGAAGTTTGCATGAAAAGTAATGAAATTAGCATATTGACCTTTTATTTGACCTTGACCTGTGAACTTGACCTTTCATATGGAATTGTTTAGTTTCTTGTATGACCTTGCCCTAAATATTCCGAATATACATGGTAAGTTTAGTGAGAATCTAACAGTTAATATAAGACATACTAGTAAAACAAATATTTGACCTTTGACCTTGACCTTTGACCTTACCCTTCAGAATATTTATCTAAAATCTGGTCAATAGGAAATCGAGGTTATCAGTAACTGGTATAGTGAAAATGAAGACATTTGAGTAAAAACTAAGACACATGAAATATTGACCTTATTTTTAACCTTGACCTTTGACCTTAACCTTTAAGTTAAATTGAAAATTCTTTTTAACTGACCTTCGCATTGACCAAATGAATATACCTGTGAAATTTGGTGAAAATCCATCGAACTGTCTAGGAGGAGTTTCCGGACGGACGACGCACGACGACGACGACGGACAAGCTGAATTGTGGTGCACAGTATACGGGCAGGACCTGTGTGTGCGATACCACTCTGCTTCGCAGAGTTGATAAACACAAGGAAAGATTGCAAAGGTTTTTATTCTTAACAAACTAGGGAACATATATAAAATACCCAGAAAAAGGAATAAGTCAGGGATGCCCATAAAAAGAAAAATGGGAAGAGAACAAAGAGAGAGAAAACGTCGAGAAGAGGATAACTAAACCAAAACCCTCACAGCCAACATTGACGCCTAGACAGCCAACACGGTAGCAACGCCAAGGACGCCCGAGTCGCCACAACGACGACGGAATGTTGCCCTGCTCACCTACCGTGTTCGATCTACTAACACAAGCTCTAGTAAGTCACTAGATTATTAATATTAACACTTAAGCCGCGGGACTCGACAATAGTCGAGTGAGAGAACCATGGCCTATTCAGCGGGTCTCGACAATATTCGGGTGGGATTTTGAGCACATTATCGACTCTGAGAGAGAGTCCACGCGTTGGGAGGACCGCAGGGGGGCTCTGCCTGCTTGGCCTGGACCTAGCGAGGTGACTGGTGTCATTATTACACCCCTACACTTGCCTGGCCTCGCGAGGCAAGGTAATATCTCGGGGAAATTACCGTATTTTAGGGTTTTTCCCCTCGTGTTGCACGATCGTTGCAAGCTAACCCTTGGTCGTACAAGGATGATTCAGGTGTCATTGGAAAGCTCTATTATCACCCTTTCACGGATACATAATTGTATTACACTCTGGCTCTTGTTTATGCATGAAAAAGAGCATGGAATGAAGCTCGTTTAGGGTAAATATGCCCGCCACACAGGTAGTAGAAATTACAAACATCCCCGTTGGACAGGGATTAAGAAGGTTATGATACCTACCATTATGATGTTTAATTTATGTATGTGTTTACTGAGGTAAGAACCATATCCTACCAGGCCATAATAGGCCACCTGATTAATAATATTAAGAAGGCTCATATACCTACCATTTTTTATGCTAAATATGTATGTATTTAATTATGCAAGAACCATGTCCTACACACAGATAAACTCTTTTACTTATTGTTCTCAACAACATATACTCACATGCCTTTTTTCTTACTAAGCCATTTCTCCTAATAAACAAACCACATTACCTTCCTTCATGTATTTATACTTTCCTAAGTATACTTCTGTATTCTTGTTATCGTGCCCATTGAGTCCTTCAAGTTTTAGCGTATGTCAACATATGCCGCCAGGACTACCAACCTGTCAGAATCATTACTCGCGTATATATACAATTTAGAGTATAAGTAAACATCTTTATTACCTCTGTCTAAGACATTAAGATAGCACTTGTTAAAGTACTATCACACATAAAATAATAAGTCTAATAGATGATTCTTGTAGATTGAATACCCTGATGCGCATACCCACCTTCATTTTTTCTTTTCCCCCTTTCGCTTAGGTTTTTCCCACTTCAAGTTTAAAGCCCAGAAACTCGAAGCCTTGAACTAAAGTTATGTTATCTCGAGAACCCCATGACCCTGCCTTTTTATATGACCCCCAAATAAGCCTTGATTAAAAACCTTGTGATATAAAGCATCAATTTTATGAAAGACTCCTTTATCATTGAGTTTTTTATTAAATTAAATTCGGTTGACCTCACCCCAGAGCAAGAAGGACTCTCTAGCCTAACAGAGAGTGCGCGCTAAAAGCCATTGTTCTCCTCAAAGGAGGAACGGGTACCCCTCAGTAATCGTCAACACTATGCCAAGGAATTCTGAGAGGAGTAAGCAATTTTGAGGCTTCTTATAACTGGCATACCACGTGAGAAACCTCAAGATTACCCTCCCACTCAGTTAGATAGACGGCATACCGAACATCTACTTGTCTGAGGAGTTAAAAATCCTATTAAGGGATCATTGTTAATTGTGGCATACCATCAGTTAACATTGATGCCTCTAATGGGCTGTACCTTTAGTGGTAAAAGTTGAAGTTGTCAGGCATACCTACTCTTCAATACTTTATTACTACAGATACGGCAACTGTATCCTATATAAAGGATCTGTATTATTACTGGTATACCAGTGATTTATATAGAAACCTTTTCTAGGTTACGTGTCTTATTGGAAGGATCCTTGTTCTTACTGGCATACCAGTAACGAACATAGAGACCTTTAATAGGTTCGACTCTTAATGATAGAGAGTTGAGGGACTCAGGCATACCTACCCCTCAAACTTCTAGTGTTAAAAGTTAACACACCCAAAGTATCCTCTTACTAGGATCTTTGTCATCATACCAGTGACTGACATTGAGACCTTGTATAGGATATTAGTGTCCTACTGGAAGGATCCTTGTTATTACTGGCATACCAGTAATTAACATAGATACCTTTCAATAGGTTCTACTCCTAATAGTAGAGAGTTGAAGGACTCCGGCATACCTACCCTTCGATCTTCTATTATTAAAAGTTAACACTCTAACTCCTCGCAAGAGATCTGGCATACCACGATCTACTGAGAGGGTAAGGGCTTGCGAGATACCCTCACGGGCACTCTGCACAAAAGTCTTAGGTGTACTGAGTCTACTGGCATACCATTAGACTAGTGCAACTGAAAGGTTTAACCACCACACTCCACCTTTTTATAAGGGACCTTGGCATACCACAGTCACTTGTAGAAAGAAGGGCTTGGCGAGATACCTTCACAGGCACTCTGCTTATACAAGTCCTAGGTGCATTTTGTCTGTGGCATACCATTAGACTTTGCAACTAAAAGGTTTCAACACCGCCCCGGATTCCTTGAACCTCTTAAAAGGGTCAGAGGCAGACGAGATAGATATTTCCACAGTCTTCTCGCGTTAGCCCAATAATAATAATAATAATAATAATAATAATTCTTTATTCCAGACACATAAGATAGATACAGTATAAATACAGTACGACCTAGTGGTCCATATCACATACACTTCTCGTCAGAGCACAGATAATAATTATACACAAAGATATATTAATAAAGACACAATAAAATAAAAAATACAGTAGGCCTATTTACAGAATAGAGCACATATCACATTTTGTCACAATATAACACAGATAGGCTAACTAAGGCTATTGCTCAATGTTGGTTAACACCTATTGCACAGATCATTGCTCATAGTTCAATTAGACCTATATATTACATTACAGTACATACTATGTGTGCAGCAGCTTCTGCCAGTGAGATATAATACGGGATTCATAGATATGATCACTAGACCAAAGAGCTACAATCAGCGTGTTACTGGAGGATTGCAGTCGCTGCGAAAAGCTGTACACCAGTCTCCTGATGACAGCCCGACAGCACTGCACATCCAACAGTGTGCACACCATACTAGTGCTTTCATATTTAGAGAGACCAATGAACATCTTGAGTATATTATGATAGGATGTACACAGACCATTTATGGTGGCTCTCTTATACTTCCACCACAAATGGGCCGTGTACTTAGAGGAACAATATGTCCGGAACAAAGTGACTTTAGTTTCCCAATTACACATGTGGAATTTTCTCAAGATGGTGTTACCACGTAAATATAGCTGTCTGCGCTGACGGCCGATATCTGCATCATCTGAGCAATCGTTTGAGATAATGTGTCCCAGGTTTTTTATTTTGTTTACTTCTTGAATAATTTGATTATTGAGTGAGAAATTTGGCAGTTTACTTTTATACAGTAATTTTGATCTAAATATAAGAACAGCACTTTTCAGTGGGTTGAATTTAACACAATGTTTACTACCAAAAGATTCACATATATCAAGAAGTTGCTCAGACCCGCAGAAGACGGTGCAATAATGACCAGATCATCAGCATACATGAGATGGTTGATGATTTTATTCCCACCATAACATCCAATCTGCTCTTTATTCAATTTATCACTTAATTCATCCATATATACATTGAATAAGTAAGGTGAGAGAATACTACCCTGTCTCACTCCATTGGTTACTGTAAAGGAATCCGAAATAATGTTACCCCATCTTACATTAAATGTTTGATTGGCGTACCAGTACTTCAAGATTCTCAGTATATAGGATGGCACTCCCCTTGTTGCTAATTTATCAAACAGGATATTGTGGCAGACTCTGTCAAATGCCTTACTAGCATCAAGAAAGCATGCAAAAATAGAGCTGTTCATTTTGATGTACCCATCCACTAGCTCCTTCAGAGTGTAGATGCACTGGTCCGTACCATGATTCTTTTTAAAACCAAATTGATTACTATTAGTTGAGATATACACTGAGATTCTGTCTAAAATGATTAACTCTAGTATCTTACTTACAATACTGGCAAGGGCAATAGGTCTATAGTTGTCTTTTGATGTAATTTTGCCAGCCTTGTCTTTAATTACTGGTATCAAGGTAACGGACAACATAGATTCTGGTAGGAAACCATGGATTAGAAAGCTGGTAAAGCAACTGCTGAGTTTCTCCAAGAGGAGAGTGGAGGAGTACTTCAAATGTTCAGCATATATACCATCAAAACCACAGGATTTGTTAGCATCTAGCCTACTTATTGCAGCCTTGATTTTTTCACTTGTAACTTTAATTGTGTCATATTTTTCTTCTTTGTTACACTCTGTTGTAGCAGCAATGGTATTTCCTTGGTGCCCAACAGAGTTAAACAAAGTTTGGTAATGTGTTTTCCAAAGATTGGCTATGTTATTAGTACCAGAGATCCCATCTACACTAACGGGTAGAGGTGTGCAGCTATTATGCATTTTTTTAATATCCTTCCAGATAGTGCTACTTCGTCATAACTGAGGCACTATATTTAAGATCTCACTTCAAGAGTATCTGAACGGAATTCCATCACCGGTTAATATAACGGTCAGGACAGACAAGTATTCTACACTAAAGCTATAGGCTGAGAATACTTGCGTTAGTCCGATGTAGTGACCAACTATTTAATTATAGTTACGGAACCACATTTAAGACCTCAAGCCCATTAACCCATCTGTAACTTACTTCACACGACCGGGCCCCCTAGACGGCCTACGGAGACTCAGAAGACAACAAGCAGTTAAACTATCCAGCACCTGTGAATCTCACCATTGATAAAACGAATATAAATCAATGCCAAGTGACCAAGGAGAAAGTGAATTAAAGTTCTTCAGTATTAACTTATTGAAGACCACCAGTGTGCATGGTGACTCTATAAATCAGGCAGAGTCCAAAAGTTCCTTATTTGAAGATAAATCAATTAAAGTGTAATCTAACTCGAGTCTATAGATACAGACTCTATATATAAGTGTATCAGTGAAAAACATTAATATTAGCACACCTCACTGACGTATATTAGGAATTAAATCCAAATATTGAAACCAAATTCGAGCATGTATTAACTCTACCATAATTCCTACCAGTGACAAATAAGTTAGAGTCCCAGAAGTTCCTTATTTCGGGATAAATCCTCAAAAGTGTAAATTAACTTGAGTCTATAGATAAAGATTCAGTACATTTGTGTACTAGTGTTAAAACCGGTGTTCGTACACCACTTTGACATCTATAAGAAATTAAATACAAATAAGCCGAATTTAGTAGGCATCGACTCTGCCATAATTCCGCTCAAGGAGAAATAAGCCAGAGTCCGAAAGTTCCTTAAATTGAAACAATTCATATGAAAGTGTTTTTGAAACCAAGGCTGTAGATTGAGATTCTATATATAAGTGTGCCAGTGTTAAAACCAGGGTGATTATGCATCTCTGAAATCCGTAAGGAATTAAATTAAAATAAGCCGAAATTCCTCACCATCGACTCCGTCTGATTTTATATATGATTGAAATAAGTTAGAGTCCACAATTCTCAATGTTCAACTTCTAACTTTGTCCACCAGTGCGCAAGGTGATATTAAAGTGTATGACAGTATACCCTGTCAACGTCACATATCCTCGACAATAAAAAATTACTTAATCTGATTGAAATATTAAGTGACTATTAGAGCATTCGATACTTTTCAACATTATATGGTCCTACAAGAATATCAATATTAGGTAGTTGTGAAATTAATATTAACGAAATAGCTTGAATATACCTGAGCTCTTTCTAGATCCACGATCGTGATAGAAGATAATAAGTGATTGTATTATTTATGTTCTCATGTTTGGTACAGTTCTAATTCAGATATATGTATGTACTTAGAGCTTAACCCCCTCCAACATCTATGACGCGATCGCGTCATATGGCGGTATGCCCAACAGTATCATATGACGCGATCGCGTCATATGAACTTAGTGAAATAGCTCAATAAGTAAGTTATATGACGCATTTGCGTCATATTGAGCTCAGTAAGTTAGGTAAGTTGGATCAGAATCTGTCGGTTGATGGCAACCCCAAATACCTCAGACTTCTACCGGTACCTCAGTGTCAGAGAAAGTGTTTTGAGGGAACGTAGAAGGGAACGATACTTAATAATATATACAGTACGTGGAAAATCGCAGATGGTTTTGTACCAAATCTACATACCCCAATAGCAATGAAGTTCAGTGATAGGAGAGGCTGGGAATGCGATATCCCCAAGATGAAAAATCGGGGTGCTATGGGCTCTCTGCGAGAGGGCTGGTTATCACATAGAGGAGCACGTCTCTTCAACAAACTCCCGCGGCGAGTAAGAGACATGAGAGGTGTCTCGTTAGACAGCTTCAAGAGAGCTCTCGATGTCGAACTACAAAAAGTGCCAGACGAGCCCATCTTCACAAGGGTGCGCTCCACCTCTTCGAGTAGTCTGCTGCACCAATTCTCAAACAACAACGAAGGGCGGTGCGCTCTTTGGTGCCACTAGCAAGAGTGGCGAACTCCACATAGGTGAACATAGGTAGGTAGGTGTGGTAGTTAGATATTTTTCCCTGGTGCACACCTTGGAGTCCTTCCTATAGTTGCAATTTGGTTGAGGATGGTGTGTTGTGAGCTCACCAAGTGGGGATGGAATTGTCGAGTCATCAGGGATGGCTACGTCCACGTGTTTACCACTCTTTCACGCCCTGGTGCACGCCCTTAGGCTTGTGGTGTGGGCGGAATGTGTTGCAGTTTGAGCTCGTGCAAGGGTTGTGGTGATGGTGCAAGTATTTCTGCGGAGGTCGGCATTCTTGTGTTTATCCGGAATTAAATAGTTTCACCCGCCCGGCGCATTTTCTTTGAAGCCTCTTTCTGGTTCTCTGGAGCCTCTTTCTAGTTTCGGGTGGCCGCCATATTGTTGCCCGCTAGAGTTGTTTGTGTTGCATTCTCGAATGGTAGTAATTCGCAACGGTGGTTCTGAGGTGGTTGCTAGTGACGTGGATTGCTGGTGATGATGCTTTGGCGATTTTTCCTCTCGTCGCATCTCACTAAGCATTAGGCTATCAAGACAGTTAAAAGTTTATGCACAAGCCAACAATATATTATGCATTCTCGAATACTGCATATTAATCTTAGCTTGTACATATACCCAACTGCACTCTGATAACATAATGATTAGACGAATGGAAGGGGTAATTAATGGAGCACTTAACCACAAAGGAAGGCCTCTCTATAGATTACTCCTTGAGATGCGCCCTGACAAAGCTAATACCGCATCTGCTCTCACTTCAACCCACATCACCAACGACGTCCCGGCAGCCGTGGAGAGAATTGGTGCCATCAGACAACTCCAACCACCTACAGTGGGCACTGTCAGAGAAGCACTCAAGACCCCCCTCTATTCGATCAAAGAAAACGTCCATCCGCCACTACGAGCCACAGAAAACGCCATCAGAGAAACACTCAAGGTCCCCCTCTACTCGGTCAAAGAAAACTTCCAGGCACCACTACGAGCCACAGAAAACTCCCCGCCTTACTTTAACCGATGCAGACTGTCCTAGAGCAGGGCCAGTATCAAAACTTGAATGCAGTAATCGACCGATTGCAACCTCCCTGCAACATCCTGAGCCTTCCCCTGCCCACACACCATCAGCATCCACTGCCCCCAGGTCCCGAAATGACCAGAGAGCCGAGAAACCATCCAGAAGACGAAGGAAACGCAGCCCAAGCACGGAACACTTGCGTCCACCAGGCCCAGCAGCTTCAACAATCCTTCCCTTGATTTCTCCACTCAAAGACCCCCTTTGCTAAACCCTTGCAAACCCCGTAAGGCCCATCTGGCAGGATCCCGGGATACTATCTCCAGCCCCTCCCAACAACCTCAAAACCCTCCAACTCAACCCTATAAATACCCTCCTAAAAGTGATAAAAGCAAGAAAGATGCTAACAGATCTGTCGTCGCCCCACCAACAGCCAGAGATGCCCCACACCACTCTACCTCATCACGACTACAAGGGCTGCCCACAAAGGTAGCTGCCGCCCCTGCTGCTCCTTCTACAGCTACGAGAGACCAGACCCCTGCACCGATGCCCTTGCTGCCCAGAACCAACCCCGGTGGGACAACGCAGCCGAGCGAAACACTAGCCACACTGACCCAACCTAAGTCAAGCAATCAGCCTGCTGGCTTAAAGCTATCTATATGCTCAGGCCCAATCCCCATTTTGGGGGTAGCCGACTCAAGACAGAGCAAGAACAGGGAAAACACAAAAAGAACATAAAACAACAAATAAACACAGATAAAAAGCACAAACTCACACACATCCAGGTCACCCAGAAGAAGACCCAGAGACCAGGGTCACCAAGGTCGCTCCAGCACTCCCCCGGCCCCCGACCACCCGGAGAGGTTCCGATCTCGGCAGGCAGACATGCAGCGGAGCCAAAGCCACAAGCCCTCCCACCACACTTCCAGGCACACCCTTCATATTAATCATCTCCCCGGGCCAGGCGCCTGATGGACTATTATCTAGTCCAACTTGTGCCCGACCCCTTACTCCAAATGACCACGTGTTCATTCAACTATTCACAAGTATTCTCCATTCACTCCTGTCCACCACCACTTCCCCTGCCTGATCTATAGTCATTCCTCTATCATCCAAAGCCTTTCTTACACAGTCTCTCCATCTCAATGGGGGTCTTCCTGCCCTTCTATCTCCCCTTGTACCTGACTCACATATTCTCTTTGTAAGCCTTTCATCTCCCATTCGTTCAACATGACCATACCAGCTCAGCACCCTTCTGTCCACTCTGGCTGACAAATGTTCCTGCTGCCCCACTCTCCTACGTATCTCTTCATTCCTCAATCTGTCTCTACGAGTAACTCCACACATACTCCTCAAGCAGCTCATCTCCATCACATCCAGCCCTCTTTTCTCCTTTTTCTTCAGAGCCCATGTCTCAGCCCCAGCCCTATACATCACTGTTGGCACAACAATTCCTTGATACAGTGGCTTAAAGCAAATATTTGAATCCTATCACGGTTATCCTAAGACAGAAAGGAAAACTAAGGATACTAAGGCTTATCATTACACACAACCTGGGTCATTTCTCAAAGGAGACCGCAAGTTAGGAACTCTCAATGGGCCTAACCTCGTTGCCGTGGAATATAAGCTAGAAGTAACTGAGGCTTGTCATATCGTATCATCTGGGTCATTTCTCAAAGGAGACCGCAAGTCAGGAACTCTCAAAGGGCCTGACCAGAAGAACACGGAATACAGTCCGAGGTTCCTACAGGACTCAGGGAACTACCTGCAATCAAAGCGACCACGATTACATCTTAAAGGGGACCGTGCATGGGGAGGTACAGAACTAATCCAAGCTGTTATTCAGGTCGATCCTTCGGGCTTCCCTGGGAAACAGCACCAAACCAAACAGGAGCCCCCTAGACCAGCCATATTATCTTCCCTGTATTCGCCTCTAGCAAGTCTATCAGTTAGAGAACAGTACCAGGAAGAGTCGACCCAATAAACCTACCACCAACACCGGGCAAATTTATTGAGACACCCAGCACCAGTACGAGGAGTCCTGTTCCTGAGGCCAGTGTGTGTGTCCACCGAGCATACCAGAAGGAGAAGCCATGAGAGAAGAAACGGGACCAGGAACGAGAGAAGAATCAAACGAAGCTGATCCGGAAGTTGTTCGGCCCAGATTGATACCTGCCGGATCCACCGTGTCTACATCTTCAGCCAGTGCCCTCCGACGTCCTCTCAGTGCCTCCAGAAACTCCTTTACGTGACATACTTTTTATTCGTAGTGGTAATGCGATTTTTCCAAGGGTTAATAGCTTAGGTGTGTCGAGTATCCTTCAACAATTAACGTAGTTAGAGGGCTTTCCTCTCCCTTCTGCTTGTTCTTGTCATCCTGGTTTAGGGAAACAAACCACTTCTATCCCCGGGTATCAGTATATATACTTTCTCGAGTCATTGGGTTCCGTGGCTCGCCATAGAGAAAATATACAAATTAGATGCCCTAGTGAATCTATACAACACACCTACACGTACTTGAGATAACTCGCTGGGCACCGGAGCCTCATTGTCTGCATCGCCAGGTTCATAACTAAGATAGTGAATATTTGCCAAGCTGAGTTGAGTGCTTCAATCTAAGTGATTCTATGCTAAAAGTTCAGCATATGTTGTGTTAACTTGTTCAAACCTTTGTAGATGCCTAACATCTATCTGTTATCCATTCTTCGTTGGTGAATTATTACCACCAGTGTTCATCTTTGATGTTTAGATCGTTCTTGTGTTTATATTTCATTTGTTCAGTAATCGTCAATATATACCGCAGACTTAAGCCCTTTTGGCCAGGACGATATTTGTACTAATCTTGCACCCTCTGTGGATCTATTTGAGAGATCCTTTTAGAACAATTTATATATATTTGAGGAGATTCCCTCTGTCTGTATTTGTGACCATCTATTGTCTCTTTTGATTTCACCATTGTACTATCTGTTATTAACCATTTGATATTTGTGAGACCTTGATCTTGATCCTGTATTAATATTTAATTTTTACTCATTCCATCAACCCTCACATTTTTTTTTTTTTTTTTATATTCCAACTTTCTTCCTCTCGGGCATAGGCTGAGAGCCTTAACATTCACCGCTTTACAATGAACAGTGAAGCCCGTGAGGTCTTGTTCCAGTCTAGTTAATATATTTGAGACTGAGTTGACGTCTGGGATAGTGTAAAATAGTCGTTGATGGCGAAGTCTAATAAACCCATCACGTGAATCCCCATGAGACTATCACCTGGTTCTTTCAAGGAGAACTAAGGTTACTATCCTATTGTACGTCCGTGGTAGTACAGTGGGTTAGCGCACGGGTCTGGTTGACCTACTGAGGGGATATGGTCACTAACCAGGGTTCGAACCCCACACCAGGCATCTTAAAACCTGGGAGTTTCATGCAGGATTAACGATGGATTAAGGTGAGTTCTTCTAGACTTGGATATTAGAGTTCATGCAAGTACATATAAATAACCAATAGAGGACATGTATAATCTCGAAATATAATTTGTATTACAGCTTTATTCACTTATTCACTAGTTACATATGAATTAATTATAAACACTTTAAAACATGGTATAATCATAATTGGCACAACTCTAGTTTCAATTCTCCCAGCACGCTCGCGGATCTAGATGGAGATCATTCACTTTCAACTGTATACATATATTTACTTCAACTGTATACATTATAGGTTTGACTCCTGTAAGGAGATAAAGAAAACCTAATATTTAGTAGTGGCCCCGTAATCATTGACGAACATGCCTATTACATAAGGCATCCTCTTCAAACACTAATCCGCCGTAGTTTGAATCTACCGCGCAGAGCATTTAAAATCTGAGGAGCCTTCATCATGAGCGCACGCGACCTCACTCATGGCTTCAGTCATTATGAATTGGGTTCTCACTACGAAAAAACTTCGTAAAAAATAAAAAACAAAAAGAAAATAAGAATAACTATCCAATAAGCTTTCCATCATATCGTGGATGTACTTGTGTGGATCTTTGACCAGACGCTGATTCAGGCATCATTCTTCCTTCACTGACATATCAAGTAAACCAAAATCCTTAATACATCAACGAATGGGAAGGGGATGGTCGGGAGGGCCCCAGTCGTCAATGATTACGGGGCCACTACTAAATATTAGGTTTTCTTTATCTCCTTACAGGAGTCAAACCTATAATTTATTAGTGGCCCCTCCATCATTGACGAACATGCCTGATTTCTAAGACTGGAGGGGGACATTCGTAATCATATCATAACTCTAGAAAAGCAGATAATCAAACAACCACATAGTATTCTTACTTTTGTAAAAAAGAGATATTCGGGTGCATAAACTTTATACAGCCTAAATCTTCAAAAAGGGGTACAAGCAGGAGCGTGCTTCAAAGAAGCCTGCTTGAAAAAGGGTTAACTCTGAGACTCTGTGCACAGATCTGCTAGTTAAGAAGGCACCCCACTTAAAGTAAGTGGTGAAAACTAAAAACTTATAAGTTTACATGTGCACATATAAACCCCATTAACTAGTGGATATATTCCTAAAAATATAACCAAACATAAATGAATTCTTGTACATTCGTAGAAGTACTGAACTTGTGTACTTATGCAGAAATAATTACTGCAAAAGTAAAAGTCGTAGTTGCCACTACCGAGATTTCTCAAAAATCTATTGCTTCACAGCCAAAGCTACTTACAACAAGAATTGTCGTAACACTACTATTGGCCTTTAGCACAATTTCCTGCAATGAATACTACAGAGAAATTTGATAATACAATGCCTACAACCAGTATCACAGCTCGTATGTTCCGAACACATACTCCGGAGGGGTCTAGGGTGTCCTATGTCACACTGACTGCACCCTCCCCCCCCCCTTTTTCTTGAAATTATACAAAACGTGACTAAAAGGGCCACCTAGACCCTCTGCCGTAAAGCTATACATGGCAAGGAAGGTTTGTCCAGAGCTGCTGAAAGGTATCGAGGCAAAAACTCCTGATTAGAGGCCCACAACTGTGTGGATGTAATAACTTCCACCAAAAGATTATTAAGGAAACGTAAAGAGGCTGTCCCCTTGCGTAAATCGTGGGTCTTACCCACAACGCCGGGATTCTTCTCTTTAAAGTCCTCGATCAAGAGAGAAGCCAGTGTACGCTCCATCAATCGTTCACCCGGACTTGCGACCCATAAAGCACCCTGGTGATTTAGAGGTGCCACTCTTAACCCTTAAAAAGCGGCTCACCACTTAAGTCGAGTTAAATAAAGCTGGACTATGTGGCGGCGCTCGACATAACTCGAGTGGCAATTTCAGCACGTAATGTGGCTGAGAGAGAGAGACAAGTGGTGGCAGGAGACTAGCGAGTGTATGACTGCTCCAGACCACCGCGGCGAACCTACTGACACAAATCTCAGCTCCCTCCTCCCTCTCTCACTCGCTACATACTCAATTATGTACCGAAAGTACCGAATTACCTGCTTTTTGCACTCGCGTTGCACGGTTATTGCAAGAAAACTATCCATCATACAAGGATCGTTATGGTGTCATTCGAAAGCTCTGTTTATGCCCTTTCAGGGATAGATACTTGTTTTACGTTCTGGGTCTTATTTAGGCATGAAAATGATCACGTAAACAGCCCTATTTTGGCTAAAAACACCCCGCTGGGCGGTACACATAAATAAACCGCATAGGCCGCTCGTAAGGTGTTAAATATTTGGTTAGAGCTTGCACTGGGCAAAAAAGATGGTGCACCTTTCCCCTGTTTAACGCCGGCACCGTGAACTCCGAAAACACGTGTTCACTGTGCTCAATCTCGGCTATGAATCCTGGGGAAGGTGCAATGTGAATACACTCATGAAGCCTATCAAACCTGAGGCAATTAGGTGCGTTGCTCATCGCCGCCAGCTCAAATACTCTGTTCCCGGTAGCCAAAGCCATAAGGAATACTGCCCTTTTGTAAAATCTGCAGTCTTTGGTACATACGGGAACGAGAATAACGACGATGCTTTGTCCAGAGACCATGTAGGCCTGAGCTGACGGGGAGGTGGGCGGAGTTTAAAACCTGCCCACATAAATCACTTTCAGATAAATGTTTCTGCATGAACAGATAAATTAAATAATAAACAACCAACGCCACCGAGGGCACAGTTTGTTTTGTTCTAAGAATCCGAGACGTAAAAGCTTTCCAATGCGATTGAAACTGTCGCTTTGTAGACTGGGTATATTGATTTGTGAATATCTTGGTCACGTCGCTACCATAAGGTGCTAGCCACTTGGCCTCCTGAATGTCCAAAATGAACAAGTCCGCGAGGTTTCTAGGTTGCCAATTGTGTTCGAAGTGGAACAACCCGACCAGGAGGGACACTGGGTGCGGGCACCACGTGTTCAAATGCTGGTACCACACTGCGCCGGCCACAGGGGCGCGATTAGCGAGACTACGCCTCGCTAATCCTGTAGTTTGTTGACTACGTGGCACATTAGAGACGCGTCTGGCGGCGGAAAAGAGATAAATGGAACTCAACCTGTTCTCGTCCGTCATCAGAGCGTCAGGTCCGCCCGCCGGCGTTATCGTCCGGCGGGTGAGGTACGACTGTGAGTATCGCCATACACCTTGGCTGTGGCTGTCCCTCGCTTGCGAGCTCGGTATACTCCCTGAATGGGAGCCCTCGTCCGAGTCCCGTAAAGGTTTATGATAATTAAAAGCTCCCATAGCTCATTAACACATTAAAAGCAGAGCTGGTGAGCAAAATCATAAAGTATACTAATTAATTTAATTTATATTTAATTGTATTAAAATAAATTACTATAAATAAACACAATATTATCATAATATAATCATAGAAAATATATATGTTTATTATGATTCAGCTATTAAATTATTTAATTAACAAATAAAAATAAGATAGGGCTACCTGAGCTCAATGGCGTTGAACATACAGCAATGAGAGGTTCAAGTGCCGACACGACAGAGACTGGGGGAAAACTACCCCGCCCCGGGAACTACCTGGTCACCTGGTGCAACACCGGTACTCCGCCCTGGAAAGAGAATTTTCCGGGGATTAATGCTCATAGGGTTACACCCAAAAAACGGTACAAAATATGTGCCTCAAAACCGCCGGTCAACGAACCGTAGCACTTCACCACTACTTTTCGTTGTCCTTTAGTATCATATTAAAGATTTCAGCATATCTTTACCTGTCCAGAAGATTTAAGCATATCTTCTGAATCCTCATAAAGATGAAGCATATCTTTATTAAAGATGAAGTCTTTCAAGTATCCCTTTACACTTGAAACACTAGTAAGATTCCGGCATCTTTTTATCCCATAAAAAGTCTAAGCCTATCTTAATCTCTAATCTGGCGTCACCCAGAAGCTCATAGATCGCCGTCTTGAAGGCCGTGATACCCTATTGTATCAATCAATTGTTTGGTAAATTATCGCGAATTGGAAATCACTTAATATAACCACCCAAAGATACAACCGCCGGGTTTTATATGCAATGTCAAACCAATTGTACCTGCCCCAGACCTCTTTGTAAAAAGGTCGCTGGGAGGGAAAGACTAAACAAACAAACGGCATTGTTTCAATGGCTTATTAAAGATTTCAGCATATCTTTTATCTGTCCAAAAGAATTAAGCATAACTTCTTAATCCTCATAAAGATGAAGCATATCTTTATTAAAGATGAAGTCTTTCAAGTAACCCTTTACACTTGAAACACTAGTAAGATTCAGGCATCTTTTTATCCCATAAAAAGTCTAAGCCTATCTTAATCTCTAATCCGGCTTCTCCCAGAAGCCCTCATAGATCGCCGTCTTGAAGGCCGTGATACCCTATTGTATCAATCAATTGTTTGGTAAATTATTTCGAATCGCAAATCCGTTAATATAACCACCCGAAGGTACAACCGCCGGGTTTTATATACAAGGACCCCAATGGAAATACGCCTAACGGCCTTATTGGGCTATCCTTAGTTGGAATTATGCAAGGCTGGTACATGTCATATTTATAACATACTATGTGGTACCAACTCTGTAAATTGCTAACTGAATAAATATTATTATTATTATTATTATTATTATTATTATTAATGTCAAACCAATTATACCTGCCCCAGACCTCTTTGTAAAAAGGTCGCCGGGAGGTAAAGACTAAACAAACAGACAGCATTGTTTCAATGGCTTTGAAAAGCAGAGAAAACCAAGGCCAACAGGTGTCAGCCTGATCACCTAGAACACTGAGTGGAACCCCCCTCGACGGGAATAACTCAGGAAGACTGATCCCAGGCTCGACCATAGAAAACGCAGTTTCTGATGAGCCCTCAAGCGACCAAACTCGTCGGGGTAACTTACCTATTTTTAGCCATCCTGACTAAAACTCGGTAAACAAAAACGGTGTTCTCGGAGCAACGAGAAAAATGCCGGAAAGGTAACCCACACTAAACTATACATTACAGGAGGGCGTAATGCATGAAGCAATGAATAACACAGGAAGCCTGATCCCAGGCTCGACCACAGAAAACGCAGTTTCTTATGAGCCCTCAAGCGACCAAACTCGTCGGGGTAACTTACCTATTTTGAGCCATCCTGACTAAAACTCGGCAAACAAAAACGGTGTTCTCGGAGCAACGAGAAAAAACGCCGGAAAGGTAACCTACACCAAATGAGACATTTTAACACATTTTATACAAAGGGTGTGCGCAAAAATAGGGATACCTGAACAGGAGGGCGTAATGCATAAAGCAAAAACCGGGGCAAAGGTAGCCATGACAGAGACTGGTGGGATAATTACTCCAGGTTCTGCATAGACCCGCCGGGACCCAGCTCTGGAAAAAAAGAAAATTTCCAGGAATTAATGCTCATAAGGTTAACCCAAACATGTTCGCACACAAGTGTTAAGTAACCCGCCGGGTAACGAGACGTAATACTCAACGACGACAGCTCGCTACGCGGTGGGGTTTCCTAAGTAAAAGATTTCAGAATACCTTAATTTGTCCAAAAGATTTATGAATACCCTCTGACATAATATATAAAGACCAGCAAGGCGTTTATAACTGATGAAGTCTTTCCGGTGGTGTTTGTTTTAAGATTCAATTTTGGAGAAGAAAAAAAACTAAAAAAAGACGCCGGCCCCCGAATTATCTCGTAGATCAAAAACTGGGAAGCCTGACAAATATAAGAGATCTAACTTCTCCCGAAGTATCTTTTTAGATCGCCGTCTGTTGAAGGCGGCGATACAAAACGTATCCCTCAATTGTCTGGTTAACTAACTGAATCGTAAATTTGTTATTCCCATCCCTCCAAGGAGCACCCGCCGGGTGTGAATATTAGTTTTAAAAAACGTTAACCCCAATTGTGCCCTAAAGCGCCGTATGTTGAAGGAGGCGATACACAATATGCATCCCTCAATTGTCTGGTTAACTAAACTGAATTTTGCAAATTCGGGCATCCCACCCTTCCAGGTTGCACCCGCCGGGTGATTTAAAGTTTAAAAGTTAACCCCAAATGTTCCTAACCCCACTTCTTTGTAAAAGAACGCCGGGGAGGAAATACAAAGATCGCGAATTGCAAATCAGTCAATATAACCACCCAAAGGTACAACCGCCGGGTTTTATATGCAATGTCAAACCAATTGTACCTGCCCCAGACCTCTTTGTAAAAAGGTCGCCGGGAGGGAAAGACTAAACAAACAAACGGCATTGTTTCAATGGCTTATTAAAGATTTCAGCATATCTTTCACCTGTCCAAAAGAATTAAGAATAACTTCTTAATCCTCATAAAGATGAAGCATATCTTTATTAAAGATGAAGTCTTTCAAGTATCCCTTTACACTTGAAACACTAATAAGATTCAGGCATCTTTTTATCCCATAAAAAGTCTAAGCCTATCTTAATCTCTAATCCGGCTTCTCCCAGAAGCCCTCATAGATCGCCGTCTTGAAGGCCGTGATACCCTATTGTATCAATCAATTGTTTGGCAAATTATCTCGAATCGCAAATCCGTTAATATAACCACCCGAAGGTACAACCGCCGGGTTTTATATGCAATGTCAAACCAATTATACCTGCCCCAGACCTCTTTGTAAAAAGGCCGCCGGGAGGTAAAGACCAAACAAACAGACAGCATTGTTTCAATGGCTTTGAAAAGCAGAGAAAACCAAGCCCAACAGGTGTCAGCCTGATCACCTAGAAAACTGTGTGGAGCCCCCCTCGACGGGAATAAACCAGGAAGCCTGATCCCAGGCTCGACCATAGAAAACGCAGTTTCTGATGAGCCCTCAAGCGACCAAACTCGTCGGGGTAACTTACCTATTTTAGCCATCCTGACTAAAACTCGGTAAACAAAAACGGTGTTCTCGGAGCAACGAGAAAAACGCCGGAAAGGTAACCCAAACTAAACTATACATTACAGGAGGGTGTAATGCATAAAGCAATGAATAACACAGGAAGCCTGATCCCAGGCTCGACCACAGAAAACGCAGTTTCTTATGAGCCCTCAAGCGACCAAACTCGTCGGGGTAACTTACCTATTTTGAGCCATCCTGACTAAAACTCGGTAAACAAAAACGGTGTTCTCGGAGCAACGAGAAAAAACGCCGGAAAGGTAACCCACACCAACCGAGACATTTTAACACATTTTATACAAAGGGTGTGCGCAAAAATAGGGATACCTGAACAGGAGGGCGTAATGCATAAAGCCAAAACCCGGGGCAAAGTGAGCCATGACAGAGACTGGTGGGATACTTACTCCAGGTTCTGCATAGACCCGCCGGGACCCAGCTCTGGAAAAAAATAAAATTTCCAGGAATTAATGCTCATAAGGTTAACCCAAACATGTTCGCACACAAGTGTTAAATAACCCGCCGGGTAACGAGACGTAATACTCAACGACTACAGCTCGCTACGCGGAGGGGTTTCCTAAGTAAAAGATTTCAGAATATCTTAATTTTTCCAAAAGATTTATGAATACCCTCTGACATAATATATAAAGACCAGCATGGCGTTTATAACTGATTAAGTCTTTCCGGTGGTGCTTGTTTCAAGATTCAATTGTGGAAAAAAAAACTAAAAAAGATGCCGGCCCCCGAATTATCTCGTAGATCAAAAACTGGGAAGCCTGACAAATATACGAGATCTAACTTCTCCCGAAGTATCTTTTTAGATCGCCGTATGTTGAAGGCAGCGATACAAAACGTATCCCCCAATTGTCTGGTTAACTAACTGAATTGTAAATTCGTTATTCCCATCCCTCCAAGGAGCACCCGCCGGGTGTGAATATTAGTTTAAAAAACGTTAACCCCAATTCTGCCCTAAAGCGCCGTATGTTGAAGGAGGCGATACACAATGCATCCCTCAATTGTCTGGTCAACTAAACTGAATTTTGCAAATTCGGGCATCCCACCCTTCCAGGTTGCACCCGCCGGGTGATTTAAAGTTTATAAGTTAACCCCAATTGTTCCTAACCCCACTTCTTTGTAAAAGATCGCCGGGGAGGAAATCCAACAACAGAATAGTTTTATATTGGCTTTGCAAAACCGAAAAAACTACAAACAACACGTGTCCGTATGAACACTGTTAGATGGGTACAGCCAACCCGCCGGGAATCAGAAGGAGCCTGAAACAGGCACCCCAGAGACGCAGTCCTGGGGAGCCACAGACACCCACTCGCCGGGGAAACAAGCCTGTTTTTAAACCACGCGTGGCCAAAACTCGGCAACCAGTCGGGGTTATCAAGGTGAAACCGAGAAAAACCCGCCGGAAAAAACCTACCCCGTCCAGATACCATCTGAACGCACCACCGGACCGAGGCGTAGCCAAAACACAACTAACGCCGGGCCCAACATAGTCCGTGGAATTAGCCAATACACAACTAACCCAGGACACATAAATAGTCCGTGGAATTAGCCAATACACAACTAAACCAGGACACACATCACACAGTAGTACATCTTTAGAAAATAAATCAATAACACTTGTATATGTGGTAAAGCTACGAGAGGCTGGCTAGGCCTAGGCAGACGGATAACATTAACATGTCGGAATATAAACAAAAAGCACTGAATTATATCACAACAGGAACCACCGCCAACACACCACTGTAGCAAATACTTCCGGCAAAGGGAAGAACTGACTCGGGACCCAGAAAAAACTTCACTAAGTGAAGAAAAATACGCTGGGAACGTCAGCAAAAATACGCTACCTCATCAGAAAGATAAAAGGAAGCAATAATGCGTAATGAAAGCCGCCTGCATCACAAAGCTAGCTAACTGTGAAAAAGTTCACCTGTCCACAACAGGACCACGAGGGTACATCCGAAATAGATGCCCCAAACACACGACCCAAAATACACTGCACTGCGGGCAACCAGCCCAGGACACTCCTGCTACGCATATCCTAACCTTACTCGATACATCCCGGAGTAAACAAATGAGAAAAAACTCACTAGGGACGCAGCAAATGCGGAACCAGCGGAGCGTGGAGAGACACGTCCGGGCCGGCTGACCGCAGAGCAGAGAAGGAAGAATGACGCCTGAATCAGCGTCTGGTCAAAGATCCACACAAGTACATCCACGATATGATGGAAAGCTTATTGGATAGTTATTCTTATTTTCTTTTTCTTTTTGTTTTTTTACGAAGTTTTTTCGTAGTGAGAACCCAATTCATAATGACTGAAGCCATGAGTGAGGTCGCGTGCGCTCATGATGAAGGCTCCTCAGATTTTAAATGCTCTGCGCGGTAGATTCAAACTACGGCGGATTAGTGTTTGAAGAGGATACCTTATGTAATAGGCATGTTCGTCAATGATGGAGGGGCCACTAATAAATAGTATTCTTCTTGAGAAATATGCGCACTCTTCTCTTCTCGAAAGCTTAAAAATGGAAGTTACTAATAATTCATGTTTATTTCAGTTTCACTATATATATTGCGTTAACTTTTACTTGTGAATAATAGTGGACGATATGATACGTGTTCCGGTATTTATTGGCACTAAATACGGAAGCTTAAGCATGGATGGACTTTTTCAGTTTGAGTTCAAGCTTGTGGACTCTAAAATATTATGGTATCTACTGAGATATTTTCAGAGTTCATGAAAGTATATGTAAATCTTCTTATTTGAAATAAATTCACAGTTATCGTACTACGAGGATCGCAGACGTATTTTATAGATGAACACGTAAGCTATTATGATTTGGATGTTCACTAGATATTGTAACACTTCATATCTATAACTCAAAGTTCAGGTTGGATGGACTCTGTTTATTTCCCACTTGGCGGAAATATGGCTGAGTTGATGAACAGGTAAAAATCCGTCTTAATTTGGTATATGGATTAATTGTTGAGTTAAAACGTCGTACTAAAGAGCGTTATTTATAGGACGTCTTGATATTCCTGTTTATTTATATATTAACCTCGTAGGACACATTATATACACTTTTTCCCGTATTTCGAGGTGTTAAGAACTCTATTTTATTTCGATCTCTTTGAACTCTAACTTTCTGGTATCTCGTCACTGATACTGAATTCAAGTATTTTCTATATTATTTCTTTTCTTGGTGGAGAGATGCACTTAGTTGAGTTTTTCTTCTGATGCTCCGTGGGCCGTCCAGGTTGGCCGGTCGTGTGGAGAAGTTACAGTTGGATTAAGGGGAGATGTCCACTTGAGGGATTTTTTTCTTGACTCCTTTCTCCCTCATGTTTAGCCCTATTGTTTTTCTAATTTTAAGACGTTTGCCCCATTATTTTGACGATTTTAAGAACTTTCAACCCATTTCTGTCAATGGCACCTTTCGTGCCATTTAAGTGTCGATTTTATTCTGACGAGCGACAGCGAGCCTGTAATTTAAGAGAAACCGGCTTTCAGCCGGGACATTTTTCTACCGAAAAATGTACAAATTTATCTTGAAAGGGGCTCAAGGGGGTGTAATCTTAAGCTTGAAGGATATCTAGAGACCAAACTAAAAACCTCCCCTTAATGGGCTTGGGGTCTTAAATATGGTTCCGTAACTTAGTGGAGAAACAGTTGGTCACCATATCGGATTAACGCAAGTATTCTAGGCATATAGCTTCCAACAAATACTTGACTATCCTGACCTTTATATTGATCATTGATGGAGTTCTGTTCAGGTACTCTTGAAAAGAGGTTTTAAATATTATGTCTCAGGTCTTGCCAGATTAACATAATATCGGACTAACGCAAGAAGAGTTTAGATAATGGCTCTTCTTGACTGTCTCTAACCCTTATAAGAGGTTCAAGGAACTCGTGACGGTGTTAACCTTTCAGTCGCAAATCCTGGTGGGGTGCCACAGACAATTTGTGCCTAGAATTTATATATGCAGAGTGCCTGTGAGTGTGTCTCGCTAAACCGTTCTAATACAAAAAATCTTTCTACCTTAGAGCTCTGTGAGAAATGCTAGTATAACTTCTTAATAGACAATTTTTGAAAGGGAGGGGTGCCTTACTCTTTCAACGTTTTCACTACAGGTATACGGAAATATAACTAAATAAATATAATATAAATAAATAAATAGAATATTTTGAGAGTGGCAGGCAGAGGCGGTGAGTGTGTGCCTGTCTCTCCACTATTTTTGCTATTTTTCCTCAACTTGGACAATATCAACTATTATGTGAAGCCACAACATAACGTGTAAGCATGTGGACAGTGAATTGGCGTTGAAGTAAAAAACCCATATGGAAAGGGAATGAATTAATGACATGAAATATGCAGTTGAGAGCAGTGTAATGGAGGAGTATTATGAAACCTGACGTCACCAGTCAATGTGGTCCAGACAACTCACCGCCAAAATGGGGATTAATCAAGAAGACTTTGTTAAGGCTTTTGTGCTTGCCCTAAGTGATGATCAAGTTATTCGTAAATTAGAAAGTACAATAACTGGTCGCCTTGTGAAAGAGGTAAATGATCTACGTGAAGGTATTAAAGATAGAGATATTAAAATAAATAATCTAGAAAAGGAAGTTCTGAACCTTAACGAAGCTCAACAGGTGGCGTTGTGTGTGTATAAGTGTGAGAGTTCGAGTGTAGGGGATGAGACAGTGAAGCACGGAAGATGGCTCAGAGATGGGGTCGTTTCGGGCCATGAGTGAGCACCGTGCCTCATGTGAAGGCAAGATGGCAGGTGCTCGTTGTACTCTACGTGCTTCACATGTCTCACTCCCTAGACTGGAACAAGACCTCACGGGCTTCACTGTTCATTGTAAAGTGGTGAATGTTAAGGTTCTCAGCCTATGCCCGAGAGGAAGTAAGGTTGGAATATAGAAAAAAAAAAAAAAAAAAAAAACTGGACCAACAAGAACAGTATACGCGGAGAAACAATTTGAGAATAAGTGGTATACCAGAAAAAGAAAATGAAGTCATCGTTGAGGTAACACTGAACTTTATTAACAGTAAGGTATGTGTAGGCCAGCCTGTAATGGAAGAGGACATAGACCGGGTACACAGATTGGGTAAATTGCAATGAGAAGACTGCCAGGGAATTATGGTGGGTTTGATAGAACGGAGTTTGTTGCTTGTCACGGAAACCCACTCACTTTGCCATCGCTGGCGGAGGAGGTAAGGAACGTGCAGGAAATAGTCAGATGCAGGAATAGGCCGCGGCACAGTCGGGTTGGAGGTAATGGCAGAGCGAGCCAAAGAGTCAACCCGCTCATTGCCAGGTAATCCAACATGACTTGGGACCCAACAGAAAGACAAGGACTACAAATTAGTAGCGATGCGGAACAGCCATTCCTGAATCTTTAAAACTAAGGGGTTGGCAGCGGGAATAGACTGAATGTTCTGCAGAGCACTGAGGGTGGGTGCCCAACCCCGAAAGGGGTTGAAATAGGGGAGCTATCCCCCTGCCAAAGGCGGCTTTCTAGAGCCTTTCCTAGCTGATGCTGAGAGGATTGAGTTCTAGTCTTGTGGTGATGGGCTGGTCTATCAGAGTGAGAACTGAGCGATCTCTGCCATACCCATAGCTTACTCTGACTGTTCCTTTTACTTATATATTTTCTAGATCTCAAGTGACGGCGTCTCTTCCGTGGATTGACCTCCCAATCTACAAGCCAAAGCGTCACATTTTTCTTTTGCCCTTCAACTTTCTCTTCATAATTGCTGAGGGGCACAGGGCCTTGGGTGGGGCTTTGGTTTCCCGGGCGTTTCCGCACCTTCCTCAGCTCCCCGTCATGGAGTGGCTTCGTCACCCAGGCTTTATTGTGGTTGGCAGGGAGGGTTCTGTGGGGGCGCTCGGTTATGGCCTTGGCCTTGGGGCTGTTCGGCCAGGCAGCTTGGGGAACAACAACAACAACAAAGGTATGTAAGGGTGAACGAAAGATGGTACGTAGGGCAAGCAAAATAGCAAATAATTCTGCTGTAAAGGCACTAGCACTCGATGGAATATGATACTGGAAGGTTCGGTCTGGGAACATAACTGCAAAACCTGTACCAGCAGTGGTCTTGGAGCCATCTGTATACACTGGAACAGCAGAAGAATGATGTTATGCCCTGTTTTTCTACAGGATTAACTTGGGTAATGTAAGTTCTAACTGACTGGGTATAGAAGGCTGCATGCACAAAACAAGGTATGAGGAATAGAGAACACAAAATAAACACACGGTAACAAGACACACGATCACGTTTATTGATATACACACTTCTGAATACTCGTACAAGACAAATGATAGAATTGAACAACACTAGCATAAGTGGATCTGGATGGAGCCTAGTCTCCCACTTCCAACGTTCAGGTATTAATCTTCTGATCACTGGCTTTATTCACAAGTTTATATACTGGAGACCATCAATATTACTTATAGATTCAAATTCACTGTTAGATTTATTACTGGTAGCTCTGGTGCACAAGTAGTAGTTCACAGACTAGATTAGACACGCGTATTTTAGAGCACGTGAATTCTAGTAACCTCAGGGGGTACTGATCTAAGTTTTATATTCTTATATCAGAAACACATAGAACGCAAATCAGTGGGCGAACATTAGATATCACTAGGGTTTCACTTCTATGTAATAATATCTGGATATATGGGTAATTACGAGAGTCAATATCGCCTGTTAATTAACAAACACTGACACGCTTAGCACTTCCCAACTCCTCTTCATTTACAGAAATGCGAGGAGTAAAGGGGCGAGGTTTGGCAGAGTCACGAATTTGATGGAGGGCACACTTAGCACTACAGGCAGGGAAATCATAGGGGTTGATAATTACTAATGTAGGGTTTTTACTTTGGTAGGTGTTGTAGGTTTTGTTCCGGTTGAAGATTCTGCGTGGCTGGGTAGGTTGGAACCGGGGCCTACTGGGTTGGGGCTGGTCGGAAGGGTAGGTCGGTCTGTTGTGGAAAGATGAGGATAGGTAGGCCTTCTTGGAGTTGAAGGTTTGGGCCTTGGGGTTTTGGTGGTCGAGGTGCTGCGGGTGCGTGGGAAACCTCTTTATTACAGCGATTTGGGTGGGTGCTTCTGTGCGCACGGTCAAAGTACGTCGGATCGTGATGAGATCTTTTTGATATCCGACGAAATCGTGCACACGGAAATGATCTTTTACTGCTGAGGGCAATATTGATACAAGGTTGACCAGAATCTGCTGCTCTTGCTGGATTCTGGTCAATGTGGGGAAAGACACTTTTATATGTTGGGCGATCTTATTCACTGTGGCATCTAGATCGCCTTCGAATTTAGTGTCTTGGATACGGGTGTGGGCCACGAAAACGCCCAACGAAGGCTTAATGGCTTCTATCACTATTGGGCGAAATTCGTCCCATGTGAGAGCAGGGTGCACTTGGTAGGCAACCAGGGAAACGGCTATTCCCAGGTGCGTTAATGTCACGGCTATCTTTTCTGCGTCCGTGGTATAAACTAGGTCAAGTACGGGTTTCACTATGTCCATGAACGTTTCGATCTCGTAAGTTTCTCCATCATAATGTGGGATGGGGATGTGAGAATGGTGCGCCATGATGTTATCGTGTTCTGGCTGTTCCAAACTTGCAATGTAATGTAACATTTTATCCGAATCAAGAACCACCGCTGCCGCCAATGTTATGCCCTGTTTTCTACAGGATTAACTTGGGTAATGTGAGTTCTAACTGACTGGGTATAGAAGGCTGCATGCACAAAACAAGGTATGAGGAATAGAGAACACAAAATAAACACACGGTAACAAGACACACGATCACGTTTATTGATATACACACTTCTGAATACTCGTACAAGACAAATGATAGAATTGAACAACACTAGCATAAGTGAAACTGGATGGAGCCTAGTCTCCCACTTCCAACGTTCAGGTATTAATCTTCTGATCACTGGCTTTATTCACAAGTTTATATACTGGAGACCATCAATATTACTTATAGATTCAAATTCACTGTTAGATTTATTACTGGTAGCTCTGGTGCACAAGTAGTAGTTCACAGACTAGATTAGACACGCGTATTTTAGAGCACGGGAATTCTAGTAACCTCAGGGGGTACTGATCTAAGTTTTATATTCTTATATCAGAAACACATAGAACGCAAATCAGTGGGCGAACATTAGATATCACTAGGGTTTCACTTCTATGTAATAATATCTGGATATATGGGTAATTACGAGAGTTAATATCGCCTGTTAATTAATAAACACTGACACGCTTAGCACTTCCTAATGGAATGGTTATATATGAATTATACTGGGGCAAAGCTATAGCCACTTCATAGAAATATTAATAAGTGAGTCTCTAAATAGCACTGTAACACTGTAGTACTGATAGAGTGAATCTTGGGTAGTGTTTTATTGGTCTGGTCCTGGTTATCTTGCGTCCGTGATGTTGGGGGCTAACGACTGGTTCCGCGGCCGTCCAGGTGGTCCATATGTAGGAAGTTCTCAAGACGGATCTCTTGACGATCGTTGCTGGCTACACGCTTATATACCCACTGGTTTGTGAAGGTTATAAGGTGCACGTAGATTTCTTGTACGTGGACAGATGCTTCTATCTCAATCTGCCACGGAGTCTGCCGGCTCTGGAACTCAATTCTCAGGAACAACACAAGGGCAGAGCTAGAGGTCAACTTAAGGGGCCAGTCCTGGTTGGTGTCTATCTTTCAACTGATTTTACTGGGGGCTGGAGCTTGGTTTATAGGCTCGGTTTTTGGACCCTGTAGGCCATAGGGATCTCGAGTCTTATGGATTTATTTGAGCTCTCAATGGATACGGGAACTAGGTAAGGTGGTGATTACTGTTGTGGCACATGGCTATATGGAGCCTTCATAATGTGATATAACTGAGCCTTAGTAAGAGGTACTATTTTGGCTATACTGGAAGTATTTAGGGGAGAGAGACTGGATCTACTTTGCGAGGAGGACTGGGACAGCTGTGATAGGAGCGTCTCTCTTAGATTGCTCAGTCTTCATTCTCTGGTATAGCTGAGGTGCTAATTTGGTTATCAGAGTATGCAAGAAAGGTTAATGGGTTATTGTGGGTTAATAGAGGTTAGTAAAGGTGTTAGTCATGCATGGTTAGTTCATTGATAGGAAGAATTCCTGTGCTACCTGGCAATGACCCGGAAGTCAAAACAGGGGTCAGGTATACCTCCGCAGGGGTGGGGGTCTCCCTCCTCGGGTGGGTAAAAAAGGGTAGGTGCGCGCCCTCTCTCTGTGATGGTCGTCCGGCGGCTGTGGCTAGGGGCTTGCCATATCACAAGTGTTTGTAATAACCCTCTGTTTATGAGACAGATGTGGGTGTTCATAATACCAAAACCGAAGGTGCCTTGACTAGCTGGTTTAATCGGTTGGGTTGTTAATTGCATGGTTTGCTGGATGTGGTGGAGACTGTGTTGCTAACTCTGCCACATTTATCTGGAAGTATGGCAATAGAAGTTAGTCACTGGCGAGGCGGCTAGCCTCACACTGACGATCATTTGGTACAGGGTTGTGAATGGGTTGTGAGGGAATAGATGGCATGCAAAGGGTTAGTAAAGTTCTAATGGTGTTCCTTCCTACTGAGGGAAGGTAGGCTGGATAGGAGTATATAAAATTATATAAAAGGTTTGAGAATGTTAGCAACGGAAAAATTAAGGATATTCAGGAGGTATGGTGGAGAGGCTAGGTCGGAAAGGAGTCGAGGCGCGTGGGGGGTTAACGAGAGGGAGAGGGTTAAGGGGGGCTACGTGGAAGTTTGACCCTAAGGTCTCTGGGCGTAGGGGTGGCATTAGACTACAGTTGGTATCGGAGCTTGGGGGTTAATGACAGGGAAAGTATGTTAGCCAAACGCTACCGGGGGATGAGCAATATGGGGTGGTATATGAGTCTGGAAAGGATAGAATCATGTGGACTGTAGGGAAGAGGAGGTTAACTGTAGGTGTGTGCTTGACTGTGGATAAAAGTAGGGAAAAACATGGTGTATTATTACTCGTCAATACGATGGTTATGGACACTGTTAATCTGACACTATTTCTTGCTGATCTAGTTGTTCCTGGGAACTGCGTTTTCTATGACAAATACACCAAAGAAAACGGCAGTTCGTAGGGGTAGCTTCGGTATTGTTTCGTGGTGAAAATGCGTCGAGACAATGGTAAAAGAGGGTTGTATATACAATCTCTGGTTGGGGTAAGAATTAAAGTTACTGCATGGTGGCTAACATCTTCAGTCATTTCTGTCTAGGTCTTACAGGAACAATGGTTATACAGTATATACACTGGTGTACCCGTGGGTATCATAGTTTCTTATCAATTTATAATAATAATAATAATAATAATAATAATAATAATATTTATTCAGTTAGCAATTTACAGAGTTGGTACCACATAGTATGTTATAAATATGACATGTACTAGCCTTGCATAATTCCAACTATGGATAGCCCAATAAGGCCGTTAGGCGTATTTCCATTGGGGTCCTTGTGGGATTAGGTTAGCTGGGGAAAATGGGGAGGATAAAGAAATAGATACTTTAGAGAAAGTATTTCTAGGGGGTTATTTTAAGATACCTTACATCCTATAGTAAATATCAGTAATCCGTAATCAGTAATCATTTCAGTTTGGTTTGTCTATCTCTTATGTCGCATTTAGTAGTAGACATAAGCTTGGTGCTCCCTTCTCGCAGCTGTCCGGTTCAGGTGTTCCTTCAGGCTACGTCTGAAGGAATACAGTGTTCTCTTTTCACGGACTGACTGGGGTAGGTCGTTCCAGTCTTTGATGGCGGTGAAGAAGAATGTTTGCTTACCCTGTCCTTGGATTCTCGGGACCTTAAAATTAAACATCCTGTTTCTTGTATTATGTCCACTCCTCTCATTTGCTTTAACAAAATCATTCTTTAGATACTCTGGAGCTCTGTCATAGAAAATTTTGAAGGCATTAGTGAGCCTGATTTGTTTGGCCCTGTCAGAGACATTGAGCATGCCTAGTGACTGAAGTTGTTCCTGGCCAACATGTGATCTGGGTCCTAGGTTCAGCATGAACCTAACCATTTTATTTTGAGTGACTTGAAGTTTGTGCTGTGCTGATTTAGATGATGCAGAGTACCAGGATGACACAGAATAGTCAAAATGACATTGTACAAGCGCTTGGCAGAGGGTCTTTTTGGTCGCCGCGGGCAAGCATCCCACCTGTCTATACAGGTATTTTATACGTGCTCTACACTTACTCAGGATAGATTCCAAAATTGTTTCACCTGACAAACTCGCGTCCAGTTTTAGTCCGAGATATTTAACTTGTGACACTGTTGTTATAGGAATATCATTACAGTTGACCGAGAAGCCCACAATGTCTCAGTTTGCGTTTTGTTCCACATAAGATGGCTTCCGTCTTGCCCAGGTGAAGAGATAGTCTATTGTCCACTAGCCATTCACTACATGATTCTAGTTCTTTGGAAAGTGAAGCGGCAATACTTATTGGGTCTTTTCCTGAAACCAGAAGCATGCTGTCGTCTGCATACAGTAATAATTTACATGATACGCTCAGTTCCATGTCGTTCACATAACAGAGAAAGAGTAAGGGACCAAGGATGCTTCCCTGCGGGACCCCACAGTTAATTGGCATAGGATCAGATATATTATCATCAATTTTGACTCTTTGGGTTCTACCACTAAGATAAGATTTAAACCAGTTCACAGACCCTATGCCCATTGCTTGTAGTTTATTACATAGGATATCATGGTCTACTGTGTCAAACGCTTTTTGTAGATCAAGAAGAACCATACCGGTGTAGTTACCTTTAGACATTTCTTTACGAATGTGATCCGTTAAGTGGATGAGACAGGAGTCTGTCGAGTACATGCATCTGAAACCTGATTGAAACTTATAGAATAGATAATTTTGTTTGAGGTAGTGTTCAATTGGGTGTATACCGCTCTTTCAAGGATTTTAGATACAATACATAATATGCTAACTGGTCTGTAGTTACCAACTTCTAGTTTATTTCCTTTCTTGAATAGAGGGGTTACAATAGCTTCCTTCAGTTCAGCAGGTACAGTGTTGGTGTTAATTGACAAGTTGATGATGTGGGTTAGGGGGCCTGCTATACCAATGGCTCCATCTCGTAGAAATTTGGCAGGAATTTTGTCTGGTCCTGTGCTTTTATGTACATTTAGGTTAGACAGCTCGTCAAAAGTGTATTTTGGTGTAACATTTTGCAATCCAAATGTGTTCGGGTGTATGTCTTTATCTCTGTAGAAATTTCGAAAGGTGGCCGTTGTTGTCGTGTATTTATTGAGAGGTTGAGGTAGGTTCTGTGCAAGTGTGTTTGCTATGGAGGTGAAGAAGGAGTTGAAGTAGGTTGAAATTTGTCGTTTATCGTGGTAAACCTGATCATTAATGGTGAGAGCAATATTAGTGTTAGACGAATCCCTTGTCTTGTTGCTGTAGCCTGTTGTTTTTAGGTGCCTCCATAGTTTCTTTGGGTTATTCTGATATTCCTCTGCCTTATTGTGAAAATAATTAGTTTTCGCTGATTTTATTTTCCTACTTAGTTTATTCCTGGCCCTGTTGAACTCATGTTTCAGACCTTGATCCTGTCTATGTTTCGCTAGCCTTTTTAACAGATTGTCTCTGTGTTCCAGATGGTGTAGTATGTCATTGTTGATCCATGGGTCTGACCTTGCTTTAATTCGTATGTCTTTCAGAGGAGCTATTTCGTCTAGAATGTTTGTGATGATGGTTCTGAAGCCAACCCATGCGTCATTAACGTTTGTACTTCCAAACACTGGAGACCAGTCTGTATTCCATAAAATGTCCAGAAATGTTTCTTTATTGTAGTTTCTGAGTGACCTTGTTTTGATAACCTTGTGATTCTCTAGGGTAATTTTTGTGGTTTTTCGTGTGCAATATGTGACGAAGTGATCACTTATCCCAGTCTGTATAACCCCTGATTGGGATATTTTGTCCTCTCTGTTACAGTTTATGTGGTCTATTATTGTGGCAGTGTTCTCAGAGATATGTGTGGGGGTTGTGATGAGTTGTTTGTGATTGTGCATTGTCAGTATTATAGGTTTGACTCCTGTAAGGAGATAAAGAAAACCTAATATTTAGTAGTGGCCCCGTAATCATTGACGAACATGCCTATTACATAAGGCATCCTCTTCAAACACTAATCCGCCGTAGTTTGAATCTACCGCGCAGAGCATTTAAAATCTGAGGAGCCTTCATCATGAGCGCACGCGACCTCACTCATGGCTTCAGTCATTATGAATTGGGTTCTCACTACGAAAAAACTTCGTAAAAAATAGAAAACAAAAAGAAAATAAGAATAACTATCCAATAAGCTTTCCATCATATCGTGGATGTACTTGTGTGGATCTTTGACCAGATGCTGATTCAGGCGTCATTCTTCCTTCACTGACATATCAAGTAAACCAAAATCCTTAATACATCAACGAATGGGAAGGGGATGGTCGGGAGGGCCCCAGTCGTCAATGATTACGGGGCCACTACTAAATATTAGGTTTTCTTTATCTCCTTACAGGAGTCAAACCTATAATTTATTAGTGGCCCCTCCATCATTGACGAACATGCCTGATTTCTAAGACTGGAGGGGGACATTCGTAATCATATCATAACTCTAGAAAAGCAGATAATCAAACAACCACATAGTATTCTTACTTTTGTAAAAAAGAGATATTCGGGTGCATAAACTTTATACAGCCTAAATCTTCAAAAAGGGGTACAAGCAGGAGCGTGCTTCAAAGAAGCCTGCTTGAAAAAGGGTTAACTCTGAGACTCTGTGCACAGATCTGCTAGTTAAGAAGGCACCCCACTTAAAGTAAGTGGTGAAAACTAAAAACTTATAAGTTTACATGTGCACATATAAACCCCATTAACTAGTGGATATATTCCTAAAAATATAACCAAACATAAATGAATTCTTGTACATTCGTAGAAGTACTGAACTTGTGTACTTATGCAGAAGTAATTACTTCAAAAGTAAAAGTCGTAGTTGCAACTACCGAGATTTCTCAAAAATCTATTGCTTCACAGCCAAAGCTACTTACAACAAGAATTGTTGTAACACTACTATTGGCCTTTAGCACAATTTCCTGCAATGAATACTACAGAGAAATTTTATAATACAATGCCTACAACCAGTATCACAGCTCGTATGTTCCGAACACATACTCCGGAGGGGTCTAGGGTGTCCTATGTCACACTGACTGCACCCTCCCCCCCTTTTTCATGAAATTAAACAGAACGTGACTAAAAGGGCCACCTAGACCCTCTGCCGTAAAGCTATACATGGCAAGGAAGGTTTGTCCAGAGCTACTGAAAGGTATCGAGGCAAAAACTCCTGATTAGAGACCCACAACTGTGTCGACGTAATAACTTCCACCGAAAGATTATTAAGGAAACGTAAAGAGGCTGTCCCCTTGCGTAAATCGTGGATCTTACCCACAACACCGGGATTCTTCTCTTTAAAGTCCTCGCCCAAGAGAGAAACCAGTGTACGCTCCATCAAGCGTTCACCCGGACTTGCGACCCATAAAGCACCCTGGTGATTTAGAGGTGCCACTCTTAAATATTTGGTTAGAGCTTGCACTGGGCAAAAAAGAAGGTGCACCTTTCCCCTGTTTAACGCCGGCACCGTGAACTCTGAAAACACGTGTTCACTGTGCTCAATCTTGGCTATGAATCCTGGGGAAGGTGCAATGTGAATACACTCATGAAGCCTATCAAACCTGAGGCAATTAGGTGCGTTGCTCATCGCCGCCAGCTCAGATACTCTGTTCCCGGTAGCCAAAGCCATAAGGAATACTGCCCTTTTGTAAAATCTGCCGTCTTTGGTACATACGGGAACGAGAATAACGACGATGCTTTGTCCAGAGACCATGTAGGCCTGAGCTGACGGGGAGGTGGGCGGAGTTTAAAACCTGCCCACATAAATCACTTTCAGATAAATGTTTCTGCATGAACAGATAAATTAAATAATAAACAACCAACGCCACCGAGGGCACAGTTTGTTTTGTTCTAAGAATCCGAGACGTAAAAGCTTGCCAATGCAATTGAAACTGTCGCTTTGTAGACTGGGTATATTGATTCGTGAATATCTTGGTCACGTCGCTACCATATGGTGCTAGCCACTTGGCCTCCTGAATGTCCAAAATGAACAAGTCCGCGAGGTGTCTAGGTTGCCAATTGTGTTCTAAGTGGAACAACCCGACCAGGAGTGACACTGGGTGTGGGCACCACGTGTTCAAATGCTGGTACCACACTGCGCCGGCCACAGGGGCACGATTAGCGAGACTACGCCTCGCTAATCCTGTAGTTTGTTGACTATGTGGCACATAAGAGACGCGTCTGGCGGCGGAAAATAGATAAATGGAACTCAACCTGTTCTCGTCCGTCATCAGAGCGTCAGGTCCGCCCGCCGGCGTTATCGTCCGGCGGGTGAGGTACAGTGGGAGTTTGTGAGTCTTCTCAGACGCAAACAAATCCACTTGTGGATGGTAATGCTCCGCACACGCAAGAACGCCCATTCTACTGTTGTGCTTTGTCGCTGAGACAGAGCGTCTGCCCAGACGTTTGCTACGCCTGGGAGATAAGATGCGTGAAGATGAATGTCCAGCCTGTTGGCTAGTATAAAAATCTTTTCTGACACGTTTAGCCACTTCCGAGATCTCATTGACCCTTGTTTCTGACTACAGTGAATCGCATTCAGATTGTCCATTCTGAAGGCCACCGACTTGCCCCGTAAAGCAGAGCCGTGAGCCTGAAGGACAGATAAGGGGACTAGTAAGTCTTTGACATTGATGTGGAAGATTTCTAAATAGGACCAAAACCTTTGACCCTGATGCCCGAGGTTTGACTAAAAGCCCCAACCTATCGTTCCTGACGCATCCATGTCCACCCATACCGACGGCGGAGGAGAGGTTCATGACATGACTGCGTGCAACATTTCTCTCGTCGCCCAAACCGCTAGTAAGTTGTGTAATAACGTTGGGATAGGCCATACTATCCCCGCCGGTAATAGTGGGAAAAATTTGTTGCCCTCCCAGATTAAACGTTAGATTTACAACCGGCCCAACTTCACAGTTAGCTGAACCCAGTTGAGAGAACCGACTAGAGATTCCCAAAGTCTCTGTGTCGTAGTCAGACTGTGGAGAAACATAAACAGTTTTTGCGAAATCTGTTTCGAGTGTCCACACTCTGAGAGTGAGAGAAGCTGTGTCCACGACCAGCCCTATCCCCTGAAATACTCCTGGGGGAACAAGGGTTTGACTTTTACTAAGTTGACCTTGAATCCTGGAGATTTGAGATGGTTTAACGTAACGTAGACATGAATGATGCGTAACTATTCTGTTTCTGCCACCACCCGGTAGTCGCCCCGATACCACCATACCCTGATCCCTTGTTCTAACAAGGGCATCAGGGCTTGCGGGGACCTCGCTTGAATGCTTGTGCTAAATTGAAAACAGTCGTCCAAACTGCTGGTGAAATCAAAGAAAGAATGAGAACTGGAGACAGAACTACTTGGCTTGCAATACGGTCAAGAAATGTCTTCACTAAGAACATCCTCAGATCCTGCCTTGCTCGAACTGCCTCTAATAAGGCCGTCCGAATATCTCCTAAAGACTTGGAAGGAAGTCTGGAGAAGCAAGCGCCGGGAAAGTTCAATGGCTTTCCAGACTTCCGCGGCTTCTATTGCCTGAGAAGAGCGTAACAGAGACTTTGTTACTTGCTGGGAACCATATATAGCGAAAACAGTTTAAACGCTTTTCCTCTTAACCTAAACTCGCGGTCTAGGTAAGCTGGGGAAGGCGTGCTAAAGGGAGCTTATAATTCGCACAAATTGATTATTTGGGGGGTGGCAGCCAAGCAGAGGGGACTCCGCCGGCACCAAAAACCGGAAGAAAGAACCAAGAATGGCGTTCTGGAGGGATTTGGTGGGAAGAATAAGTCATGGTTATAATAACTTGGAATGTCCTTAGTATGAACATCCAAAACATTTCCGTAACATTGCTACCCCTGACTCATCCGGCCCGTATAAAAGAGGCATAGCTCCTGTTTTTTTACTGGCGCCTTGTCTAAAGGAGGGGGAGATATGTCTGATATGACTCGCACAGTGGAAGTAGTGAGAGCCGCTGTGCCTGGCACATTGGAAATTGGATCTGACACAAGAGGATGGTTAGGTATTTTAGCTAAAGCAAAGGATGTAGCCAGAGGTCGCACATTCGTCGACATCGCGGGATCTCCCGTATCAAAAGGAGTTTCCGGCGTAGGGCCAAAGAACCTATTAAGTGCATTCAAAAGTAGTCCATCAATCTCTTCCGCCGGTACATACCTAGCCGATGACGAACTCCGTGGAGATTCGACAGTACCCTGAGAGTCGCCTAGAAGGTGACTGGACTCTTCAACCTCCATCTCTGAGACCAGAGATCGTTGTTCTTCATCCGTTAAGTCTGGCTTATCATGGGCAGATCCCGCCGAAGCCGGGACCTACACATGTTGCCATGTTAAAACTGGGATAGAAGATGGTACATCGGCATCCCGGTGGACGTCAGCACTAGTTGAGCCACAAAGGGATGTGTTCTGTCCTGCCAGGACTGTGAGTATCGCCATACACCTTGGCTGTGGCTGTCCCTCACTTGCGAGCTCGGTATACTCTCTGAATGGGAGCCCTCGTCCGAGTCCCGTAAAGGTTTATGATAATTAAAAGCTCCCATAGCTCATTAACACATTGAAAGCAGAGCTGGTGAGCAAAATCATAAAGTATACTAATCAATTTAATTTATATTTAATTGTATTAAAATAAATTACTATAAATAAACACAATATTATCATAATATAATCATAGAAAATATATATGTTTATTATGAATCAGCTATTAAATTATTTCATTAACAAATAAAAATAAGATAGGGCTACCTGAGCTTAACGGCGTTGAACATACAGCAATGAGAGGTTCAAGTGCCGACACGACAGAGACTGGGGGAAAACTACCCCGCCCCCGGGAACTACCTGGTCACCTGGTGCAACACCGGTACTCCGCCCTGGAAAGAGAAATTTCCGGGGATTAATGCTCATAGGGTTACACCCAAAAAATGGTACAAAATATGTGCCTCAAAACCGCCGGTTAACGAACCGTAGCACTCCACCACTACTTTTCGTTTTCCTTTAGTTTCATATTAAAGATTTCAGCATATCCTTACCTGTCCGGAAGATTTAAGCATATCTTCTGAATCCTCATAAAGATGAAGCATATCTTTATTAAAGATGAAGTCTTTCAAGTATCCCTTTACACTTGAAACACTAGTAAGATTCCGGCACCTTTTTATCCCATAAAAAGTCTAAGCCTATCTTAATCTCTAATCTGGCTTCTCCCAGAAGCCCTCATAGATCGCCGTCTTGAAGGCCGTGATACCCTATTGTATCAATCAATTGTTTGGCAAATTATCGCGAATTGCAAATCAGTTAATATAACCACCCAAAGGTACAACCGCCGGGTTTTATATGCAATGTCAAACCAATTGTACCTGCCCCAGACCTCTTTGTAAAAAGGTCGCCGGGAGGGAAAGACTAAACAAACAAACGGCATTGTTTCAATGGCTTATTAAAGATTTCAGCATATCTTTTACCTGTCCAAAGGAAATAAGCATAACCTCTTAATCCTCATAAAGATGAAGCATATCTTTATTAAAGATGAAGTCTTTCAAGTATCCCTTTACACTTGAAACACTAGTAAGATTCAGGCATCTTTTTATCCCATAAAAAGTCTAAGCCTATCTTAATCTCTAATTCGGCTTCTCCCAGAAGCCCTCATAGATCGCCGTCTTGAAGGCCGTGATACCCTATTGTATCAATCAATTGTTTGGCAAATTATCTCGAATCGCAAATCTGTTAAGATAACCACCCGAAGGTACAACCGCCGGGTTTTATATGCAATGTCAAACCAATTATACCTGCCCCAGACCTCTTTGTAAAAAGGTCGCCGGGAGGTAAAGACCAAACAAACAGACAGCATTGTTTCAATGGCTTTGAAAAGCAGAGAAAACCAAGTCCAACAGGTGTCAGCCTGATCACCTAGAAAACTGTGTGGAGCCCCCCTCGACGGGAATAACCCACGAAGCCTGATCCCAGGCTCGACCATAGAAAACGCAGTTTCTGATGAGCCCTCAAGCGACCAAACTCGTCGGGGTAACTTACCTATTTTAGCCATCCTGACTAAAACTCGGTAAACAAAAACGGTGTTCTCGGACCAACGAGAAAAATGCCGGAAAGGTAACCCACACTAAACTATACATTACAGGAGGGCGTAAAGCATAAAGCAATGAATAACACAGGAAGCCTGATCCCAGGCTCGACCACAGAAAACGCAGTTTCTTATGAGCCCTCAAGCGACCAAACTCATCGGGGTAACTTACCTATTTTGAGCCATCCTGACTAAAACTCGGTAAACAAAAACGGTGTTCTCGGAGCAACGAGAAAAAAACGCCGGAAAGGTAACCCACACCAAACGATACATTTTAACACATTTTATACAAAGGGTGTGCGCAAAAATAGGGATACCTGAACAGGAGGGCGTAATGCATAAAGCAAAAACCGGGGCAAAGGTAGCCATGACAGAGACTGGTGGGATACTTACTCCAGGTTCTGCATAGACCCGCCAGGACCCAGCTCTGGGAAAAAAAAAAATCCAGGAATTAATGCTCATAAGGTTAACCCAAACATGTTCGCACACAAGTGTTAAATAACCCGCCGGGTAACGAGACGTAATACTCAACGACTACAGCTCGCTACGCGGTGGGGTTTCCTAAGTAAAAGATTTCAGAATATCTTAATTTGTCCAAAAGATTTATGAATACCCTCTGACATAATATATAAAGACCAGCATGGCGTTTATAACTGATTAAGTCTTTCCGGTGGTGTTTGTTTCAAGATTCAATTTTGGAAAAAAAAAAAATTAAAAAAGACGCCGGCCCCCGAATTATCTCGTAGATCAAAAACTGGGAAGCCTGACAAATATACGAGATCTAACTTCTCCCGAAGTATCTTTTTAGATCGCCGTATGTTGAAGGCGGCGATACAAAACGTATCCCTCAATTGTCTGGTTAACTAACTGAATTGTAAATTCGTTATTCCCATCCCTCCAAGGAGCACCCGCCGGGTGTGAATATTAGTTTAAAAAACGTTAACCCCAATTGTGCCCTAAAGCACCGTATGTTGAAGGAGGCGATACACAATGCATCCCTCAATTGTCTGGTCAACTAAACTGAATTTTGCAAATTTGGTCATCCCACCCTTCCAGGTTGCACCCGCCGGGTGATGTAAAGTTTAAAAGTTAACCCCAATTGTTCCTATCCCCACTTCTTTGTAAAAGATCGCCGGGGAGGAAATACAACAACAGCATAGTTTTATATTGGCTTTGCAAAACCGAAAAAACTACAAACAACACGTGTCCGTATGAACACTGTTAGATGGGTACAGCCAACCCGCCGGGAATCATAAGGAGCCTGAAACAGGCACCCCAGAGACGCAGTCCTGGGGAGCCACAGACACCCACTCGCCGGGGAAACAAGCCTGTTTTTAAACCACGCGTGGCCAAAACTCGGCAACCAGTCGGGGTTATCAAGGTGAAACCGAGAACAACCCCGCCGGAAAAAACCCACCCCGTCCAGATACCATCTGAACGCACCACCGGACCGAGGCGTAGCCAAAACACAACTAACGCCGGGCCCAACATAGTCCGTGGAATTAGCCAATACACAACTAACCCAGGACACATAAATAGTCCGTGGAATTAGCCAATACACAACTAAACCAGGACACACATGACACAGTAGTACATATTTAGAAAATAAATCAATAACACTTGTATATGTGGTAAAGCTACGAGAGGCTGGCTAGGCCTAGGCACACGGATAACATTAACATGTCGGAATATAAACAAAAAGCACTGAATTATATCACAACAGGAACCACCGCCAACACACCACTGTAGCAAATACTTCCGGCAAAGGGAAGAACTGACTCGGGACCCAGAAAAAACTTCACTAAGTGAAGAAATATATGCTGGGAACGTCAGCAAAAATACGCTACCTCATCAGAAAGATAAAAGGAAGCAATAACGCGTAATGAAAGCCGCCTGCATCACAAAGCTAGCTAACTGTGAAAAAGTTCACCTGTCCACAACAGGACCACGAGGGTACATCCGAAATAGATGCCCCAAACACACGACCCAAAATACACTGCACTGCGGGCAACCAGCCCAGGACACTCCTGCTACGCATATCCTAACCTTACTCGATACATCCCGGAGTAAACAAATGAGAAAAAACTCACTAGGGACGCAGCAAATGCGGAACCAGCGGAGCGTGGAGAGACACGTCCGGGCCGGCTGATCGCAGAGCAGAGAAGGAAGAATGACGCCTGAATCAGCGTCTGGTCAAAGATCCACACAAGTACATCCACGATATGATGGAAAGCTTATTGGATAGTTATTCTTATTTTCTTTTTGTTTTTTATTTTTTACGAAGTTTTTTCGTAGTGAGAACCCAATTCATAATGACTGAAGCCATGAGTGAGGTCGCGTGCGCTCATGATGAAGGCTCCTCAGATTTTAAATGCTCTGCGCAGTAGATTCAAACTACGGCGGATTAGTGTTTGAAGAGGATGCCTTATGTAATAGGCATGTTCGTCAATGATGGAGGGGCCACTAATAAATATGACTATATTCTCGTACAAGCCTATCATTTCGTTGTTTGTAACACAGGTTAAAATCCCCTAGTATAATGGATTCATTCCGAGGGTCTAGCGATGACAAAGTTCGTTCAAATTTTGTCAAGAATTGTGTGTCGTTTGGTGGCCTATAGCATACCCCAATTGTGATGGGTCTTGTCCTCGGCAGGTGTAGATCGATCCACAGAGCTTCGTGATTTTCTACATGGAGGTCGGTCCTAGTTGTGTGTGTGAGGTTGTTTTATACATACAGACATACTCCTCCCCCATGCCTATTGCGATCATTCCTAACCATATTGAAACCTTGAATGTTTATTTCACCATCGTTTATACTTGAATCCAGCCAGGTTTCTGTGATTGCAATTATTGAAGCTTTGGCCTTATTAGCTAACAAGTTAATTTCTGACAATTTATGGTACATTAATCTGGCGTTAATGTGGATAAGATGGAGCCCTTTGTTGGTGAACACTCTGTATTCATCTTTGATTTTGAATGTGTCCTGGCTGGATTCTGAGTTGTTAATACTAATTGGTTCATTTACATTAATATTCGGTAATGAATGCAAGGCACATATGTTGCATAGGAATTCCCGTTCTTCACTGTTGGTCTTCTTAGAGATGCACTTCATGTGAGCTACAGTTTTACACTTAACACAGTTTAGGATCCTTTGTTTTCTTGTTATGAGTGATTCACATACTTCACAAATGATTTTAGGACCTTTAATAGCTACTTCCCTACATTTATCGCATTCCACTTCTTTTCTGCTAGTAACGTAAGTACATCGATCGTGTACTGTTTCATTACATCTACTACATTGTGACGTTGTACTCCTTTTGTTGAATCCAATATCGCACACTATACATATTTTCCTGTTACTGTTCATCGTACGTCTGGCGGTGTGGTGATCAGCTGTGCGCCGTGAGCGGCTGATGGTGTGTGAGCGTGTGAGATGGGGACAGGTTGTGGCTCCCCCTTGCCCCCTACCACCCCTACCTGTATTTGTTGTTTGATGTCCTTGTTCTTGGCCGTTGTTGCTGCTTTATAGTTGATGTTGTTGCGACTGATCCCTTCTTTTTTAGCTGTTCTGGTTGCATGTTGAGCTACCTGGGTCGCCGATAGTGTTGTGTTGTGTTGTAGTAGGTTTGGTTGATTTGTTGTGTAGCGGCGTCGTATTGTGGGGGGTGGGGGGTTTCTCTTGTTGTCTTTCTTGTTCGTTGCTGTTACTTCATTGTCGATGTGTTTGCTAGAGCTTCCTGCTTGTTTGGGTGTTCTGGTTGTATGTTGTGTTACTTGGGTCACCGATATCTGTGGTAGTGATGATACAGTTGAGGGTAATGTTGAGTAGGTAGAGTGTTGGCACTGTGCTGGCGGTTGCCCTGCGGTCTTGGTTGTGAGTTGGAGCGTGACGGGAGACTTGGGTGCCTGCTGGCCCAGTTTGTTATAACGAATTTTACTGCTAGGGACTGTTGAAATGTCGGTGTCTGCCTTACTTGTTTGGTGGTGAGGTTTCTTCAACGTTGAACTAGGGCCGGGGTTGGTCTCTACATCTCCGCAGCTAATTAGAGTGTAGCACAATAGGTGTTGTAGCGAGGTTGTGCCAGAGTACTTGCCAAGCCGCGGCGTCTTCCCGATATATGAAATAGACCAGGCAGGAATGGTGACAGAAATTTCACTCGTGTGTGATTTCTGTGTGACGAGGTCCCTCAATACTTGTTTAGTGTTGACCTGGTACACTACCGGTCCCCTCTGCACCTGTATATCAGCACAGCCCCTCTGGATGTTGAGAAGGATGATACATAGAGAGAGGGCTATGCCCGCACCCTTCATACTGGTTGGCATTGGCTCAACCTAGGGACAGGGCATGGGTGTATTAACCTGGGAAGAACATACATAGATTTATGGGGGCGGTTGGTCTTTAGAAACTTAGTCTGGCAAGACAGGGGTTAACATATTACTTCTCGGATGGAAGAACATACATAGATTTATGGGGGCGGTTGGTCTTCAGAAACTTAGTCTGGCAAGACAAGGTATTTTAGGGTATGTTGATATTGATATCTTAACTTAGGGACAGGGCATGGGTGTATTAAATTAAGGTGTATTTATGTTCATCATCATGTAGGTAGAGGTGTAGGACACGAGGGGTAGTGTATACGCGAGGTGGGGGAAAGGTCAGTGGTTAGAAGGGATAGGCAGGTGTGGTTTGGAGCTGCTTAGCCCTGCGGGCTTCGGCCTGTCTTAACTGGTTGGCTCGGTCACCTGGTCCTTTCGTTCTGTGGGCCTTTCTTTCGGGTGTTTCTGTTCCCGTTTCCTGGTGGTGTTCGCTCGTGGCTTCCGTGGTGGGCTTCTCGTTCTGGGGCATTTTACTTCCCTCTCCTTCATTGTAGGCTCATCCCCGAGCCTCAAGGGTGAAGTAAAAAGAAGCATAGTCATGGTGGGTCATTTTGAGTGTATTGAGAAGGTCCCACCAAGCAAGAGAGCGAGGGTCAGGTTTCTTTTGCAGGTCTATGTAGACCTGTAGGAATGTGTCCTCGGTGTTGTGGAGGGCGGTTGCCCGGGCTTGATGTGGGCGCTGTAGACGGGCTAAGCGTCCTGTGGACGTTTTTACTTTAACCTTTCGTATGAACGGTGTGTAGTCTTCCCCCGTGGGGGTAGGGACGGGGGCGACGAATGGTGTGGATTTGTTCATGGTGGAGGTCATGTATCGAGTGAGGTGTGTGGGACTGACAGGAGGCCTCTTCAGTGTGGTGAATGGGTTAATAACTGAAGGGGAGGGACTAACGCATGAAAACGGAGCTGGGGGTGAAGGGGGGATATGAGTCTGGGGTTTTGGGGGTTTTCTTGGGTGGTGTTGCAGGCTGGGAAAATATATGGAGGCAATGTGCAATATCGGTTTAGGAAAGGAGTGTGATGGAGGTGTGTGAGAAAGAGGGGGTGTGTGTGTTGTGTGGCTTGGGTCTTTAGTGTAAGAACGGGGTGTTGTTTTTACATAACTGTCTTCAAATCTGATGGGTCTGTTGATTATTCTACCTTTGGAGGTCCTGGTGGGAAGGTAGATGTTTGTAGTGGGACTTGAGTCGCTCAACGATGTTTTATATTGAGGGGAAGAACGCTTTACAGGTGGAGGGCATGTAGGGGGGGTGAGGTAAGGGGTTATTTGAGAGGTAGATGCGTGTGGAGGTTTTTGTCGAGTGAGGGTGGTAGGCGGAATGGGAGAGGATTTGGTGGGGGTATGTATGGGGGTTCTCTCAGGGGCGACTTTGTGGGGGGATTCAAGTGGGGGTGTGGAGGTCGGGTACGTCAGTTTGGAGGGGCTTTGGTTAGGAGTTAGTTGTGTGTTAGACATGGTGTGAGAGGAGGGGTTGGTCGTTGGCATAGTGTACTTTTTAGGGGTTGGTTGGTTGGGGGTTTGGTGAGATGAAGAGGTTGGTTGATGCGTGGGTGGGGTCGCAGGGATAGTGGAGGGGAAAGGAGTGGATGCGGGGGGGGGGGGGGGGGGCTAGATGGGTGGGTAGGGAGTGGAGATTTAATTTGGAGGGTTGGGGGTAGGAACATGTGTTGGGTGTGTTCTTTGGTGGGGTCGGTGATTTGATGGTGGTGGAAATAGGCGGTTTTATGGGAGTTTGGTGGGGGGGTAGATCTAGCAGGTCATTCGGGGTGATGAGGTGGGGGTTGAGAGGGGATGAGGTTGAAGGGGAAGGTATGTTCTTTCGTGGGAGGGTGGGGGTGTTATTTTTGGAATATAGTTAGAGGGGTTATGGTGTTTACTTGTGATTATTCGTCTTCTTTCCCTTTGTGGAGGAGAATTCGACGAAGAAGAAGAGGAGGAGGAGGATAGTGGTCTGGCAGCCCTACGGAACTTGGTTAGCAGGGTGTGTTTTCTGGAGGTTTTAAAAGATTTTAGTCGTGGGCGTAAGTTGTAGCGTGAGGTTACTGAGGTAGATTGTGTGGTGCGGTTGGGTGTGTACTTGGTTTTTGGGTTGGGGTGGTGGTTTTCTCACTGTGGTGCCTGGTGGAGGTACGTCAGGGCTAGACGGGAGGGTTTCCGTTGTGGTCGGGGTTGTGGGTGGAGGTTTTCGTACTTGGATAAGTTGGGGAGGTACTTGACTATCAGAAGTGAAAGAAGGGGTCATGGTGGAGGAAGGTGTGATAGTGGGGGCTTGGGGTTTGTGGAGGTTAGTTTTTGGGGGGTATGTTGAGGAATGATTGGCCGGTTCGGTGCTGGAGGGTTTAGGCCCTTAGGGGTTTGTAGGGGAATATTGATAGCCTGAGTGGGAGGGGTAGTAGGGGTGTTTAATTCAGGGTCGGACGTGTGGGGTGGGGTAATGTCTTGTGGTTTTAGAGGTTTAAACGCTCGGACGAATCTAGTTCGGAACGTGCGAGTCACGCCGTGATAATCAATGATGACTTGATAGGCATTTGGGACTTGTATGATGGTGTAGGGCCCGACATAGCGAGGGCCTAATTTGTTAGTGACAGGGAGGTTGGCTACCATTACGGTGTCATGGATGGCGAAAGGGTTTTTATCATCGGGGTTATCAGTTTTGGTGTCTTGACAGGTTTGGGCGGTATGGAGGGTGTTTTGCAGATGTTGCAATGGGTCAATTGTGGAGGTGTTGGAGGGGAGGTGAGCGTGATGGTGGAACGGCAGTAACAGGGGGGGTACGCCGTAAACACATTCGTGAGGGGAAATACCGTCTTCTCGGGGACAGGTGTTCATGCCCCATTGTATCATCTTTATTTGTGATGGCCAGTCTGAGGTGTTAAGAGCAATCATTTTGGTACGTAACTGGTTGTTGATGGTGCGATGGCTGCGTTCGCATATAGCATTTCCTTGAGGCCAGTACGGGGATGAGTGTTTGATCTTAATACCGCATTGTTGGGTGAACTGGTGCCAAACGTGTCCACTAAATTCGGGGGCATTGTCGGATAGAAGAGCAAGGGGAAGGCCTAATATAGGGAACACTTCTGTGGTAAGCAGTGTGGCGACGGTGGTGGCTGTGTGGTCTTTAACTGGGCAGGCTATTAAAAATTTTGAATATACGTCAACAAATGTGACGATATAGCGGTTGCCAGCGTAAGAAGGAAACGGGCCCATGATGTCGAGGTATAGGACTTGGAACGGTTTGTTGGCAGAAATGGTATCAGCTGGGCCTGGTGTGCGTGATCTATCCTTCCCCAATAAACAAGGTTTGCAGGATTCTGTCACGCGTTGTGCAATCTTGGAGGGGTTGGGGGTCCAGTATTGATCTGCGAAGATTTTTAACATCTTCTTTTGTCCAAGGTGTATGCCGTTTCCCTCGTGGATGGCAATCATGTAGTCGTGGGCAATGGTGGGGTCTAGGACTATGTGACCGGAGTCTGTGGCAAGTTGATCTCCCCAGCGAGTCAGTTTCCTGAAGACATTTAACGGTATCCAGGGTGGTCTGATTCTTGTTTCCCAAGATTGAATTAGTGAGGGGGCTGGGGGGGAATTATGTTGGTGGATGGGGGTAGATAAGAGCTCAGTGTTTTGTAAGGCGGCTAGGTTGGTGGGGGGGTCTTTCGGTACTGGCAAACGTGACAGGGCGTCTGCATTGGTGTGAAGTTTGCCTGGACGAGACTGTATTGTAAACTCGTAGTCCTCTAGTGTCTCCCTCCAACGTACCAAAATGGCTGAGTTGGTTTCGCACTTACGCAACCATTGCAAAGATTGATGGTCGGTTATTATATCGAGTTTCGCGCCCAACACAAATGACCTGAAGTGGCTGAGTGCCCAAATGATCCCTAAGCACTCTCTCTTGGTGGCTGCATAATTCTGTTGTGCTTGGTTGAGTGTGGAGCTGGCATACGCTATCACATGTTCCTCTCCGTCTCTTACTTGAGCTAAAACCGCACCAATGGCGTACAGAGATACGTCGGTATAAAGACGGAAAGATTTATGGTAATCAGGGAAAGCGACAATAGGGGCTTGGATTAGCTTTTGTTTCAGTGTTAAAAGCGAGGTCTCTTTCAGGTGTCCAGGTGAATGTGCTGTCCTTGTGGGTGAGTTGGTGGAGGGGTCTGGCTATTATGGCAAAGTGTGGGACGAAACGTCTGTAGTATGTGGCTAAACCTAAAAAGGAACGTACTCCTTTAACGGTGGTGGGTGGGGGTTGGTTTTGTATGGCTTGAAGTTTCTTTGGGTCTGGTGCAATACCATGTTCAGATATTACGTGGCCGAGGAAATCTACCTTATTTCGTGCAATCTCGCACTTTGAGAGTTTTAATTTCAACCCGGCGGCTCGGATTCTTTGAAGAACTTGTCTCAACCTGAGGAGGTGTTCTTCCCAGGTTTGTGAGTACACAATAATATCGTCTAGATACGCTAGGCAGGTTTCCCAGGTCAGGCCATGTAATACCGCTTCCATCAAACGGGAGAAAGTGGCGGGTCCGTTACAGAGGCCAAAAGGTAGGACGTTAAATTCGTAGTGGTGGCCACCACTAGTGGAGAATGCTGCTTTTTCTTGGTCCTCTGCCTTGATAGGCACTTGCCAATACCCTGCTTGCAAGTCGAGGGTAGTGAACCATCTGGATCCGTATAGGGAGTCAAGGGAATCGTCTATCCTGGGTAATGGCGTAGCGTCCTTAATGGTTACGTCATTCAATCTCCTGTAATCGACGCAAAAACGGGTTGACCCATCTTTCTTTTTTACTAGGACAACAGGGGAAGACCAGGGGCTAATGGACGGGGTGGCAATTCCGGCCTCTAACATCTCTTGGACTTGGCGTTCCTCTTCCTGGCGTTGTATGGGATTTTTTCTACGGGAAGGTTGTCTTATGGGGGGGCATGTGGTGTTAATGATGTGTTGTTCCACATCGGTCTGTCCGATTTCAGTGGGTTGTTGGGCAAACACGTCACTGAACTCTAGCAATAGTTCGTACATGCTGTGTTTTTGGTGGTCGGATAATGTGTCCGGGAGAGGGGGCAATTTGAGGCTGGTAGGGGTGTCATTGGAATCTATGTGGAGGTCATCAAAAGTTTCGAGGTCTCCTGTGATGAGGCCTTTTGGTAATGTCAGGGATTCTTCAGAGATATTTGCCACGAGAATGTGGTTGATGCGAGCGGAAATGATGGCGGGTTGTAAGAGGCAACGATTGGGGTTGGTGGACGTGGTAGTGGGGGAAAATATCATGTGAGTTTGGGGTATGGGTCGAAGGTTAACCCATTTTTGATGGCGGGGGGGAATTTGACATTTATCTTGAACTACAGCTGGGCTAATGATGGTGGGGGATCGACGGGTGAGCAGGTGCTCGGTACGCATAAGGGGGGGAAGATCACTTTGGTGGGGGTCACGCGTGAGGGGGGGATTAACGGCGCGTGTGGGAGGATCAGCGTGATGAGGTGTGAGTGATTTAGAAAACGGAATTTGTTGGTGGGACTGTGGAGGGTTGGTGGGGGAAGAGTGAGGTATAGAACATGGGTTATTGGTGGAGGACTGATGTACGGATTTGTGGTTGTTAGAAGGACGAATTTGGGGAGTTTCGTCGGTGGCAATGATGGTTTGTTTAGAGTTTATATGGGATTGGTGGGTTTGTCTGTCATGAGAAGGCGAGTCAAGTATGGGGTTTTGAAGTTTTCTAGGGGTGTGAATTGTGTGGGGGTGGAAGGGAGCTACTGACGGAAAACTGTCACAAGGGGAATTTGGTTGGTTGTGGAATCGCTGGACATTTCTGGGGGCATGGGGGAAACATGGTTGTGTCCCTAGGTCGTCACGCGTGAGGGGAGGATTAACGGCGCGTGTGGGAGGGTCAGAGTGATGAGGGGTGAGCGATTTAGAAAACGGAATTTGTTGGTGGGACTGTGGAGGGTTGGTGGGGGAAGAGTTAGGTATAGAACATGGGTTATTGGTGGAGGACTGATGTATTGATTTGTGGTTGTTAACAGGACGAATTTGGGGAATCTTGTCGGTGGCAGTCACGGTTTGTTTAGAGGTTATCTGGGATTGGTGGGTTTGTCTGTCATGAGAGGGCGAGTCAAGTGTGGGGTCTTGAAGTCTTCTAGGAGTGTGAATTGTGTGGGGGTGGAAGGGAGCTACTGACGGAAAACTGTCACAAAGGGAATTTTGTTGGTTGTGGAATAGCTGAGCATTTCTGGGGGCATGGGGAAAACATTGTTGGGTACATAGGTCGGCATTCTCCCTGGAAACATGTGTACATAAATATTTGGTAGAATGGTTTTTACATACAACAGAGTCTGTCCTGGAAACATGGGAGGATTTATCCTGGACAGAGTTAGGAGAATTGGGGGAATTACCGAGAGGGAGTTGCTTGGACTTGTCTTCTTTCGTTTGTTGAGGCAGTTTTTCAACGAAATGAGTGATATTTTTAGAGAACTCGGGGCATGGGGAGGGGTTAGGGGTTACCTTAGTGCTAGCTGCAACTTGGTAACCCTGACTCAGAGTTTGTTGAGGGGGGAGGTGTTTTTTCTTTTTGTGAATAGGTTTCTGCGTGATTGGTTTGTCAGAGGCTTTGGGTTGGATTTTTTTTTTTAATGAGATCAGCCTCTGGCCGCAGTCAACCTGGGCCTGGAGTTTTTGAAGGAGGTCAAGTCCAAGGAAACCATCGTAATGTTTACAGTGGGAGGAAAATAATGTGAACGTGTGATAACAACGAGCATGGGGGGCAGGAGTAGTTACTGACAGGGGCAAAGTGTCTCCTAGGAGATTTAAGTAGGTATCAGCAGCTGAGATTAATTCTGATTTGGGGCCAAATAGTCGGTGGTGTTGATCATAATAAGACTTGAACAAACATGACTTGGCAGCTCCCGTGTCAATTAACAAGCGGACAGGAATGTCCTTGATTTTGGCCATGTAATAAATGGGGGCAGTGCGGTCAGTTATGGCGTCCCCCGCCGAGGCCATCGTGGGCGGGGGGACTTTAAAAATCCTGGGAGTCGGTATCTACCTCCTCCAGGGTTTCCTCGGTATCGTCTGAGGTCATGATAGGGGCTATTTCTCCGGTGTGCATTTCCTCCATTTCTTCCTCTTGTCCCAACTCCTCTTCATTTACAGAAATGCGAGGAGTAAAGGGGCGAGGTTTGGCAGAGTCACGAATTTGATGGAGGGCACACTTAGCACTACAGGCAGGGAAATCATAGGGGTTGATAATTACTAATGAAGGGTTTTTACTTTGGTAGGTGTTGTAGGTTTTGTTCCGGTTGAAGATTCTGCGTGGCTGGGTAGGTTGGAAACGGGGCCTACTGGGTTGGGGCTGGCCGGAAGGGTAGGTCGGTCTGTTGTGGAAAGATGAGGAGGGGTAGGCCTTCTTGGAGTTGAAGGTTTGGGCCTTGGGGTTTTGGTGGTCGAGGTGCTGCGGGTGCATGGGAAACCTCTTTATTACAGTGATATGGGTGGGTGCTTCTGTGCGCACGGCCAAAATACGTCGGATCGTGATGAGATCTTTTTGATATCCGACGAAATCTTGCACACGAAAATGATCTTTTACTGCTGAGGGCAATATTGATACAAGGTTGACCAGAATCTGCTGCTCTTGCTGGATTCTGGTCAATGTGGGGAAAGACACTTTTATATGTTGGGCGATCTTATTCACTGTGACATCTAGATCGCCTTCGAATTTAGTGTCTTGGATACGGGTGTGGGCCACGAAAACGCCTAATGAAGGCTTAATGGCTTCTATCACTATTGGGCGAAATTCGTCCCATGTGAGAGCAGGGTGCACTTGGTAGGCAACCAGGGAAACGGCTTTTCCCAGGTGCATTAATGTCACGGCTATCTTTTCTGCGTCCGTGGTATAAACTAGGTCAAGTACGGGTTTCACTATGTCCATGAACGTTTCGATCTCGTAAGTTTCTCCATCATAATGTGGGATGGGGATGTGAGAACGGTGCCATGTTATCGTGTTCTGGCTGTTCCAAACTTGCAATGTAATGCAACATTTTATCCGAATCAAGAACCACCGCTGCCGCCAATATTATGCCCTGTTTTTCTACAGGATTAACTTGGGTAATGTGAGTTCTAACTGACTGGGTATAGAAGGCTGCATGCACAAAACAAGGTATGAGGAATAGAGAACACAAAATAAACACACGGTAACAAGACACACGATCACGTTTATTGATATACACACTTCTGAATACTCGTACAAGACAAATGATAGAATTGAACAACACTAGCATAAGTGGATCTGGATGGAGCCTAGTCTCCCACTTCCAACGTTCAGGTATTAATCTTCTGATCACTGGCTTTATTCACAAGTTTATATACTGGAGACCATCAATATTACTTATAGATTCACAATCACTGTTAGATTTATTACTGGTAGCTCTGGTGCACAAGTAGTAGTTCACAGACTAGATTAGACACGCGTATTTTAGAGCACGGGAATTCTAGTAACCTCAGGGGGTACTGATCTAAGTTTTATATTCTTATATCAGAAACACATAGAACGCAAATCAGTGGGCGAACATTAGATATCACTAGGGTTTCACTTCTATGTAATAATATCTGGATATATGGGTAATTACGAGAGTTAATATCGCCTGTTAATTAATAAACACTGACACGCTTAGCACTTCCTAATGGAATGGTTATATATGAATTATACTGGGGCAAAGCTATAGCCACTTCATAGAAATATTAATAAGTGAGTCTCTAAATAGCACTGTACTCACCTAATTGTACTCACCTAATTGTAGTATACAGGATTTGAGCCTAAGCTCGTGTTGTCCTGTCTCTCTCTCTACATTTATCCAATTTTGCTTTAAAAGTTTGGATATTTCTTGCTCCCACCACCTCCCCATCCAACTTATTCCAACACTCAATGCTTCTATACGGGAAGCTGAACTTTCTTACATCAGACTTACATATAACTCTCCTCAACTTACAATCATGACCCCTGGTTCTTCCCTCGTCCCTCACCACAAAATCTCCCTTGTCGATCTTTTCAAAACCTTTCACACACTTAAACATCATGATCATGTCACCTCTCTCTCTCCTCTCCCTCAGCGTTGGCAGCTTTAGCCTCTCCAATCTCTCCTCATAAGGTAGGTCTCTAAGGCTAGCTATCATCTTAGTGGCAACTCTCTGAACTCTTTCCAGTTTTTATTATGTTTTATAAGGTGTGGAGACCACACCACTGCTGCATACTCCAGTCTTGGTCATATTATTGTCCCTATTATTTTTGCTAACATCTCTTCATCTAAATAATTCAGAGCTATTCTCATCTCACTGCATAGGTTTCACCAGTTATTTTATTTATATGCTGTTCAGGTGACAAGCTGTCTGCCACAACTACCCCTAGGTCTTTTGCTTTCACAGCTTTACTAATTATTTCATCTCCTATTTTATATCCCCAAGAAGGTCTATATTTACTTTTTCCCATCTCAAGAACCTGACACTTACTCGTGTTGAATTCCATTTTCCAAGTTTGACTCCACTCATATAACTTATCTAGATCTCTCTGTAATTCTTCACAACTACTCCTACTTGTAATATGCTTCATTAATTTTGCATCATCAGCAAACATAGATATATATGAGCCTATTCCCATTTGAAGGTCGTTGATGAAAACCAAAAACATGATTGGGGCCAACACCGATCCTTGAGGCACTCCGCTTTTTACCCTTTTCCACGAGGAGAACTTTCCTTTTATTACTGTTCGCATTTCCCTCCCAATTAAATAGTTTTCCATCCACTTTAATAATACTCCCTCAACCCGCCCCACAGTCCTGAGCTTCCACAACAATCTCTTATGAGGCACCTTATCAAATGCCTTCTTGAAATCTAAGTAGATACAATCTACCCACCCCTCCCTCCCTTGTACAATGTCAATTACACTGTAGTAACACTGTAGTACTGATAGAGTGAATCTTGGGTAGTATTTGATTGGTCTGGTCCTGGTTATCTTGCGTCCGTGATGTTGGGGGCTAACGACTGGTTCCGCGGCCGTCCAGGTGGTCCATATGTAGGAAGTTCTCAAGACGGATCTCTTGGCGATCGTTGCTGGCTACACGCTTATATACCCACTGGTTTGTGAAGGTTATAAGGTGCACGTAGATTTCTTGTACGTGGACAGATGCTTCTATCTCAATCTGCCACGGAGTCTGCCGGCTCTGGAACTCAATTCTCAGGAACAACACAAGGGCAGAGCTAGAGGTCAACTTAAGGGGCCAGCCCTGGTTGGTGTCTATCTTTCAACTGATTTTACTGGGGGCTGAAGCTTGGTTTATAGGCTCGGTTTTTGGACCCTGTAGGCCATAGGGATCTCGAGTCTTATGGATTTATTTGAGCTCTCAATGGATACGGGAACTAGGTAAAGTGGTGATTACTGTTGTGGCACATGGCTATATGGAGCCTTCATAATGTGATATAACTGAGCCTTAGTAAGAGGTATTATTTTGGCTATACTGGAAGTATTTAGGGGAGAGAGACTGGATCTACTTTGCGAAGAGGACTGGGACAGCTGTGATAGGAGCGTCTCTCTTAGATTGCTCAGTCTTCATTCTCTGGTATAGCTGAGGTGCTAATTTGGTTATCAGAGTATGCAAGAAAGGTTAATGGGTTATTGTGGGTTAATAGAGGTTAGTAAAGGTGTTAGTCATGCATGGTTAGTTCATTGATAGGAAGAATTCCTGTGCTACCTGGCAATGACCCGGAAGTCAAAACAGGGGTCAGGTATACCTCCGCAGGGCCGGCGCGCGCGGCCGGGTGGGGGTCTCCCTCCTCGGGTGGGTAAAAAAGGGTAGGTGCGCGCCCTCTCTCTGTGATGGTCGTCCGGCGGCTGTGGCTAGGGGCTTGCCATATCACAAGTGTTTGTAATAACCCTCTGTTTATGAGACAGATGTGGGTGTTCATAATACCAAAACCGAAGGTGCCTTGACTAGCTGGTTTAATCGGTTGGGTTGTTAATTGCATGGTTTGCTGGATGTGGTGGAGACTGGGTTGCTAACTCTGCCACATTTATCTGGAAGTATGGCAATAGAAGTTAGTCACTGGCGAGGCGGCTAGCCTCGCACTGACGATCATTTGGTACAGGGTTGTGAATGGGTTGTGAGGGAATAGATGGCATGCAAAGGGTTAGTAAAGTTCTAATGGTGTTCCTTCCTACTGAGGAAGGTAGGCTGGATAGGAGTATATAATTTTAATAAAAAGGTTTGAGAATGTTAGCAACGGAAAAATTAAGGATATTCAGGAGGTATGGTGGAGAGGCTAGGTCGGAAAGGAGTCGAGGCGCGTGGGGGGTTAACGAGAGGGAGAGGGTTAAGGGGGGCTACGTGGAAGTTTGACCCTAAGGTCTCTGGGCGTAGGGGTGGCATTAGACTACAGTTGGTATCGGAGCTTGGGGGTTAATGACAGGGAAAGTATGTTAGCCAAACGCTACCGGGGGATGAGCAATATGGGGTGGTATATGAGTCTGGAAAGGATAGAATCATGTGGACTGTGGGGCTGTGGGGAAGAGGAGGTTAACTCTAGGTGTGTGCTTGACTGTGGATAAAAGTAGGGAAAAACATGGTGTATTATTACTCGTCAACACGATGGTTATGGACACTGTTAATCTGACACTATTTCTTGCTGATCTAGTTGTTCCTGGGAACTGCGTTTTCTATGACATATACACCAAAGAAAAAGGCAGTTCATAGGGGTAGCTTCGGTATTGTTTCGTGGTGAAAATGCGTCGAGACAATGGTAAAAGAGGGTTGTATATACAATCTCTGGTTGGGGTAAGAATTAAAGTTACTGCATGGTGGCTAACATCTTCAGTCATTTCTGTCTAGGTCTTACAGGAACAATGGTTATATATACACTGGTGTACCCGTGGGTATCATAGTTTCTTATCAATTAGGACATGGGGTTTTTACATACTACTTCTCGGATGGAAGAACATACATAGATTTATTGGGGCGGTTGGTCTTCAGAAACTTAGTCTGGCAAGACAGGGCCCGGGGTTAACATATTACTTCTTGGATGGGAAAAACATACATAGATTTAGGCCTGTCTGAACTGGTTGGCATTGGCTCAACCTAGGGACAGGGCATGGTGTATTAACCTGGGAAGAACATACATAGATTTATGGGGGAGGTTGGTCTTCAGAAACTTAGTCTGGCAAGACAGGGGTTAACATATTACTTCTCGGATGGAAGAACATACATAGATTTTAGGGCGGTTGGTCTTCAGAAACTTAGTCTGGCAAGACAAGGTATTTTAGGGTATGTTGATATTGATATCTTAACAGGGACAGGGCATGGGTGTATTAAATTAAGGTGTATTTATGTTCATCATCATGTAGGTAGAGGTGTAGGACACGAGGGGTAGTGTATACGCGAGGTGGGGGAAAGGTCAGTGGTTAGAAGGGATAGGCAGGTGTGGTTTGGAGCTGCTTAGCCCTGCGGGCTTCGGCCTGTCTTAACTGGTTGGCTCGGTCACCTGGTCCTTTCGTTCTGTGGGCCTTTCTTTCGGGTGTTTCTGTTCCCGTTTCCTGGAGGTGTTCGCTCGTGGCTTCCGTGGTGGGCTTCTCGTTCTGGGGCATTTTAAATGACTTTGCTTGTGGTCCATGAATTGAGTGTAGAGCAACTGTGGTAACTAAAGTAGTAAAACTACGAATATTCCATTATAAAATGGACATTAATAAAATTAAATATAATAAAACACTAGGAGATTAAAACCGTAAAACAACAAAGGGTCTCTCAAGACCTTGGCGTAGGGTTACAGAGCCATGCGCAACAGGTCTCGATGAGACCACGGTGGGAATGAGTTTGGTATAAGATGTAGATGATGATGGTGGCATCAGGAGTGATAGTGGAGAGTATTCAGGGGGTAAAGATGATGCAGCATGTGGCTCCGGGGTAAGGGGTGTAGGATACCTCCCTCTGAATATCCACCAGGGTCTCCGAGACATCTGACGGAGGTGACTCGGGAGTGGGAGCTGTGGGAGGAGGAGGGGGGGGGGGGGGGGGATTTGACACAGCTTTGCATTTGAGGTTTTTTGGTCGCTCAAAGAGTTCTAACGTTGTGATGTCTGAGGATTGACAGATCGGAGGGATCCATTAAGACCGGGAACAGTACCTGAAGCGCGCGTTGTCTGTTTTTCTGACCTATGATTCTTAGGGTTAATAGAGGGAATACAAGATGAGGAAGTAAGAGGGAGGTGTGGTGTGTAGGTAGATGTGTTGAAAAGTGTGAAAAGGAACACCTTGAGATGGTTCGGCCATATGGAACGTATGGGAAGCGAGAGAATGACTAAGAGGGTGTACGAGAGCGAGGTGGAAGAACAGAGAGGGAGAGGTAAACCGAGAGAGAGAGGTGGAAGGATGGAGTGAAGAAGTATATGGATGAAGGCGGTGCTGGTTGGGAGGAGGGGCATCGACTGACTGGGGACAGAGGTGCATGGGGGCATTCGTTCATGGCCATCACTTCGGGGATCACGGCGTCAGGCAATAGATAGATAAATAGACAAGATGTACAGGGTCGGTCAGTCTGAGATGAGGAAGTTACAGTGCTAGGGCGTGCAGATGTAGACATAGTAGGTGACGAAGATGAGGAAGGTGGATGGAAATATACTGTAGAAGATGCGGAGGCAGTGGTGAGGCAAGTAGGTGGTGAGGATGAGGAAGGCGGATGGGTGTCGAGAACAGATGTAGTCGACATGAATGAATCTTCTAGTGATTAAGTTGTTTTTTGTTTTTTTTTAAAAGACCTCCGTCTACGTATTGTGAAAAACCTGTTATCCTCCGGCAAATTGTGGGGTTGAGTGAGTGAAGGGGGGGACAGTGAATGAAGGAGGATGCATGTTTTTCATAATACGTGTTGCTAGCCCCAAACGCGCGAGCAACTGTGGCTTTCAACCATCCGACACATCCCCTTTTATTTATGTGCATCACACATGTTACATACAAATACAGTTTATGTTTTGTTTTACCCTACTGTGGAAAGACTACGGATACACCACTCCTGCCCGGGCCTCACACAGTGGCATGACCCAGTCCTGTCGAACTGAGCTCATGACGCTGGTGGCATTGCCCCGGAGGATAGCCATCCCTAGTCTTTGCTTGAGCCAGAGGGTTTCCCGGGGTTCTCCTGAAACTTCTCTGATTTTACGGCCTATTTCATTCACCATCTTAAGGGTGGTAGGGCCGAAGACTCCTGAAGTTTCGAATGCCAGGGGCTCGAACTGATGATTTCTGGCGATGGCTTGATATTTTTCCCGCTTTTTATTTTCTGCTATCCGGGCGGCTTCACCTGCTTCGTCGGCGTTTCTGGCGGTGTTGGTTATGGAGAAAGTGTCAACACATGTGGCATCCCACACGAGGCACCGGCCATTCTTGTAAGGGAAAGTGGTCATCCCATCTGGCCGTTTGCCGTCTTCTCTGTGAAGTCCATGTGGTTCGAGGATTGATGCACGGTTAGCACTCTGCAGGGCCCGTTTTATGACATCATTTAGTGCAGAGTGTCTTGGCAGGCGGCCTGCGTTGTAATTACATGACAGTGATTAAGGGAAATGAGAATAAAGAATGTAAATAAAGGCTAGAATAAGATATATACCCACTACGAATAAGGAATTAAGAGAGAACACTGATAATGGTACAGAAGATAAGGATCCGAGAGCCTCCTAATCTTTATCTGCCAATGTATACAATAGCCCAGAACCTACCTGTGTATATCTGTGAGTAATCATTGATCAGCTGTTGTCTACATAATGGATTTATGATTTATAGCATATATTAGAAGTTAATATATATGTATCAATAGATTAAGTGATGGACTAATAACTCAGTTTTAAGGTGTAATTCAGGTATCTACTGTGGAAGTCGATCAAGTAGCCGATATACGTTAAGTAAGCACTATATGTTAAATAAACACTACCATTCTGGTAAACACTGGAAATCTAATCCAAGATTACAAGTCCTAAGAGATTACTTCCGAGTCCACAGTTTAATTACATAGAGTTATATATATAATTTAAACATGTGAGTGTAAACGTGGAAGCTATTCACACGTGAGGGTGGACGTGGACATATTCACTTGAGCCCTATATAAGCTCAAGATTGAATTCTAAAAGTTAGTACCAGCCAGTAGCAGTAGCTGTCCAGAACCACAGCTAGTTCTAGTCATGTGGTGATGGGCTGGTCTATCCGACTGAGAACTGAGCGATCTCTGCCATACCCATAGCTTACTCTGACTGTTCCTTTTACTTATATATCTTCTAGATCTCAAGTGGCGGCGTCTTTTCCGTGGATTGACCTCCCTACTGCCAACCTAGAAGTTGGCAGATTGGGAGCCAAAGCGTCACATTTTTCCCTTACCCCTTAACTTTCCCTTCATATTGCTGAGGGGCACAGGGCCTTGGGTGGGCCTTTGGTTTCCCGGGCGTTTCCGCACCCTCCTCAGCTCCCTGCCTTGGAGTGGCTTCGGTCACCCGGGCTTTGTTAGTGGTAAGCAGGGAGGATTTTGTGGGGGCGCTCGTTTATGGCCTTGGCCTTGCTCGAGACCTTGGGGCTGTTCGGCCAGACAGCCTGGGGAACAACAACAACCACAGCTTACGAAGTCATCATGGACTCCAAAAGAGAGAGTCCCAGAAAGACACTACATTTAATCCTAGTGAGTACAAATTAAATATTTATATAGGATGTAAAAGAGCTTTGGTTGGAACTTCTAGGAAACGGTGTTATTAGCTATCATACAAGCTGTATGAAATAAAACCAAGTATTTGATATCATTCAATACGTGTTATAACAATCCAATTCAGTCACTGTGAAACTATTATCTGAAGTGTATTAATGTTTAAACTTAATTAAATAAAAAGCTATAAAAAAAGTGCAAATTAACAAAATTCATAACTTTGTTTTTATAACCGAAATATATTCTTATAAATATATAACGATACTCCAACTATAGTAAAACTATCACGATTCTTATATATCAATAAATATAGCAATTATAACGAGAGCTAGAGTAAACAACGAGACTTAAAGATACGATAGATATGTGTATCTATCTACATCGTTTGGAGTATGGTTATCAGCCTATAATTATAACATAGTAAGAGATCCTTCATAATCACAGGAGCATTTAAAACTGTATTTCTATTTTTATTCCCTTATAGCCTCTTGGATATTGATAATACAGTAATTAGCATTGAAGCTACCACTGAGACTTACATAATAAAGTAATAAATAAATAAGGCTTCGGTACGAATACGATATGGGGAAGATACTGTAGGAGATGTGGAGTCAGCAAGAGTTGATAACTTAAGTCTGCCAGGACTAAACCCGAGCTGAAGAGCCACGGATTTAGCTGTTTGAAGGGAATCACCTTCCCGATAACGGATGGTGGTAACCTCTACCGTAAACTTGTATTGTTGGCAGCCCCTATACAGGGCACTGTGCGGGCTTTTGCAGTTTTGACAGCAGCAAATTGAGTTTGAGCATTATTCTCAATCATGGTCTGTACCACAAAGGGGGCAGTGGCGTGCAGAATTGCAATATTTTTCAGGATGTTTGAATTTCGAGCACTTCCTACATTGAGTAGGGGTGGGTGGCATCAGGCGAACAAGGAATACATAATCAGGAGACAAGCTGTCAAAAGCGACTCAGGCGATACGTGCAACTTGCTTTTGATTGCATGATGGTCGGCGTTCGAAGCAAGAAACAGACAGCACAGAAATATTTTGTAAACTTAGGATCTCCTTGATTAAGCCAAAACAATCTTTGAAAGGTACATCACCAAGATTCACTGTGTTTGGGACTAACACAGTCCCTGAGCTTGAATTCATACGAGCATCCTTCTGAATGTTTAGGTGTACCTCATCAGCAGTCTTGAGAGAGAACTGGCCTGGTCAACAGTCCGGACATTGACCAGACCAGACCCATCATTACAGGAATGGAACACAACATCATTACCTACTGAGCGGAGGAGTAAGCGTTGAAATTTTAGTTCATTTGGAATAGCAGAACAGGAAACCACATAGAATGTATCTGTAGGTGAGGAGGGTGGTATGATGGAAAAGTGAGGTTGCATATGTGAGGCTGAGGTATGGGTAAAAGAGGTGGGTGGTAGGTAGGGTGCAGTAGTGACTGCTTTCATTGTAGGAGAGGTAGATGTGCTAGTCATACCTTGACATGGTACGGAGGTCGGCAATGAAGACCGAGTGATGATAGGCAAAGTACCACCACAAATCGAAGTGGGGACATTTAACGAAGTAGAGTTAGTTGCATTGGTCAGAGACGGTTCAGGGGTTGATGAGGAACTCGGCATAGTGGAGGGCATAAAAGGCTGTGGCGTAACCAGGCCATGATAACCCGGTGGATGCAGTGAATGTGGCTTGGGAGAGGGGGGACCCTTTCCTACAACTTGCACCTAAATAGGGCGGGAGTCCAATAAATGTGCCAGGGTCGGTAGCCGGAGAAACCAAACAGGTATCAGAAGTCGGGGGGGCAGCAAGCCAAGGAAAACTCCCGGATTCGTCAGCCGCGGCCACTTATCTCAAGAGGCTCAGTATAAGAGTGGTAGCAGCGGGAAACGGTACCCTACTAGGGAGGGGCTTCCTCCCTTGAGGTGGGCGGTAATCGATCAATAAGGGTAAAAACCCTTCCCACCGACAGCCCTAATGCGTGGTGTCCGCCATTACCCGTAAATCACGTGATCAGAGGAGCCAGACTCTGTGGTACAGCCTCGAAGGGTCTGATAGGAGGCACTGCGGAAGAAGGGAAAAAACAAAAAGGGTAAGGAGGAGGATAAAAGCACCCCCAAAGGAGGGGACAGGGGTGGGACCATTTTTTTTTTTTTTTTTTCCTATGTGAGTGAGGGAGACAAAAGGCAGAACTGCCTGTAGCGAGTGCCTCCCCCAGAGTTGAAAGAGTGACAGGGCCAAAATCAAGGGACGTTCGAGCCAAAATGCCTGGACACACGAAGTTTGAAGCAATTTAAGTCATAGGAAGAGGGAAAGACTGATTCTGGGAGAGAGTTCCAGAGCTCAGCAGTTGAATAGTAGAAAGACTGAGAATAGCATTTCACTCTTGGGTTGGAGAGTTGTACAGAGTAGGGGTAGGATTGTGTGGCAAGACTGTTACTACGTACGTACCCTACAGTATGTAGAGGAGGTGGTATACACTGGAAAAGCTCTGAGGAACACTGATTATTGTAGTAGCGATAGAATAGCGAGAGATGCAACATTGCGGCGAAGAGAGAGAGATTGTAGAGAGTTGGTGAGTGGACGGGAGTTGATGATACGAAAGGCTTTCCTTTCTACTTTGTCTAGGAGTGCATTGCGAGAGGATCCTACCCACACATGTGAACAATACTCAATACAAGGACGCACTATGCCCATGTACAGAGCCAGAAGCTGCTAAGGGGTAAAGAACCCCTTGAGGCAGTTGAGCACACCCAGCTTCTGGGAGGCTGCCTTAGCAAGACTGGTAATATGGTCCTTCCAAATGAAAGCAGAAGAAAAGGCGACACTGAGAATATTGAGAGAAGATGAAGGATTGATTTTTGTATTGTTTAAGTGTAAGGGATAGTCCTCTGGAAGTTCCGAACGGGTAGTAAGATGAAGAAATTTTGTTTTGGAAGCATTAACCCTTTCTCTGCGGCCATATTTGGGCTATTTAGGGCATATTGAGGCACTCCTGAATGATTAATCAAGTGTCTGTATGATATGAAATTTATTTCAGCCGAAAACTAGACGAAAATAGCTTCGAAATTACACTAGAATGAGCTTCGTAGCTCATAGCGCCATCATAGACATTGGGGGAAAACTCGCTATTTATGAGCAATTTAGCGCTATTTTGCCTTTGGCAGCACTGGTGAGACCCGGGGCTCGGGTCTCGGTGCGCGGACAGACATGCTGGCGGTCAGAGGTGGGTCCCTTGCACTTCTGCCCACTGACACTCAATTTCTACGGCTTTAACAAACTTTAAAAGCCGAGAAATTTATGTAAATTGCCATGGCGTTCTGGAATGTCTCCCGCAGCCAATGGGTTAAAGGTAACAAGGTTTTCTCTGCCCCAATTGGAAATAGTAGTTAGATCAGAAGATTACCCCCCAGGGGGTAAGGGGGCCTTCACCTATGGTGGAGGAAAAAAAGAATATGTCTCTCGCATCCTACTGCATGTCGTATAAGGCGACTAATAGGGGGGATGGCGTTAGACTTGCGGACACACAGCCATTACTATACAATGAAGCCTTATTATTGGCGCTGGCATTTTTCACATGACAGTGCTGTGACAGGGCTTCATTTATTAGTGGCCCCTCCATCATTGACGAACATGCCTATTACATAAGGCATCCTCTTCAAACACTAATCCGCCGTAGTTTTGAATCTACCGCGCAGAGCATTTAAAAACTGAGGAGCCTTCATCATGAGCGCACGCGACCTCACTCATGGCTTCAGTCATTATGAATTGGGTTCTCACTACGAAAAAACTTCGTAAAAAATAAAAACAAAAAGAAAATAAGAATAACTATCTAATAAGCTTTCCATCATATCGTGGATGTACTTGTGTGGATCTCTGACCAGACGCTGATTCAGGCGTCATTCCTCCTTCTCTGCTCTGCGCTCAGCCTGCCCGGACGTGCCTCCCCACGCTCCGCTAGTTCCGCATTCGTTGCGTCCCTAGTGAGTTTTTTCTCATTTGTTTACTCCAGGATGTATCGAGTAAGGTTAGGATAGGCGTAGCAGGAGTGTCCTGGGCTGGTTGCCCGCAGTGCAGTATATTTTGGGTCGAGTGTATGGGGCATCTATTTCGGATGTACCCTCGTGGTCCCGTTGTGGACATGTGAACTTTTTCACAGTTGAGTTAGTTTGTGATGCAGGCGGCTTTCACTACGCGTTATTTATTGCTGCCTTTTATCTTTCTGATGAGGTAAGCTTTGTTTTCTGACGTTCCCAGCGTATTTTTCTTCACTTGGTGAAGTTTTTTCTGGGTCCCGAGTCAGTCTTCCCTTTGTCGGAAGTATTTGCTATGGTGGTGTGTTGGCGGTGGTTCCTGTTGTGATATTTCCAGTGTTTGTGTATATTTCAACATTATTATGCCGTCTACCTAGGCCTAGCCAGCCGCTCGTAGCTTTGCCACATGTACTAGTGTTATTGTTTATTATTTATAAATATGCCCTACTGTGTCATGTGTATCCGGGTTTTAGTTGTGTATTGGCTAATTCCTCGGACTATAATTGTTTCCTGGTTTAGTTGTGTATTGGCTAATTCCACGGATTATTGAGTGACCTTGGGTTAGTCGTGCGTGGCTCTCCTCGTGTCTCTTGTTTGTTCAGATGGTGTCTGTTCAGGGTGGGTTTCCTTCCGGCGGGTTTTTTCTCGGTTTCACCATGAAAAAATCCCGGCCAAGAGCCGTGTTGGGCCACACGTGGTTGTTAACACTGGCTTGTTTCCCCGGCGTTGGGGTGTCTGTGGCTCTCCAGGACTGCGTCTCTGTGGGTGCCTGGTTTCAGGCCTCCTTTGATTCCTGGCGGGATGGCTGTACCCATCTATAAAACGTTGTTCATGCGGACATACGTTATGTAGTTTTTCTACCCGGTTTTACAAACACCACATGAAAAACCTAGCTGTTGTTTTAGGCTTTCCTCCCCGGCGATCTTTTACAAAGAAGTGGGGACAGGAACTTATGGGGTTAACGTTTGGACATCTCACCCGGCGGGTGTACCTGGGTAGGGTGGGATGAACGACTTATGTCTTTCAGTTAGTTAACCAATCCATTTTAAGTGATACTATGTGTATCGCCGCCTTTACACTTACGGCGATTGAAGGTTCAATTAGGTTAATATCGATTCTTCACACCCGGTGGGTGCTCCTAGGTGGAGGAACTAAGGAATTTACAAAATTCTATTTCGATTTAACCACTTATTTTAGTGATACAATTAGGTATCGCCGCCTTCAAACTTACGGCGATCTTTTGTGACAATTCGTTAGACATCAGATCTCGTATCATCCTGCCCTGTGCTATTCTACTAAAATATTTCAAGGGCCGGCGTCTTTATGGGGGGTTGCTTTGTTACAAAATTGAATCTTGAGACAGTCACCACCAAGAGACTATAAGCGCCATGCTGGACCGTTATATTATATCAGGGGGTATTCTTCACTTTCTTTAACAAAAGATTTGTTTAGATATTCTGAACCCCGCCGCGTAGCGAGCTGTGTTCGTTGTGTCATTACATCTCGTTACCCGGCGGGTTATTAACACTTGTGTGCGAACATGTTGGGTTAACCTTATGAGCATTAATTCCTGGAAATTTTCTTTTTTTCCAGAGCTGAGCTCCGGCGGACCAATACAGACCCGGCGGTAGTTTTCTCCCACCAGTCTCTGTCATGGCTACCGTGGCCCCAGTTTTTGCTTTGTGCACTACCCCTGCTTGTGCTGGTATCCCTATTTTTGCGCATACCCTTTGCATAAGGTGTGTTAAATGTCTAGACCGTTCAAGGGGTCTCTGGGTTATGCGTAATTGTTCTTTTTGCTCCCAATTAGCTGTAAAGGTCCTTTGTGATAATGATAAGACCGCGGCGGTAGCGTTGAGAGAGGTCAGGCAACAGATGTCAGCCTACACTACCATTGTTGCGCATAAATCACTTCAATGTGACAACGTCCCACTTTGGGATAGATTGCTCTCCGAACACCCTCCCCCTAAACGTTCCTCTAGAGTCACGAGTATTAAGCCGGCGGAGACTGGTCAGGGTTCTGTATCTTCTGCTGCTACACCTAAACGCCCAAGAGAGCCTACACCCCCGGTATCCGCCTCCTCGTCTCGGGCGAGATCTCGGTCTAGGTCTCCTCTTAGACACCAGTCATCTAGTCGTGCCTCTTCACCGGCGAGTAAGAAGAGTAGGACGGAAGGTTCCACCAGTGGTCACGGGAGGATTCCTCCAGATCTAAGAATAGTTCGCGGTCACACCGTAGCCATAAATCCTCCAAAAAGGATTCACATAAACGGAAGTCCTCTCGACATTCACCAACTTCTAGTGTATCTCATCGTACCTCTACCCCAGACAGAGTTTGTGTTAAGGCCCAAGAGTCCAGTGCAGCGCCTGTCCCAAAAGAGGATTTGCCACTTAATATTTTAACCCTGGAATTGGAAAGTTCAGGGGGTTCAGTAATTGAGAATGTTTCAGACTCTCAAGAGAGCGTAGGCCAGGGCCTCGGTGTTTGGCGGTTTGCTCAACCAGGGTCTGACCACCCACGTCCGACTCAAACGAGTCACACAGTAGCCGATGTCCACAGGAACGCGGCGATCCCATCCTCTATCCCAGACTTATCTTGGCAACAAGGTACCCCTGCCTCGGCGGGGTCTTCTCAGGAGGATCAGGAGGAGAAAGACGAAGTTTCAATAATTTCGGAGATGGAAGGACAAGGGTCAGGCTCAGGCTTGGACGCCGCACAGGATACTAATGATTCACCTGTAAGTTCTTCATCAAACCAGTTTGTTACGGCACAAGAAATTAATGGGCTGCTTACTCATGCTTTATCTAAATTTGTTGGCCAACAACAGGAAAACCCCACAATGGACTTGGGGGCTCCCACGACAAGTTCTACGGTACGGCCTCTGATGACTTCGATTGATTTATCTAAGATCCCTAACCCTCCCACTCTGTTAACCTCAGGGATCACTAGGCCTGCTACGGCGGCATTGACAACTTCAAATGTCAGGGTCATAACGGATGTCAATCCACCCCCTCTAGACAAAGCGCCTCTTAGAAAGGTAGCTATGCCCTTACTTTATGGGCCAGACGAGTCATGGGTTCTTTTGAACCCCTCTAAACCAGAGCTTGCCCAACCTACCTTGTCAGGGGAACTTCCGGTACCGCGTGAGTGGGTCATCCAGGGCAATAAGTCAAAGAAATTAAGGGCCGTGGATACTTTGGGTAATGTTCTGGACGTAAACATCAAGGCTATACCTAGTTATTATCACCAAGATTATTTTGTGTAAGCTTCTAAGCCTGCTTTACCCCCTGCCTCAGCTTCAAAACTATTTTCAGACTGGTCTAAGCTGGATGGGTTTAATGGTATTAAGACTCTGTCAGCTCTCACTCCTGAACTAGATTTACAGACCGTCACAGACGACGCAGCTAATCCAGTTTTGAAGGTGGGACAGTTGGGACCAGGACCTTGGGTAGATTGGGAGGTAGAGGCTCAAAACTTTGCAACCACTTTCACTTCTAAATCTTCCCACCAGATCCCTCAAGATACTCATTCATGGTTCTCCATGCCGGTGGGTTCTGCCGGCGGAGTCCCGTCAGCTTTGTTTTCATTTCTAGCTGCCCCTAAGATTAATCTTTGTGAGCTGAAGGACCCGTTCACTACCCCTACCCCTACTCACCTAGACAGAGAATTTAGGCTACGGGGAAAAGCTTTTCGCCTGTTCTCGCAGTACATAGTATCTCAGCAGGTGGCTAAGTCTTTACTACGGTCCACTCAGGCAATCGCAGATGCGGATGCTCGAAGATCGGTTGAGTTATCCCGGCGACTGATTCTTCAGTCGTCAATCCAATCCTTGGGTGACATACGCACCGCCTTGCTTGAGGCGGTACGAGCACGACAAGATCTTAGGATGTCGTTAGTTCGCAAGCTACCTGATCGCATTGCTAATCAGGTGGTTATGTCACCAGTGCTTACTCCCTCTTTAATGACCCCTGAAGTGTGGCGAACGGTGTTCAATATGGCACAGGCCGTTAAGCACAGTCCCACCCCTTCTAAGAAACCTGCATTTAACTTCCCCAAACCCAGGCCTACTACTAAAGCTCAGCCAGGGGGATCTAAACCTTTTCTTCCGCCTAAGTCCTCCCACGCACCCCAGGGTCAGTACAGGCATAGACAGAGTAGGTTTTCAGGTCAGAGAGGACGCGGCCAGAATAAACCAGGTCAGGGCCAGTCTTCGGCCAACACCAGCCAGCCGGCAAAGCGTCCAGCACCAACCCCACCATCAAAAAACTAAAGTCTCTCTCACTCCCGGTGCCTACCTTAAGGCCGGAGGAACCGAGGGTAGTACAGCCGGCGAACCCTTGTCTGCTAACTGGGTCGTTCCGAACGTGTCACCAAGCATGGCCGTTAAACACTTGGGCACGGATGGTGGCACGCAAAGGCATCACTTGGCAGTGGCTCCGGCGACCTCGATTACGTCAGCCGACAACGGCGAATTTTGTTTCTTTAGAGGTGGAGTCACTAGCCCAGGAAATGATTGCCAAGAATGTCATCATCCCGGTCCCACCAAATTACCCTGTATTCACGTCCAAACTATTTTTGGTTCCCAAAAGGGACAGTGTTCAGATGAGGCCGGTCGTAGACCTGTCTTATCTGAATCTTCACATTCACAACGAATCTTTCAGAATGTTAACAGTACACCAAATCAGGCTAACACTTCCACCGGGAGGTTGGATGTGTTCACTAGACCTGACAGACGCCTATTGGCACGTATCAGTCAACAAAAGATTTCAAAGGTTTTTGGCCTTACGGATCAGGCACCAAAATTTTGTTTTTCAGAGGATGCCGTTCGGCTTGAACCTAGCACCTCGATTATTCACAAAACTAGTCCGGCAAGCCCTGATGCCATTGTTAAAACAGGGGATCAGAGTGTTGTGGTATCTAGACGACTGGCTGGTGGTGGCAGAGACACAACAATTATGCATAAAACATGTCAATATCATTTTAAATCATGTCAAAACTCTAGGCTTCAAGGTAAATCTGGTAAAGTCAAACCTTGTTCCCTCACGAGTAATTCAGTGGATAGGGCTGGTCTGGGACACCGCCGCTCTCACTCTGAGTCAGAATGTGGACAATCGCAACAGGTTTCGCAGGAAACTGTTCAGGTTTCTTCACAGTCTGACTACGACGCGAAGGGTCTGGGAGTCTCTGGTCGGCTCTCTCAACTGGATTCAACTAACTGTCAAGTTGGGCCGGTTGAAAGTAAAACGATTAATATTGGAAGGCAACAAATATTTCCCGCTCTTACCGGCGGGAAAATTATGGCCCATCCCGAAATTAATCCACACCTTGCTAGCGGTCTGGGCGAAGAGGGAAACATTGCACTCAATAATGTCATGGACCTCTCCTCCACCAACGGTATGGGTAGACACGGATGCGTCAGGCACAATAGGGTGGGGATTTCAGTCAAATCAGGGGCACCAGGGTCAGGGGCTTTGGTCCCACTTAGAAATCTCTCACATCAATGTCAAAGAATTACTAGTCCCCTTGTATTTCCTTCAGGCTCACGGCCCGGCGTTACGGGGCAAGTCGGTGGCCTTCAGAATGGACAATCTGAATGCAGTCCACTGTATTCAGAAACAAGGGTCAACGAGGTCAAGGAAGTTGCTAAACGTGTCGGAAGAGATTTTTGCTCTAGCCAACAGTCTAGATATTTATCTTCACGCATCTTATCTCCCAGGCGTAGCGAACGTCTGGGCAGACGCTCTGTCCCGGAGACAGAGCACGACAGTAGAATGGGAGCTCAAGCAACCCATTTTCAACCTAATGATTGCAGAGCTCTCCCATCCACAAGTGGATCTTTTTGCATCCGAGGAGACTCACAAACTCCCTCTATACCTCACCCGCCGGGCGAAAACGCCGGCAGGGGGGCCAGACGCCCTAGTGACAGACTGGAACAGATGGAGCTCCATCTATCTGTTTCCACCGCCAGATGCGTCACTAATGTGCCACGTAGTGAACAAACTACGAGATTATCGAGGCTTAGTCTCGCTAATCGCGCCACTGTGGCCGGCGCAGTTGTGGTACCAGCAATTGAAAATGTGGTGCCCGGACCCGGTATCGCTCCCGGTCGGGTATTTCCACTTAGACACGATAGGCAACCTAGCAACCTCGCTGACTTTTGCATTATGGACATTCAGGAGGCCAAGTGGCTAGCACCATATGGTAGAGAGGTGACCAATAAATTACTCAATCAATATACTCAGTCTACAAAACGACAGTATCAATCACATTGGCAAGCCTTTACTTCTTGGATCGTTAGAACAGAACAAACTGTACCCTCAGTGGCATTAGTTTTTAATTATTTGAATTATCTGTTTGAGCAGAAACGTTTATCTGTGGTAACATTAAAAAATCACTTAAATGCGATTAGAGTGCCCTTTTTAGACCTTACGGGTCTTTCCATACCGGTAGCGGAGGAAACAGGTTTTATGAGAGCATGTTTTAAACTCCGCCCACCTCCCCGTCAGCTCATGCCTACTTGGTCTCTGGACAAAGCTTTGTCTTTGCTTCACTCTCGTCTGTACCAAAATACTGCAGACTTTGCATTACTCTTAAAAAAGGCGGTTTTCCTTTTGGCTTTGGCCACCGGAAACAGAGTGTCTGAGCTGGCGGCGATGAGCAACACACCTAATTGTCTTAGGTTTGGTAGACTTAATGAATGTATTTCCATTGAACCCTCCCCAGGTTTTGTAGCCAAGAATGAGCATAGTGCACACGTGTTTTCTGAGTTCACGGTGCCGGCGTTAAAAAGGGGAAAGGTGCATCATAATCTATGTCCAGTGCAAGCTCTAACCAAATATTTGAGAGTAGCTCCTCGAAACCCCCAAGGTGCTTTATGGGTAGCAAGTACGGGTAAACGCTTACTTAAACGGCGATTAGCCTCTCTTCTGGTAGAAGTCATTAAAGAAAGTAATCCCGGCGTTGTGGGTCGGGCCCACGATTTACGCAAATGGGCAGCCTCTTTACGTTTCCTGAAAAAAATTTCAGTCGAAGATATCGCGTCCACGCAGTTGTGGGCGTCTAATCATACGTTTCTGTCTAGATACTTGTCAGTTGCTCTAGACAAACCTTCCTTACCATGTATAGCTTTAAGGCAGAGGGTCTAGGTGGCCCTGCAGTCACTTTTGTTTACTTTCACGGGAAAGGGGGGGGGGGGGTGCAGTCAGTTTACATAGGACACCCTAGACCCCGCCGAAGTATGAGAGCTGTGATACAATTTAAGGTTAAAATGTGATATGAAAATTTCTCAGCGAGAAATTGCGCTAGTACAATGTTAAGTACAAAACAACGGTGTTGTTATAGTAGTTTTAGCTGCGAAAGCAATTTAATATTAGAACAATGGAGTTCCTTTGCAATTTATCTCCAAGTTTATTTTGGGGTTTATTATGTGCACATATAAACTTATAACTTGTTATTTTTTGTCACCACTCGTTGAGTGGGGTGCCTTTGTAACTACAGATCTGTGTTCAGAATCTTCAGGGTTACCCATTTTTTGTCAGGCAGGCTTCTTTGAAGCACGCACCTGCCTGAACCCCCTTTTTCTTGTATATTTTCGGCCTACGCCGTTGTTAAATATCTTTTCAAAAGTAAGAATACTATTTGGTTGTTTTTATTATCTGCTTTTCTAGAGTTATGATATGATTACGAATGTCCCCCTCCAGTCTTAGAAATCAGGCATGTTCGTCAATGATGGAGGGGCCACTAATAAATTATAGGTTTGACTCCTGTAAGGAGATAAAGAAAACCTAATATTTAGTAGTGGCCCCGTAATCATTGACGACTGGGGCCCTCCCGACCGTCCCCTTCCCATTCGTTGATGTATTGAGGATTTTGGTTTACTTGATATGTCAGTGAAGGAGGAATGACGCCTGAATCAGCGTCTGGTCAGAGATCCACACAAGTACATCCACGATATGATGGAAAGCTTATTAGATAGTTATTCTTATTTTCTTTTTCTTTTTATTTTTTACGAAGTTTTTTCGTAGTGAGAACCCAATTCATAATGACTGAAGCCATGAGTGAGGTCGCGTGCGCTCATGATGAAGGCTCCTCAGTTTTTAAATGCTCTGCGCGGTAGATTCAAAACTACGGCGGATTAGTGTTTGAAGAGGATGCCTTATGTAATAGGCATGTTCGTCAATGATTACGGGGCCACTACTAAATATTAGGTTTTCTTTATCTCCTTACAGGAGTCAAACCTATAATTGTTCTTGTTCCAAGTTGCCTAATGGCGGCACACTGGCGGTGGGTGTCGCTCCCTCTGGACCCGGACCTGGCGCCTTGGGCCAAACCTGGACGAAATGGATCCAGAGGGTACAGTACGTAGTGTTTCCCCGGACTGGCACTTTCCGCCCAATAGTATAAGGGCCCGAACCTGGTGGTAGCGCTCCAGGAGGCTGCCCTGTCATTGAGCGAAAAATACCAGGCCAGTCGTAGTGCCGTGTACTCGCACGGGGTGCGTCCCTGTGGCTGGTTCTGGTGGGGCGTACCGGAGCCGGAGTTCTGGGGGGGGGGGGGGGGGGGGAGGTGATGATCCGATGATCCAAAACCGCACAGGATAAGGACAAATGCCCTCCACAATCTCAGACTTGCTAGTGTGAATGTTGGTAGTTTGAATCTGCGTGCAAATGAAGTGGCTGAGATGTGTTAGAGGAGGCGAGCGGACGTCTGCTGTGCCCAGGAAACACTCTGGAAAGGGCCTGGCGTACAGTGGATTGTTGGAAGAAAGAAAAGATATAGGATCTACTGGATGGGGGTGGAGACTGATAAAGCGAAAGGAGGAGTGGGTGTTCTGGTGGCTGAAGAGCTGGCGGAAAGTGTGCTTCAGATTACGAGTTAGTGAAAGGCTGATTGTTTTGAAGTTGAAAGTTGGTGAAAGAATTCTGAATGTGATATCTACAGTACATATGCCCCACAGGCTGGTCTACAGAAAGAGATAAAAGAGGACTTCTGGAATGACACCGTCAGTGTCATTTCAGGCCTCTCGGAGAATGAAATAACAATCGTGGGAGGGGACCTGAATGGTCACATGGGAGCATCTGCAGATGGATACGAGGGGGTACATGGAGGAAATGGTTACGGAAGGAGGAATCTGGAAGGCGAATATATACTGGAGTCCTGCGTTGCACTCAACATGGTTGTGTGTAACACGAAGTTCAAGAAAAGACAGAGCCATCTGATCACATATAACTCTGGGGTCTCCAGTAGCCAGATAGATTACTTCTTGGTTAACAGGAAAGACTGGAAACTGGTTCGGGATGTAAAGGTCATCCCGAGCGAAGAATGTAACCCCCAGCATAAGCTACTTGTGTGCGACATGAGCTTATACAGAGATCCTAAGCGCAAGAAGGTATACATGCCCAAAAGGAAAGTGTGGCTGCTGAAGAACAAGGAAGTTACTAAGTTAGGGATAGGTTTCATAGTGAACTGGAGGAAATTAATAGAAATAAGGAAGCTAGGCCTAACGATGTAAATAGTCAATGGAATTTTCTTAAGCATAGCCTTATCGATGCCACTGACAAAGTCTGTGGGAAAACAAAGGGTCACCCCAGGAATAAGACCTCCTGGTGGTGGAACGATGAGGTAGAAAATGCTGTGAAAGAGAAAAGGAGATGCTTCAAAGCATGGAAGAAGGGAGGCAGAAAGGAGCAATACCAGGCAGCTAAACGAACTGCCAAAAGAGTTATTTAGAATGCTAAAAAAGGCATTAAGGACCTGGTCCTCGAACAAGTGTGTAACACTGACAATCCCAATGGGATCTTCAACCTAGCTAGACGAGTTAAAAAGGACAGTAGGGATATTATAGGTGAACAGTGTGATAGAAACAATAATGGGAAGATTGTGTATGCAGAAAATGAAATAAGAGAAGCATGGAAGGCACACTATGAGCGATTGCTAAATTTAGAGTTTGAATGGGATAAGGAACAGCTTAGTATCGAAAAACCAATATCTGGACCCCCTCCTTTGATAGCACCATCTGTAGTGAGCGACGCAATCAATAAAATGAAGGATGATAAAGCTCCAGGGTGCTCTGACATTGTCGCTGAGATGATAAAAGCCTCAGGGGATACTGGTGTCAACTTAGTCACCGAGTTGATAAACACCATTATTAAAGATGAGAAAATCCCAAAGGATTGGCACAAAAGTGTAATAGTAAATATATACAAAGGAAAAAGGGATGCGCTAGATAGAGGTAATTATAGGGGCCTAAAAATGCTTGACCAAATCATGAACGTCTGTGAGCGAGTCTTTGAGGGTTTGATCAGGCAAAGCATCTCCATTGATGATATGCAGTTTGGTTTTATGCCAGGACGTGGTACAACCGATGCTATCTTCATAGTCAGGCAGATACAGGAAAGATCTTACTAAAAGGCAGGGATCTTTACTTTGTGTTTGTAGACCTGGAGAAGGCCTTTGACAGGGTGCCTAGAGATGTTGTGCAGTGGGCTATGAGGAAACTTGGTGTGGAAGAGTGGCTGGTGCGTGTGATAATGAAGATGTATGAGGATTCGCGAAGTGCGGTGAGGGTGAAGGGTGTACTGAGTGATGAGTTCGCAGTCCATGTTGGAGTTCATCAGGGTTCAGTGTTAAGCCCCCTCCTCTATATTATGGTCCTGGAGGCACTATCTAGAGATTTTAGAGGCGGACTCCCGTTGGAACTGTTTTATGCAGACGATTTAGTTCTAATAGCTGACAATATGCAAGATGCTGAAGCCAAATTCAGAAGATGGAGAGAGGGCATGGCAAGCAAGGGTTTAAGAGTCAATATTAACAAAACCAAGGTTATGCATTGTAGATCAAGACGAGGCAATGTGGAAAAGAGCGGTGCATACCCATGTGCAGTGTGTGGAAAGGGTGTGGGCGCTAACGCGATTCAATGTAGCATCTGTCGACGCTGGGTGCACCATGGGAGTAAGCGCTGTAGTAAAATAAAGGGACCCCTGCCGAAGGATAAGTCAGAAATAGAGAAATTTGAGTGCGTAGTGTGCAAAGGCGAGCTTGTGTTAAGTGATGATCCTGTGGCTGTGAATTTTGGAAATGAGTCATTGGAGCTGGTTAGTTAGTTAGTTATGTAGAGCAGATTAACCAGACCACTGAGCTCCATACGGAACTCTCATAGGTCTGGCCCGAAGGATTAGATCAGATTACTGAAAGGAGCTTAAAGCGACGCAAAAAACGGACGATGGGGGGGAAGGAAAATGACGGAGAATCGGATAAAAGGTCAGTGAATGATTTAGTACCAAAACAAGCCGTACGCAGACGGGCAGTATCTGGGCCGTCAAAGACGTGGCGAACAGTTAGAGGGGAATAACAGGAGGAGCAGGTAGGGGGCGGAGTGCGGGGAGTGGACATTAAATAACCATGAGTCAGCTGGGAATGGCCTATCCTAAGTCTAGTTAGTAAAACTTCCTCACACCTGTGAGACCTGGAAGACGAGGGCCAAGGACGGACAGAAGGTTTGATTGCACGGAGTATATTATTGCAGGGTAGAGCATCCCAATGAGATTGCCACGTGCAAAGAATAGAAGGCTTGAGTAAGGACAGCCAATCACCTAATGGAAGGTGGGGCTGGCGAGGGATCATTAAAATAGCATCCTTAGCCGAAGCATCGGCGTATTCATTGCCACGGACACCGATGTGAGCAGGAATCTAACATAACTGGACCTGGAATCCACGTAGGCTCATCTCGTGGAGAGCGTGTTTTATGGCTAAAACTATTACGTGGGAGGACGAATAAGCACGGAGCGCTTCGAGGGCACTACGAGTCACTGTAAATTATAAAGGGCTGTTGAAGGGTGTCACGTATAATGTCAATAGCGGATTGGATAGCTAAAAGTTCAGCAGTAAAGATAGAGGCTTGGCGCGGGAGAGAAAACTGAAGGAGCTTAGTAGAGGACACAGCAGCGAGGCCCACCCCAGAGTCAGTCTTAGACCCATCAGTGAAGATGGCAAAATGGGGGCCTTTACGACGTATGTGTTCGAATGCGTGTTGGCAGTGATGGCTAGGGACAAAAGGATATCTCTTAGAGAGGAAGGAGAGGTGAGTGCAAACATTGGGGAGAGAGATAACCCATGGGGGGGAAGGGGAGACAACAGGCGGCAAAACAGCAATGTGAAAGTCAAGAGAATTGAGGAGAATCGTAGCACGAATCGGAAAGGAGGGGGAAGATGGACACGGATCGGGAATGAAGATATCACTGAAAAGGGAATTAGTGGGAGAGTCACTAAGTTAAATTTTTAATGCACGGCGCATAGTAACTAAATCGCGATGGAGGGAGAGCGGGGGCTCGCCACTCTCAGCTAAGACGGAGGTATTTGGGGAGGAACGGAAAGCTCCAGTACAGAGACGCATACCCTGCGTATGAACAGGGTCCAACATCTTCAAAACGGAAGCAGAGGCAGACCCATAAATGGGGTAACCGTAGTCGAGGATGGAAAGAACCACCGCCTTGTAGAGCATCAACATAGTGGTACGTCTGGCACCCCAAGCGGTATGGGATAGTTTTCTGAGGAGGTTGAGAGCACGAAGGCCTTTGCCTTTAGTATACTGAACATGGTCTCTCTAGTTGAGATATTGGTCAAAGATTACGCCTAAGAATTTAACACTGGGATAGAAAGAAAACTGAGAGGGTCCCATTCGAAGCGATATTGACTGGCCACGGAGCCAGCGTTTGTCTCGATAGAAGACTATTGCCTTAGTTTTCTCAGCCGAAAACTGAAAGCCAACTTAAGATGCCCAGGCGATCACCCGTTGGATGGAGATATTGAGTATACGTTGAGCATGTCTGAGGGTACGGGCAGTGCAATAGATGGTAAAATCATCAACGTACAGGCTGCCATGGACTTCCGGCAGCAATTGTTGAATTACTTTATTTATGGCCGCGGAAAAACGTTTGCTGCTGAGAACGCTGCCCTGGGGAACACCATTGACGAGTGGAAAGACATTAGAAAGAATTCCCTCCACTCGAGTCTGGAATGTTCGATCCGAAAGAAAGTTGGGAAAAAAAAAGTAGATGGCCACGGGCACCACTATCATGAAGTAGTTGCAGGATGGGACGCCGCCACGTGGTATCATATGCCTTCTGGATGTCAAAGAAAATGGCGACGGTGATGGACTTACTTTCAAAGCCACGTTTGATATGAGATTCTAGTAACGTAAGCGAGTCCAGAGTAGATCGATCTTTCTGAGAGCCAAATTGGGTCGGAGTGAGAATAGAGTGTTGACGGAGGAACCAAGTAAGTCTAGTATTGACCAATTTCTCCATTAATTTACAAAGACAACTGGTGAGGGATATTGGTCTATAACTCGAGGGCAAGCTCGGGTCTTTTCCAGGTTTTGCAATTGGGACAACAATAGCATGTTTCCATGAGGTAGGAAATTAATGACGGATCCACACCTGATTATAAAATTGCAAGAGGTAGGATTTAGCAAGGGGGGCTAAGTTAGTGAGTAAGGCAAAACTTATGTTATCTTGGCCAGGAGCGGAGTTAGGACAATTGGAGAGTGCATGTTCAAATTCGTCCATAGTAAAGCATGCATTATAATCAAAGGTGTCTGGTGAAGAGAAGTCGAGGGGGATCGACTCCATTTCAAGTTTATGGCGGCGGAAATTATCGTCTAACCTCTCATTACTGCTGACATGGGCAAGATGTTGACCCAAGAGGTTCGATATCTCAAGGGGATCGTGAACAGTATGGCCACCGTGTACCAAAGCATGGTGCAGAGGGGCAATGTGAAGGCTGTTAATATTCCTGAATTTATGCCAAACGTGTGATATCGGGGTAGACGGGGAAATGGTGGAGACATAAGTTTTCCAGGATTCGGATCTACTACGGATGACTTCTCGACGGAATTTAGCTGATAGTCGATTGTAGTGAGGTTTGATGGCAACATATATCCATCAATAACGAGATGGAATGGCATAGAAGGTCATCACGTAAAGGTAAGCGTGAACATAAAGAATTGCAACGTTTATTGCGACTATCGAGGCGGCGGCCTAATGCATGTTTACTTTTAGCAAGAGTGGATAAGGTGCTGTCCCACCAGGGGACTCGACGACGTAGGGGGGAAGAAGTCGTCTGGGGTATAGACTTAGTAGCTGCATTAGTAAAAAAATTAACGAGGAATGAATGCGTTTCATCAGGACCCCGGAAGGGATTAAAAGGTGGGATTTGTCTGGTGTGGAGGACATATGCGTCCCAGTCAGCTTTGTGGAAGTTATAGCGAGGGAGCGAAGGACATGGACGGAATTGCAAGTAAGACAGGATGACAGGAAAATGATCGCTCGAGAACGTATCAACACAGACCCGCCACTCGAACTTATCAACAATTGCTGAGGAGTACAGGGTGACATCAACAGAGGAATAAGTATGATAGGAAGCAGAAAAGTAAGTGTGTGAGTCGGCCTCATTAAGGCAGCAAAGGTCACGGTTCAGAAGCAAATGTTCAATCTGCGAACCGGCTGTATCAGGATTAGAGGAAGTAGGGTCCCATATAGGGCTATGGGCATTAAAGTCACCCAACAGTAAGATGGGAGAGGGTAGTGTAAAGACAAACTGAGAAAGCAAGGAAAGGTCATAATTGTAAGCAGGTTGGTTATAGATATTGAAAATGGTAACAGAGTCACCATCGGGGATATGAAGAGTAAGGATAGAGTGCTGTAGGAAACTTGTACGAATGGGAAATAAGTCAAAAGTTACTCGATGATGGACATAAATTGCTGTGCCATATTCTCCATCAGGGGATAGAGAACAGCACGCAAGTTGGTAGATGGTGATGGATTTATCATAATTTCCAATGTGTTGTAAACTAATACACATTGGATTATAGACACAGAGTAAACGCTGGATCTCACCTAGATGGACTCTAGATGAGAGACCATTACAATTCCATTGTAGAATATTGGGATTGAACAGGTTAAGTGAGAGACGTCAGGTTACGTAAATTAACAGCACTGTTCGGCTGTCGGAGATGAAGAGGAACGGGTCTGGGGGAAGGGTCATGAGAAGGCAGGGAGTTTCGACGTGGACGGTGGGGGGACACATTAGAGGACAGGTCATGGAGGATAGTAGCTACCTTGGAGTGTGAAAGATCTGAACGTGACTTTAAGTGAAAAGCGCATAAGCACGAAGAGTTATGAGAGGCGGTGTTATCAGGGGTTGGTAAACGTCGGTCACGGAGAAAGGAGCGTATCAACGCAGCAACAGTGGATTTAGTGCAGGTAGGCGTCCGGCGATACTCACGCACAAAGCAGTCATGACAGCCGCAGTGGGGTGCATGGGAGCCCGAGGCGGTAGCATTGATAGGTGCGTGAGGTCGAGGACGAGTAGGCGGAGGGGACGCAGGCGTAGAGGGGGTGTGGAGTGAGGGAGGCTGGGACGGAGAACCCATATCAGAGCGGAAGATGCGAGAGCGAGGAGGGACACGTTGAGGTTTGGGAGGCATAGGTCGGGCTATCGGCGTTTACTGGTGGAGGGGGTAGAATCCATGACATCGTCAACATCGGTAGAGGGAGCCGGGGCAAGAGGCAAGGATTGAAGATCAGCTACGGGTGAAGGGGACACGGATGCTTTTGGGGTGGAGGCTTCATGAACAGGGGGAGGGGTATTCAGTGCATGAAATTGGTTGGAGAGGGGAACAGTGGCTGGACTAGGAAGGGGTGAATCCAACACAGCATCACTGTACTCACGTCGTCGACTACCGGGAGAATTGTCAGTTGTAGGTGCACGAAGTCTAGCACTGTAAGTCATATTTCTAGAGGGATCTTTAACATCTCTTACTCTCAGTTCTTGCTTAGCTTCCCTGACAGACATGCCTGACCGACTAATGAGAAGCTTTAACTCAGCATTGTACATGTAGAACACACATTGCTTTGAGCGAGCATGGTGTTCAAGGCCACAGTTACCACACTTTGGAGTGCCACAATTCCAACGGGTAGCATGTTTAACGGAGCTACAGAAGGCACACACCCGAACCTTCTTACACCTACCAGCTGAGTGACCAAAGGTGGAACAGTTTGTACATTGTAACGGTTTGGGGACATAAGGTCGTACTTCACGCCTTTGTCCTTCGATCCTGACGTCTCGTGGGAGGGAACGTCCACTAAACTTAATGCGAGCTATGCGGAGAGGATGAGAAGGAGTTGATTTGTTTGGGATACTATACAAATCAACGTCGTGCACATTTGGATAACGCAAGCGCAACGACGACAGGAGGGTCGACTTATCAGGAAGTCCGTCATGATCATAATTTGAGGGTAGAACAACAGTACCGAGGATGTAGTTGAGGTCGTTATGTTTTGTGACAGTAACAGGGATATCGTCCAAGGTAGTAAGAGATAGGTATGTCTCAGATTGGGCACGAGTAGTGGTTTCCACAATCCAATCATTATTACCAGTCTCACGGAACGATAAGTCCGAAGTTGCATGCGCCGAGAGGAGGAGGTTCTCTAACTTAGCCCCCGAGATGTAGGAAGCCGGTCGTATGACGAGGAAACGCGGCCAGTCATCATCGCCAAAAAGTGAATCGAAGTGCCGGAGGGTGGCATTGGGGACAAACTGGCGCCGAGGTTTCCGCCGATGTTGGGGGCCGGAATGAGGCATGTGAGGCTCCAGAGTTGCAACGAGTGAGGTGGAGGTAGTGGCTGAACTAACAATCAGCTGAAATGGTGGAGAAACAGTGTCGCTGGGAGGTGAAGGGTCACCAACACTGGTGTCACTCTGCAGGTGGTCAGTGGAAACTGTAAGTCGGTTAACGGGTAGTGCTGAGGAGCAGGGCGTGTCAAGAGAACCCGGCACGCCAAGGTCCATGGTTTGAACAGGAGACTTAATACAAGGAGGGTCTCCCTTATCTTGGGAGAAGGGAGGGACATTTAAATCATGAGCGGCAGGTGTAGTTGGGCTCTGTGGAGAGTCGATGTGAACAGGGGCCATAGTAGGGTCCACAGATGGAGGACGGGAATCCTTAGTCGTAGAAGCAGTTAATTTAGTATCAGAGCGTGAGAGAGCATCAGACTCGGAACAACTCGGAGGGAAGGTGTCCAAGGTGGTAGACTCAGAGGGCAGAGGAAGGCCAGATGGAGATTCCAGGGGAATGCAAAGGTCAAGTACCGGGGGTGCCAAAGCTGGATCCAGGGGAGGAGGTTTGCATGGCTGATCCATGATGACCCTAGTTGTTTTTACTATTCTATTTTCATTTTATAGGAAAACAAAAAAGAAAGAAAAACATAACCAAGGGGAAAAAAAAGAAAGAAAAAGAAATAGAAAAATAGGAAACAAAACAATAAATAAAGAACATACCAGAAGGGCCAACAGAGAACCCTCCGTCGTGAGTCAAGGAGCCCCAGCCTCTATACCGGTGGTACAAACAGGGGCAGGTCTCCAGGGGGCTCATCCTCATACCCTACCCCCCTAGACTAGGGGGGAAAGCACCAAAACGCACAGAGAGGCCAAGCTTAGGCAAAACCGCTATACTGGGACCGAGGGCAAAGTTAATTGCAATCATCCCCAATCTGTGCGTAATGGAGGGCAGCCGGACAGAAGCCAGGAAACCCACCAGGAAGGGAAAACGGACCCCTGGAACCGAGACCGGTTCCCACTGATGGGCGACCCCAGGGGCATCAACGCGGGCAACCGCGTCGCCGCTCCCGGGACCAGCCCCCTCGGGCGGTGAGCTAGACCGCCACGGCCCCTGTAAACTGAGAGGAGCCAGGACTCCAGACTCAGCGAGGGAAGGCTCTCGAGCCTAGCCGGCACAATTTAGTTAAAATAAGGAGGAAATCCTCCGCAAAATCAAAACCAAAAATGGGAACACGAAAAACGTCGTCACCGGGAGGTTCCGCTTACCTTAATGACGACGGGGTGGCACTTTGTCCACGACGCCGATTGAATCCCTGCCCTAAAGAGAGTGACACCGACGACCCCGCTTCAAGCCCCGCCACCACGACAAGGTGGCTCCCCATTGGCGGGGATTGGAGCTGGTGGACAAGTTTTGATACATAGGAGATACCATCTCTGCCGGTGGTGGGGCCGAGGCTGCCACTGTCGCTATAATTAGATGTGGCTGGGGGAAGTTCAGAGAACTGCTGCCAATTCTGACCATGAAAAGAATGCCTCTCCCCCTGAAGGGAAAGGTGTATGCCTTATGTGTTAGAAGTGCAATGACGTATGCCTCAGAAACATGGGCCGTTAAAGTAGAGGATGTCAACAGAATGGAACGTAATGAGATGAGAATGGTGAGATGGATGTGTGGGGCCAGGCTGCAGGATAGAATAACAAATGTTGAGCTGAAGAGACGTTTAGGTATAAAGAGTATTAGTGAGGTGATGCGTACAAGACGACTGGGATGGTATGAACATGTGGAGAGAATGGATGAACAAAATTGGGTGAAAAAATGCAGGGCTGTGATTGTGGAGGGAGCTGCACCAAGGGGTGGACCGAGGAAGACCTGGGATCGGACTATACGTGCCGATCTCAAATCCAAAAACTTTACAAGTGAAGCAGCCCTTAACCTGGCAGCTACAGGAAGACTCATAAGATCCTAGGCTTAAAAAAAAAACATTTAAAACACCCCAGTGGCACTCAAAAAAAAAAAAATTGTGTTTAGGTGAATTATTTCCCTCCATTACTTTCTACCACTCCTACACATGTCCCCCCCCCCCCTCCTCAATTATCAGGTATTTTCTCTATTATTCCCGATATTTATCAAGTATTTTAGTGGGAGGACAAGTGGGAGAGAGAGAGAGGAAGGTGGAGGAGTGTAACTCCGACCCTCCAAGCCAGTCTGAGTCCATCCCTTGCCTCTCAGTGGACACGAGAGAGTGAGGGTGTGTCTCTCTCGCCGATCTGGGCCATATTATGACCGCGGGGCTAAAATATACAATTTTCACTAGCCAATTACTGTTACCATTTGTTTTATTGGTTTCCCATGTTCATATGTTCATATTAAAAGTAGAATAGGCGCATATGGATAAGTATTAATTATATACATGGTAAATTAACAATTTTAGTGAGGAATTAATCAGAATACCATAACACAGGGGTGTGGTGTATACTACAGGGGCTTAGCGCTTTAGAGGTTAACAGGGTTGCCTGGAACACCGCCATTAGGACAAGAGACTGAAACTGCACGTATGTGTGGAGCACTCAGTCTTAAAATGTTATGTATGTATGTATGTATGTATAAGTGTTGCATGGCTTCATTACGTTTATTTTTGAGGGATTGCTGGTTGGGGGGGTTCAGGAAAACTAATTGAGTAGTGTAAGGTAGAGTTGTTTGTGTATGAATGGATGGGACTGGAGGTACAGTTGAGAAGATCAAATATGAAAATTAGAAAGAGAATGGGAGATAGGAAGTCCTGATGAACACCGAAGTTAATAGGATGAGGAAGTGAGCGATGACCGTCCACAACCGCAGCTATGGAACGGCCGGAAAGGAAATTAGAGACAAAGGCACAGATGGAGGGATAGAAACCGAAGGAGGGTAATTTAGAAATTAAAAATTTGTGCCAGACTCTATCAAAGGCCTTCGATATGCCTAGTGCAATAGAAAAGGTCTCACCGAAGTCCCGAAAGGAGGATGACCAAGAGTTAGTAAGATATGAAAGAATATCACCAGTAGAGCGACCCTTAAGGAAGCCATACTGGCGATCTGAGAGTGATTATGAGAAGAGAAATGCTTAAGAAATTTGGATGCAAGAATAGTTTAAAAAACTTTAGAGATACAAGAGATGCAAGCAATTGAATTATATTTGGAGGGTTGAGAGCGGTCACCCTTCTTTGGGACAGGTTGAATGAGAGCAAACTTCCAGCAAAAAAGGAAGACGTTAGAGGAGAGACAGAGACGAAAGAGTTTGCCTAGGCAGGGAGTCAGCATGGAAGCACAGTTTTTGATTAAAACAAGAGGAACACCGTCCGGACCTTACGCCTTCTTAGTATTAAGCCCAGAGAGGGTAGAAAGTACATTTTTAGAAGAGATTAGGATATTAGGCATAAGTAGGAGAGAGGGGGGTGGAGATGGAGGAATAGCACCGGAATCATCCAAAGTGGAGTTTCTAGCAAAAGTTTGAGCAAAAAGTTCAGCTTTGTCAGAGGAAGAAGTGATGGTTGTGCCATCAGAGTGGAAAAAAGGAGGGAAAGATGAGGAAGAAAAATTGTTGGAGAGGTTTATGGCTAGATGCCAGAAAGCTTGGGAAGAGCTAGAGTTGGATAGTTCAGTGCATTTATTATTGATGAAAGAGTGCTTGGCAAGTCGAAGAACAGATTTGGCTTTATTCTAGGCAGAAACATAGGAATAAGGAGATTCTTGAGTTTTGAGGCGTCGGTACAGTTTGAATGCTTCCTCCTTGTTACGGACAGCAGTAGAACAAGTGTTAGTAAACCAAGATTTTTTTGCATTAGACTGAGAGAAAGAAAATGGAATGTATGCTTCCATGCCCGAGAGGATTACCTCAGTAATGCGTTCATCACTCTCCGAGGGTCCCCGGCCACGGAAGCAAAAGTCATTCAATGGGAAATCAAAGAAGTACTGCCGAAGAGCCTCCCAGTCGGCAGCGCCAAAGTGCCACAAGCGCCGCCGGTTGGGAGGATCGGGTGGCCGTACCGGAGAGATAGGACAGGTGACAGATATTAGTTTATGGTCGGAGGAGCCCAAAGGAGAGAAATGATGTACAGTATAAGCAGAAGGGTTAGAGGTTTGAAATAAGTCAAGAATGTTGGGCCGATCTCCGAAGCGATCAGGGATACAGGTTGGCCCTTCACTGCAGGCTGCAGAGGGAGGGGTGGCACACAAACCCCAAGAAAGGGAAAGGGCCGCTAGACCCCAGCCCGCAATGCCCTCCAGATCCTTAGGGTACAAAGCCCCCCCCACCGCGATCAAGGCGGCTCTCGTTGGGGGGAGGGGGACTACTACTGTATATTATCAAAGATAGTTCCTCGCCATCTAGTATTTGTAACTGAAAATATAAAAAACTAATAAGACGAAAAGATTGTGGAATAAAACTGGAGCACAAGGTTTATATGAGATGTTGGCTGAAAATAGCCATCAGCAGATCCAACAACTGAAGAGGAAAAAGCAAAAACAAACAAGTTAGTGAAATGTGGGTTGCAGTTCCCATAGACTTTTATAAATATGTATCGTGAATAAATTGGTTAGTCAATAACCAGCATTATATTTTACTAACTAGTTCTGTTTAATCCCCATTCCCTTTACTTCCATTTTTTATATATAGATACAAAAGGAGGATGGGTGATTATCCCAAGAATTGATGGTTACCTTAAAATATAGAATACTGTACATTCAATATAAGAAATAATATAACTATACACAGCCAACATATGAGTAAAATAATAAATTGAATAAATATCCACAGCACCATTTTCCCACAGGTTACTAAAATGCTTGGATTGTTTACAATTTTAATCAAATCAGTAGAGAGGTATAAGACTAAATATTCTTCATACCTTTAAAATAGTTTGGTTGTAAGAGTAGATAATGAAGTTTGAGATCCTATAATTGTATATAAGAGAGGAAGCACTAAGTCTCGCTACATGCCTCAGGTAGAAATATACAAGGAGGAGAGGCCGAGTCGCACAAACACGTTCCCAGGCAATTTTGTACCAGAATATTTTTTACAAACACTTTTTTTGGCAATTTTGTACCTGAATTCACTTTACAGCAAACTATTGCCAACAATGTTCTGTCCATAACTTATTTGTGGCTATTTTGTATCAGTAATTTTCATCTGTCAGTATTTTGTTGTTATATTTTTACACTGATACTGGCAACTATAATGATTCATTTAATGTGAACACTTATTATAATTCTGAAACCAAACAAGCCATGTATATATATAAAGTACATATACTGTATATACACATATATATATGTTTGGAAGCTCACCAATACACATAAGTACTCTACATACAAATGTTTATTGTCCCTACCCAGGAATTGGACCCACAATTTTGGGATTAAAAGCTAGGCATCCTACCAACGAAACCTTAGAAACCATCATTCATTATTGAATTTGGATATATCCGAGAATACTATTAAAACCAATCACAAATTGTAGACTCATGTTCCAGAGTATGTATACAGTATGCCTATTCAAGACCATAGCATGGTTGGTAGGTTGCCTGGCTCTTAACCTTAAGATCGTGGGTTAGATTCCCAGCTAGGAACAAAAAATGTATACAGTACTGTACTGTATATAGATGAATGTACAGTATGTATGTATGTGGCACATACCCCTTACCTGGGTGTGGCCGACTCCAGACAGACAAGATGAATGTGTTTGACTTATCATACAACTTTTACATTCAGAAACCACTAATTAGAACTGCTGAAGAAAGAGAGTAAATGTGACTCGGCCTGTACACTGAGTTGAATCAATAGCAGTCATAAGGAAACCAAATTCCAAGTAGTTGATCACTCATACCGAATACAAATTTAGGGCTCGAGTATTTTGTACTGCCATAGTTTATCAGTCAAAAATATTAGTTATTTTCTCTTGGTTTACTGGTTTACACATACTGTACTTGGTTAGAAAAACACCATTTAACCCTTTCAGTGCAGGTGACAATTTGATTACTCTCTTCTAGCTTTATTTAGAGTTTTATGCAGCTTAGGAAGGATCTGTGGTAGCTAAAAGGGTTAATCGAGATACTATGTAGCATTTTAATTACTCTAGGTCCTTCATAAACTGATTAAAATAGTGTAATAGTAGCTAGAATAAAATTAACAGCACTTGACCCGTACTAAAAGGGTTAAGGATGGGTCTTTATTATGAGTCATCATAAATGTTTTTTCTAACTATTTTGTTAATTTCTAATTTACACAAACTTACACATAATTTTAGAATATGATCCTAAAAACAAAGTTCATTAGAATCAATTTACAGTATACAATACCTGTACAGTACAGTACAGTACAATTCTTATATATCTTAGGTTTTTTAAGTATCTAGAGTAGCTCACTTATCCATCATAACCTAATTCTGGACGAAAACAATGAGTAACAAGCTAATTTTAGCTTTTGGTTTGGCAAATGTGTAGCAAATATATATGGAGGATATCTTTCTCCCGTACAATAATAAAAAATACCGTAGTTTATGAAAAAATAACTTACAGTAGGCTAATATGAGATCATAGTTTTGTGTTAAGTACAGTAAAAGTCCTTTAATCCGACGACCGATGATTCGAATCTCCCAATAGTCCGAATTTTTCAATTTGAGGCCAAATCCGAATTCACCCGATGGTCCGAATTTCAAGAAGTCCCAAAGTCCCCTTTTTGAGGCATTAGTCCACTCAAATGACACATAATGGAGCACACACATATCATATGTTCATGAATTCACTTTAAAAGTTTACCATTGTCATTGTAGCCTATTACCTACTTCAAAACATTCAGATTAATGGTCAAAGGAAGCTACTGATATAAACGTAAACACCACATCGTCTGCTAGAGAGTTTGTTTTGCTCTTGAACGCATCCTTGGGACGCTCCGATGCGCTACTGGCTTGCACCGCATTTTCTGCAAGCGCATTCAGTCTTGAGCTTGAAAACGCACCTTTGGACGTTCCGATACGCTACTATTTATAGTTCAGTGATCGGAGCGTCCCAAGGGTGCTTTCAAGACAACAAGACAAGGGTGCTTTCAATACAATATAATATAACAGAGCACGTCACAAAAGGAAAATCACAAAAGGAAAATTACAAGAACCTCTCAGGGAAGTGCCGTTGTTAAGGCTTTACTTCCCGAACCACATCTGATCTGATCTTCAAGAGCAAGACAAACTCGCTAGTAGACGGAAGAAGAAGAAGACGACGTTGCGGACATATGGTGTTTACGTTTATATCAGCAGATTCCTTTGACCATTAATCTGAATGTTTTGAAGTAGGTAATAGGCTACAATGACAATGGTAAACTTTTTGAAGTGATTTCATGAACATATGATATGTGTGTGTGCACCATTGTGTCATTTGGGTGGCCTAATGCCTCAATGTTTTCGTCATACACAGGTTCATAGGGGTAAAGTCCGATAATCCGAAAAATCCACTAATCCGAACGAGGGCCGGTCCGCTGCCCTTCGGATTAACGGAAGTTTACTGTAGTTATAATTGAATATCAAATTATAAACAATGCTATACCATATTGCCTAAATGTATGTAAATTTCTGTTTACAATTCTGTACTATGGTATAAACTGTAAGTGAAAATGCATGAAACCTTTTAATAGTGAGGTAACAAGGAAATATGATAAATATGATATTTTTACCTTAATACGTACGGTAGTGCTGTACAGAGTAGGGTAGATGGACCAATTTGTATGCGGTCTTCCAATTACAGAGTAGTATACAGAATCGATAATTATAATATCCACGCAAAATTATACGGCTTGGATTATTCAATTTAGGAGAGATTGATTGATAAATTAAATATCAAAATTTACAATAATTAATATAAAAGTTATATTCTTTCATCAACCTTATGTATGAAAACAAAATTATGATTGAATTAAGAGTGCAGTTTGTTATAAATCGGTAACTAATCAGATGAATTAACGACTGCGTGAACTACACGCTTTATTAATTCACACTTATTATGCTTCCACACAAATGATCTAGTGGAAGAACAGAACTTATGTAGGAGACTGTGCATTCTGATACATAATTCATTCATCAACTCTGGTTATTTCCTTAGTGGGTATATTTTGTTGTCAATATCTTGTACTAATTGAACCCCCCCTTTACAAATTGGTTAGTCTATCCTATGTGAGCTGACTATACTCTGTCATAAGGAACAGAGTATATGTTGTGTGTGCAGCATCTCTTATTTGTTAACCCACAGAACCTAGAGTCAACAGATACCAGACAACTTTCAGTTTGGAGAAGCATCAGTTACAGTACTATGACATTAGGACGAGAACAGTTTTAATGAAATACATATCACTATAATTTCATAAGTTTTAACAGATAAGTGAACCTGTGCTTCACATTGCTTGATGTTTATGTATCTCTTTATTTTATTAGTATTAGTATTTTATTATTAGTAGTAGTAGTATTATAATAAATACTATTTTTATTATTATAAGTTGTCTAACAAGACCAAACATGTGTATAATTATTCTATCTTCCTGAAACATGGATCTGGGAAATCCATTTTGGATTATAATCATATTTGAGGGTTTTGGTTTTCCAATCCCTTTTGAGGATAAAGCTAATGTATGGAAACATTTATACTTTCCTTTTTTTAAATAAGCCATGTGAAAACATTCTGATAACTAAAACTTGTCTCAAGACACACTGTCTAGAAGTGCCTATGTATGTTCCTAGAGTGCGAAACAAAGTCCAAATGGTTTACGGTTCAAAGTGATAATTTTTGTTCTGAAAGAATGAAGTAAAGTCAGGACCAGATACTTTGTCTGAGTGTTGTAGGCTTCTGGAAACTTGCAGTTCACATGAGAATTGGTTTACTGTGTATTCATTAGAGGGTTTTAGGGTCCACAAGAGAAGCAGTTTACTGTGCATTTATAGAGGTGCATTTCCATATATCACAACACCTTGAGTAGTTATGAATTGTTGGTTTTGTTGACTATAGTTTCTCTTCTGTTAACACATGGAGGGCTAAATCATCAATTTTATACACTTTACATCCATATGATAATCAATACAACACTCAATATAGGCTATATATTTAGACAGGCATCGCACTACACTACTTACCCCTACATACAATGGTGACATTTTCATTTATTCTGGCTAACACAACAATTATATTCAGCTTACGAAGGACCATTAGGAAAAAAAGGGCTATAAACTATGTTTATTGGCTCTTTGACTCCCAAAGATCTTTTCAAAACTGAATAAAATTATCTAACGATACCAAAATATACTGAATATAATTATAACCATCATATTGAAGGTTAACAATAATTGACCTTAACTTTACAAAATAAGTATTTCTTCACCACCTGTATCATAAATCACCAAAGAAAACCAAAGCATTCAAAACTATATCTTACACTTTAAAAGGAATGATATGAAAAGTATCACAGCAATGTTCAATATTGTTTTTACTAAGAAAATTCGGAAAATATGAAAAGTGACTTCCACTGGTCGATTAAGCAGCGTTAAGCTAATTATTTAACCTTTAAAGATTGTTCAGTAGTGCACATCTTAGCCTGTCCCACAATTCTGCAAAAGTTACTATGTTGATGGAAAGTCAAACCAGCCACAATCCTAAATGGCCAAAACCCAAACAGCCAATATCCTAAACAGCCTCTGGGAAAGCCCGATCGTGGCCATGGCCTTCCTTAGGGACTCGGGGCTGTTCAGCTAGGCAGCCTAGGGAACGACAACAACAACAACAAAAACAGCCTAGATTTGGTTAGGTCAGAATAGTTTAGGCTTGTTTAAGTTAGATAAGTCAATTCTGGTTAGGTTAGATTTGATTAGTTAGGTTAAAGTGAGTAAATCTAAGCTAGGAGACAGTGGCCATTTCGGAGTGTGGATTTTTTGACTTGAAACCACTTGGAGCACTTACCGGTATTTGCTCCAAGATATTATCTATTGTTTTTTCCGCATTCATTAATTAATAAACTAATACAGCAAGATTAAAATATATATAGTATACTGTACAGTATACACTATATATATATATATATATATATACCGGTATATACAGTATACCTGTATTTATATATACAGTATATGGATAGATTGGTACTTCACAGTTCGATTTGCTAAATTCTAGCACACGTCAAAATGCCTACCAGAATATTTTAAAGGTAAATATAATTATTTAAATTGAGCAATGCCTATATTTTAAATGCACCTAAGCAGAATCACTGGTCTTGGGGTTTTGTCTGTTCAGCTAATTTATATATTTATTTATGTATATTTGTTTTCTGACAATAAATTTGGTGTTATAGTATTACTCTTAACCCCTTCAGTTCGATGATGATTTCTTAACTAATGCTACAATCAGACATTTTCACTCAGATTATGAAGGACCACTAAGAATGAACGGATTAAGAAGTATATCAACTAACCCACTAAAGGCGTATTCACACAAGCGTTTTTTCCCGCAACATTTAATTATTTATCTCCTCCGATCTGGCATCTTCTGAGATATATTATTAGTAGAATTGACCACTTTTCAGGCTATAAGGAAATTGGAGCCGTAAACTTTGACATTAAACAGAAATGCAACAAGAGAGAGGGAGGGAGGCGAGAGGAGGGTGGAATGGTGAGGAGGGTGGAGAGGTTGCAGGAGGAGGAAGTCAGGGAGGAGTACAGGAGAGCAGTGGAAAGACGACTAGGTGGGTTCGACCTGGAAGTTATGGAGGAAGTGGAGGAGATGAGCAAGGTGTTTAAGGATGAGATCTGTGCAGCATGTGAGGAGGTGTGTGGAGTGAGGAGAAGAGGGAGGGGAGTGAAAGGTACAGCATGGTGGACAGAAGAGGTAAGAATAGCTGTGGAAGAAAAGAAGAAAGCATATAGAGAGTGGTTGGGTAGTAGAGGGAATGAAGATTCCGAGAGACAGAAACGAGCGAGGTACGTGGAGAGTAAGAGGGTGGTGAAGAGAGTAGTGAAGGAAAGTAAGAGAAGAGTAGATGAGGAATTTGGAAGGAATCTGAGTGTAAAATGGAGGGAGAGTAAGAAACTGTTCTGGAAAGAAGTCAAGAAAGTTAGGGAAGGTAGCAAGGGAAACAGTAAGGGTGTGAAAGATAAGAATGGGATAATGCTAGCCGAGAAGCAAGAGAGAGTCGAAAGATGGAGGGAGTACTTCAGTGAGTTGCTAAATGAAAGGAATGAAGAGCCAGCAAACATAGCTGGATATGGTATGGGAGGGAGAAGAAGAGAAGTAGTGGAGGAGGAGGTGGGGATCAGGAGGTCAGAAGTGTGGGAAGCCATGAAAAGAGTGAAGTTGGGGAAAGCACCAGGAACAGATGGAGTGTGTGGGGAAATGTTGAGGTATGGTGGTGAGATAGTGATAGAATGGGTATGGAAAATGTGCAAACTAGCATGGGAGAAGGGGAGTGCACCCGATGACTGGAAGACTGGCATAATAGTCCCCCTATATAAGGGCAAAGGGGAAAGAGGAGTGTGTGGTAACCACCGAGGAATATGTCTTCTAAGCGTAGTAGGGAAGGTATACAGTAGGGTAGTGATTGAGAGAGTGAGAGTGAGAACGGAGAAATGGATAGGCGACGAGCAGGGAGGTTTTAGGAAGGGAAGAGGATGTGTAGATCAGATTTTTACCCTGAATTGTGTTGTGGAGAAGTATCTGGAGAAGAAACAAAAGGTGTATGTTGCCTTTATGGACTTGGAGAAGGCCTATGACAGAGTGGATAGAGAAGGTTTGTGGAAAGTACTTAGAATATACGGAGTAGAGGGCAAGTTGCTGAAAGCAGTGAAGAGCATGTATGAGGGTGCAAAGGCGGCAGTACGTGTGGAGAGTGAGCAGAGCGAGTTCTTTGACCTGAATGTTGGTTTGAAACAGGGGTGTGTGATGTCCCCGTGGTTGTTTACTGTATATATGGATGGAGTTATGAAAGAAATACTATCAAGAGCAGTGGATGTTGGGGTATCGCTGAAAAGGGAGGGAATTGAGTGGAAGCTACCTATACTGCTGTTTGCGGATGATACAGTTCTGATGAGTGATAATGAATGGGAGTTGCAGGGTCTGGTAAATGAGTTTGGAACAGTGTGCGAAAAACGGAATTTGAAGGTAAATACGGGGAAGAGCAAGGTTATGGTCTTCGAAAGGGGTGAAGTCACAGAGTGTGAGGTGAAGCTGAACGGTCAGGCTATGGAGATCGTCAACTCTTTTAAGTATCTGGGCAGTGTGTTGAGTAAAGATGGGACTATGGATGAAGAGGTGTGGGAGAGGGTACAACAGGGGAAGAGGGTTGTAGGAACGCTAAAAGCAGTAACAAGAAATAGGGTGGTCAGTATGGAAGTGAAGAAGTCCTTGCATGACAGTGTGGTAATCCCGACACTGACTTACGGAAGCGAAGCATGGACGTTGGTTGAGAGACTCAGACCAAGAGTGAGAGCAGTGGAAATGAATTACTTAAGGAGTGCGTGCGGAGTTACATGGAGGGATAGACAGACTAATGAGGAAGTAAGAAGGAGGTGTGGTGTGGAGGTAGATGTGCTGGAAAGTGTGAAAAGGAACAACTTGAGATGGTTCGGCCATATGGAACGTATGGAAAGCGAGAGAATGACTAAGAGGGTGTACGAGAGCGAGGTGGAGGGACAGAGGGGGAGAGGTAGACCGAATATGAGGTGGAAGGATGGAGTGAGGAACTACATGAACGAAGGCGGTGCTGGTTGGGGGGAGGGGCGTCGACTGACTGGGGACAGGGGTGCATGGGGGCGGTTCGTTCGTGGCCACCCCTTCGGGGATCACGGCGTCAGGCAATAGATAGATAGATAGATAGCAACAAAAATGTAGGCTATTAACCCGTACAATCCCAGCGATGGCTATAGCCGTCAGTAGATAAGTAACTCCCCAGTCCCAGCGACGGTTATAGTCGACAGTAATGTATTTGTCTTGTAACTGCCTGTACAAGGCTAATTTTTTTTTTTTTTTTTTTTTTTTTTTTTAAAGTTTTGTAAAAAAAAAAATAAAAAATAAAAAATTATAGATCCACTCTTGCCTCATCTCTTAGGTGAAAAGGTGGTCTCTCCTGTCATTTTGGCCACATTGCATGGGACTGCTGGGGACTTTTATTACTGTATCCTACGGTACAGTACGGGTTAATGGATAGAAAGTATGTTTTATTCTATAATGATGATGATGCAATTTTTAACGCCGTACAGTCCCTTGATTGACAGTGCTAAGGCGTGCCCTTGTTACAGGGATTTTACTGGACTCTGTGTTAATAAATGCATTACAACTGCATTTAAGTTGGTCAGTCAGTCAGTCACTCCGTCAGTAGCCAGCCCTTACTCCCACAAGGGGTAGAGAGGATCAGCAAAACACTTGCAAAAGGAAAAAGAGGTGACAGGAAAAGAACACATACCAGTTCGCCCACAAACATTCAAAAGCACCAATCACTTATCAGCCCCCAAAATCAATGGCTTCACCTCAGATGTTATTAACCCCTTGAGTACCAGCGACGCATATTATGTGTCACCTATGTATATAACCCTAAACCCATACCCATAGCTTACTCTGACTGTTCCTTTTACTTACTGTATATATTTTATAGATCTCAAGTGACGGTGTCTCTTCCGTGGATTGACCTCCCTATTGCCAACCTAGAGGTTGGCAGATTGGGAGCCAAAGCGTCACATTTTTCCCTTGCCCCTCAACTTTCCCTTCATAATTGCTGAGGGGCACAGGGCCTTGGGTGGGGCTTGGGTTTCCCGGGCGTTTCCGCACCCTCCTCCGCTCCCCGCCTTGGAGTGGCTTCGGCCACCTGGGCTTTATTAGTGGTAAGCAGGGAGGGTTTTGTGGGGGCGCTCGATTATGGCCTTAGCCTTGCTTGGGACCTTGGGGCTGTTCGGCCAGACAGCCTGGGGAACAACAACCCTAAACCCCAGCGACGCAATGGTTGCGTTCGCCTTAACCCCATTGCCTGCGGGAGATGTTCCGGAACGCCATTGCAATTTACAGTAATTTACAGGCTTTTAAAGCTTCTTAACCCGTGGAGCCCCGGCTAGTTTTGTAATGTTTGTTCACCAGAACCCGGCCGGTTTTCAAAAAATGGTTTTATTCCAGAAACAATTGCGAATGGGTTAGGAATGAAGGAAAAACCACGAAAAACCGCTCTTAAAGAATGGTCCTACAGAGCCCCCGAAAACGTATTTTACAGGAGCAAAAAATTGAAGGCAATTACCCTAAAAAAAACAGGTTATTGCGCGCTTACGCGCACGCACGTGGACTTTGAGAGTTTTCAACCATCGGCACGGTTGCGTGGGATACGTACACAGTTCCCATACAAATCTGAGCCCTCTCGAGTGGCTACACCTGAGGTTACGGTCGGAGCAATTAGGGTGACTCATCAGACGCGTCGCTGGGGCTGTGCGTTACATACATCACCGACGCGTCAGACGCGTCGCTGGGGCTGTAAGGGTTAAATCCTGTAGAATCGAGTGCGAGGGAGCGGGAGCATGACAGGCCACACGTCCTTCCTCCAGCCAGCCAGCCGCGCCACTGAGGACTCTGAGTCATGCTCTCGCGAGATATACAGCGCTGCAAAAGGCAAATGTAGCGCGACATTAGCGATAATTGCTCATTTTAGCGAATGTCTATGGTAGCGCTGCAAGTGAAGCCCGCGAGCTACGAAGCTCGTTTTGGTGTCATTTTGAAGCTATTTTCTTCTAGTTTTGGGCTGAATATATTTTATTTCATTCAGACACTTGCCTAATCAATCAAAAGTGCCTAAATGAGCCCTACTATGGCGGAAATAGGCAGAAATATGCCCGCAGCCCAAGTGTTAATTACTCTTGTCCTATGGCACCTAGAGGGTTCAGATTTGTATGGGAACTATTTTAGGATCCCAAAAAACAATACTGATGGTTGGCAACCGTCCAAGTCCAGCCGCGTGTGCGTGGGCGCTCGCGGGAGTGATTTTCCAGTATTTTGCCTACCCATCACCCCATGTTAATTGTGACTTTCTGCTGCTCCCCAGGACACCTAAATGACCTCGGTGAGCATTTTTTTCCCCCCTTCATTCCTAACTCATCCCATGTGATTAAAAAATAAAAATAAATTGACAAGTGGCTGTTCCCTCGTACATTTATTATAAATCAGCCGGTGCTCTGTGGGTTAAAGCTGGTAAAGCTGGTTGTTGTTGTAGTTGCTGTTTGGCCGAGCAGCCCCAAGGTCCCGAGCAAGGCAAAGGCCATAACAGAACACCCCCACAGAACCCTCCCTGCTTACCTCTAATAAAGCCCAGGTGACAAAAGCCACTCCAAGGCGGGGAGCTGAGGAGAGTGCGGAAACGCCCGGGAAGCGAAAGCCCCACCCAAGGCCCTGTGCCCTTCAGCAATTATGAAGGGAAAGCTGAGGGGGGGCAAAGGAAAAATGTGACACTTTGGCTCCCAGTCTACCAACCAGTAGGTTGGCAGTAGGGAGATCAATCCACGGAAGAGACGCCGTCACTCGAGATCTAGAAAATATATAAGTAAAAGGAACAGTCAGAGTAAGCTATGGGTATTGCAGAGAACGCTCAGCTCTCACTCTGATAGACCAGCCTATTGTAGCTGGTAATTCTTCTAAAATAGCGATGTCTACAGCTTCAACTTCCCTGAGTAACTGTCGAGGCGATGGTGGGAGGTGGACGCATTTTTTGAGGCTCCGGCATATTATCATGGACACGATTAAGTATAACGGAATTTCGAATACATACTGAGCGAGCGAGGAGAGGAAGGACTAGTGAAGTGTTTTGAATATAAATTGGTGTGGTGGAGGGGTGATATATATTGTGAAAAGAGTAGTGTAATTAACGGGTCAGCTGGAGTTGTAGTGATTGTAAACAAACATGGCGGACGGAACGGCGGGAATTTCGAAGACGGAAGAAAGGTTAGGACGGTTTCGTGGGTTTAGGAGCACGATAAGAAGGTAGAAGAGATTTTTAATGCAGTGAAGGATTTGGAAAAGTGGAAGAGTGATACGGAGAAGTGGAAGGGGGACATTGGTGAGAAAATCAAGGTGTTGTGCGAACTATGTGGTGCGTCGGGTGGGGCAGGGAATAGGCTTAGTGAAGGAAGCGAATGTAGGCCTATTTCGGAAGTTAATAATAACCTAGAGATGATACTAAAAAGGGTAGAGGATTTGGGAGCAGAGAATATGGCATTAAAGGAGCAGCTGAAGGAATACGAAGGACGATTCAAGGAAGTGAAGGAGTCAACTGCATGGACGGTGGTAGGTGAACAGAAAGTTAAGGATTTGGAGGAAATTGTGAAAGAACAAAAGGAGGAAATGAACAAGACAAAAAAAAGTTTTGAGAGTGCAGTCGTAGGAGTCATGAAGAACAAGGAGAGTGTCATGAGGGAGGCCATGGACAGGGATAGAGGGGTAATCATGCATGGAGATATAGAGGCTCATATGAATGATAATGGAGTGAGAAAAGTGAGATATATGGAGAAAGTGAAGGAGGTCATGAAAGCTGTTGATGTAGATGGATGTGGATGGGATGGGCAGGTGGAGGAAGTCAGTAGGATAGGTAGATATAGAAGGGGGGGGGGGGGGGGGAGAGATGAGACCTATAAGGGTACAGTTTAAAACCAGGGCAGTGGCAGAGACAGTGACAAATTTTAGTTGGAGACTAAACACAAATGAAGAACTGAAACATATAAGATTAAAGAAGGATTTGAGCATAGAACAAAGAAAAAAAATAAAGGAACTACAGGAAAAGGCTGATGAAGAAAATGGAAAGTTGGGTGAGGAGGATAAGAAGTTTTTCTGGAGAGTGAGGGACGGGAAATTTGAAGAAGTGGTTTATACGAATAGAAGGGAGAAGGAGATCTGGGAGGGAAGAGAATGTGGTAGAAGTTGTGGCAGAGGTGGAGAGCAGGGTGGAAGCGTCTCGGGGAGAGACAGGAGAAGAAGAAGCTGCAGACACAGTACCGGTAGTGTGAGGGGGGGGTGTAGGGCACGACAGAAGGAGCGGGATGATGTAGCTGCTGAAGGAATGGTAGAAAGATTAAGGATTATGTTTAGCAATGTTGATGTGTTTACCCAGGACAAGAAAAGAGAACTGATATGTAGGTTGCAGGATGAAGAGGAAAACCTGATGTCATAGCCTTACAGGAAGTAAGACCAACAAATGCTAGAATTGAAAGGGAACTGGTAGAGTATAGTTTGGAGGGTTTTGAGTTGTATGAGAGAAATGCTATTAGAGCAGAGGTTGGAAGAGGACTGTTTATTTATGTAAGAAAAGAGCTCAAGGTAAATGAGGTGGATATGAGACAGCAGTATTGTGAGTACAGTATTTGTGTATTGAAGTAAAATGTGCAAGAGGGTCAATTCTAATTGCCTCTATATATAGAAGCCCAAATAATAGTAGGGAAGAGGATGATAACCTATTGAAAGCAATGGAGGAAATAGATAATAGAGAGAACAAATATAAGATTTTGATTGGAGATTTCAATTTACCAAGGATCAACTGGGCAAATTGTACTACTCCAGCGGGACAGTGTAGCCTGGAAAACAAGTTTATAGAGAAAGTGAGAGATTGTTTTTTAACGCAACATATTACAGAGATGACAAGATATAGAGTTTCCACATAGCGATTTTGATAATTTAATTTGACTTTATATTGTCCTTGTCCCAATTTTGGTTTGTTTAGTTTGCAAGTTTTACATTTTAATTTTAATTTTAGCAATGAGGAGGATATAGTAGAACATGTCAATGTGGTCGTAGTGACCATGCCTGTATAAGTTTTAGTTGCAATATTAAAACAGAGAGGGATAATAGAAGCAATACAAAAATATACATGTATGATAGAGCAGATTATGAGCTGCTGAGAAGGTGTTTGGACATTGACTAGGGGGAATACTTGATGCCAATGCCAATGGCATAAATGATTTTAGCAAGAGAGAGTGTCTGATGCGAGAGCTTAAAGATGGATGTGTGGATGTGTGTGGGGTAGGTGAGACGCACCTGTTGGGTTCTGGAGTGTGGGATGGTGAGATTGAGCATGATTTGTGGGGTGGGGAAGGATGGGTTGTCTGGTCTGGATTGGATGCAGGATATAAACGTAAGAAAAAGGAAGGGGTAGCAGTAATTTTGTCAGAAAGGTTGAGGAAGTGTGTGAAAAACTATGGATGCGTGGACTCAAGAATTGTATGGTGTGAGTGCAAGATTGGGATAGATAGGTATACTTTTATGTGTGTCTATGCACCAGTCAACCAAGAAACTGGGAAAGGTGCGGAAGAAAATTGAAAATTTTGGAATACAGTCAATAAATGTATAAGAGAAAGGCAAAAGTGTACACAAGTAATATTAGTAGGCGACATGAATGGTAGAGTTGGAAACGAAGAGATGGAAGGTATAGTGGGTAAATGGGGTGTGGAGGGTAGGAATATGAATGGTGACTTCTTTTAGAAGTTTGTGCAGAGAGAGATATGTTTCTGGCTAACACATTTTTTGAACATCGTCACATTCATAGATATACATGGCACAGAGGTGAAGGTGAGCAGGAACAGAAATCTCTAATTGACTACGCCATGATGGACTCCGGACTAAAAGGAAGAATTTTAGATTCAAAAGCTGTAAGAGGTATGCTGACGGAATCAGACCACTATACAGTGCTAACAAAAGTGAGGATAAGGAAAGAGTGGAAATATGAGAGGAAAGAGAGAAAACTGACAGTAGAGAGAATAAATGTGAGAAAATTAAATGAAGAATGTAATGCAACAAAATACAAGGACATCCTGAAAGAGACTATAAAGGACATGGATGTTATGATAGATCTGGGAAATACTGTAGACAAAGTATGGAAAGGTACAAGAGACTCCATGATTAAAGCAGCTGAGAAAGTATGTGGGAAGAAAACCTTTAAAATGTGGAAGAAGAAAGGTAACGCATGGTTTAGTAAAGAGATAGAAGAAATAGTGAAAAAAAAAAAAGCGTTCAGAAAGAGTATGCTGCAAAAGAATATACCTAGAGAAACTAGAGATGCGAGGAAAGAAGAATATAAAAATTTGAAACAAAGAGTGAAGAGGGCGATACAAGACGCTAAAAGGAAGACAGATGAGGCATATGGGAGAAAGATTAGTGAACAGTTTCTGAATGACAGGAAAGCATACTACAGAGCTGTGAAAGAAGCCAGAGGGAAGAAGACTGAGAGTGTCTCAGGTGGTAGGATGAGGGACATGAATGGGGAAGTGGTAGAGGGTGATGGTGTGGTGAAAGTATGGAAAGATCATTTTAGTAGCTTAGCTGTGAAGAGTAGGGGGAAGGCAAAGATCTCATCCATAGGAATGGAGAGAGGTAGAATAAACAGGGTAGTTGAAAGCCAGATAAGCAGAGAAGAAGTAAAAGAAGCAATCAATAGACTTAAAATGGGCAAAGCTGCTGGAGTAGATAACATCCCAGGTGAAATGCTGAGATATGGAGGAGAAGAAGCTGTTGACATAATGCATAGGTTATGTAAATTAGCATGGGAAAAGGAAAGTGTACCAGAGGACTGGAGGAAAGCAGTGATAGTACCCTTGTACAAAGGGAAGGGTAGTAAAGAAGAGTGTAAGAATTATAGGGGAATTAGCTTGCTTAGCATACCTGGAAAGGTACACGCAAGAGTAGTAACACAGAGGCTACAGAAGATAACGGATGACAAAATAGGCGAGGAACAGGGATGTTTCAGAAAGGGCAGGGGCTGCGTTGACCAGATAGCCTCAATGCGATTGTTGGTAGAGAAGTATCTGGCCAAAAACAGAAAACTCTATGCAGCATTCATGGATTTGGAAAAAGCCTACGACAAAATAGACTGGGAGGGCCTGTGGGATGTGTTAACAGTATATGGTGTGGGAGGAAAGTTGCTAATGGCAGTAAAATCTTTTTATAGGAATGAAATGGCAAATGTGAAGGTAGGGGATAAGTTAAGTGAAAGTTTTGAGGTCAATGTAGGTGTAAGACAGGGATGTGTCATGTCAGCTTGGTTTTTCAATATATACATGGATGGAGTGATTAGGGAATGTAGGGCTGTATCAATGGGTGTGGAAGCTAGACTGGAATCAGAGGGAAGAACATGGAAGATTGTAACATGCCTATATGCGGACGATGCAGTCCTGTTGGCGGAAAATGCTGAAGAACTTCAGAGTGGTCACTGACTTTGACAGGGTATGTGAAAAGAGAAAGTTAAAGGTCAATGTAGGGAAATGTAAGGTAATGGTGTTTGAGAGAAGAATGCATGAAACCATAGATTTTAAGGAAAAATATAGAATCAAGAAAGAACACAAGAAAAGTTGTAAAATAAAATTGAAAAATGAATACTAGAAGAGGTTGAAAGTTTCAAGTATTTGGGAGCTGTACTATGCAAATATGGTAAAATGGAGAGTGAGATAAAAGAGAGAAAAATGCAAGGGAGAAAAGTGATTGGAGAACTTGATAGTATTCTCAAAGGAAGAATGGTTTGCCAGGAAGTCAAAAAGTCACTGAGAAACAGTGTGCTGCTCCCAACACTCTCGTATGGAAGCGAGACATGGACGGCAAGTGACGAGGACCTCTTCAAACTGAGAGCTGTGGAGATGAGCTTTTTCAGAATGGCAGCTGAGATGAATAGGCTAGATGGGCCAAGTAATAGGGAAGTGTACGAGTCCTTTGGAATGGAAGAGCAGGCTTTGGGCATTGATTGTGGTGTGGTTGAGTGGATAAAGAGAAGTACTTTGAGGTGGTATGGCCATGTTCAGAGAATGGATGAAGACAGAATGTCAAGAAAGATATATGGGAGTCAGGTGAGTGGAACTGCTAGTAGTGGAAGACCACCTATGGTATGGGAAAAGAAAGTGGAAAAATATATTGAAGAAAAACTTCCACGTAGTGGAAGGGGCATTGTGGCACGGGCAAAGGAGGCATGTCTTGACAAAGTAGCTTGGAGATGTTTCTGTCATGGCCATCCTCTAGTGGGGGTTTCCCAGGGGGAAACAAGGCGTCGGAGATGATGATGATGATGATGATGAATACTTGAACGGTGAAGACGCTGAAGGAATGTGGAGGAAGATTAGAGTCAAACTGGAGAATGCTATATCCAAATGTGTAACCAGTAAGGGAATATAAGGATAAAACAAAATTGAGGAAAAGAACGAACCCAGAATTACCAATGAAAAGAAAGCTTTGGACATGGATAAGAAGAAAGAAACGATTGTGGGATAGACTAAAAGTGTTAAAAGAGAACAGGGGGTCTAGTATAGAAGCTAAAGAAGTGGATTTGGAACGTAGACAAATAAACAATAAAATAAGGTGGGAGAAGGAGAGGGAGAGAGAGATTGCAAAAAACGTGAAGGATAATCCAAAAATATTCTGGAAGTACATTCAGGAAAAGTTAACAAGAAGAGTAGGTATCCCAGAACTGATAGGAGAATTGGATGATAGGAATAGAGCAGAAACTGATAAGGAGAAAGCAGAGGTGCTGGGGAAATACTTTGGGGAGGTACTAACAGTGGAGTCGGATGATGCAGTGCCTACTATTCCCATCAAACAGGCACCGGCACTAGAACTAATAGAGTTTTCACATGCTAGAATAAGAAGGGCTATAGAAAAAATGAACAGAAGTAAGTCCCCGGGACCGGATGGGATACATCCAAGAATCATAAAGGAAGGAGGTGAGATGTTAGTAGAGCCATAAATTTTTTTATTTGAGGTATCTTTTAATACAGGACAAATCCCAATGGACTGGAGAGAGGTGAACATAACAGCTATTTTTAAGAAGGGAAAGAGAAATGACCCAGGAAATTATAGACCAGTCAGTTTGTTGTGTGTAAACTAATGGAAACGGTAATTAGAGAAGGAATAATGGAGCATATAAAATCAAACCAACTTTTCAGTGGGAGACAGTTCGGATTCTTGCCGGGGAGGTCGACAGTACTACAGCTAATTAAGGTGGTAGATGATTGGATGCAAATTCTGGGGGATGGTGATGTTATAGACGTGGTATATTGCGATTTTATGAAGGCCTTCGATAAGGTCCCACATAAAAGGTTAATAGAGAAAGTTAGAAGCTATAATACAGGGGAGAAATGTGTGAAATGGATAGAAGCCTTCCTGATTTATCGGAGACAGAGGGTACTGGTGAATGGAATACGCTCGGGGTGGAGGAAAATTACAAGTGGGGTACCTCAGGGATCTGTGTTGGGACCACTATGTTCGTTATATTTATCAACGACTTACCTGAAGTTATAACTAATGGAAGTGAGATATACCTGTATGCGGATGACACTAAGCTGTATAGAAGAGTGAGGAGTAAGGAAGATGTGGGTTTGCTTCAAGGAGATGTGGAGGGCATGAAGGGATGGTCTGAGCATTGGTTAATGCCTTTTCATCCAAAAAAATGCAAGTACATGCGGATTGGGACAAGCAAGATAGACAAGGTAGGATACAGTATGTATGAAGCGATGGAGGAAGTTAATGCAGAAAAGGATATAGGAGTAGTGATAGACAATAAGTTAAATTTATCAGAACATTTAGTGGAAAAGATAAACAAAGCCAATATAATTGTAGGGCTGATAAGGACATTTGTGTCACTTGACGAAGAAATATTCAGGAATCTCTATACAGCGCTGGTTAGGCCGCACCTGGAATATGCGAACCAGGTGTGGGCTCCATATATGGTAAAGGATATAGAAGCAGTGGAGAAAGTGCAGAGGAGAGCTAGCAAGCTAGTACCAACGTTGAAGAACGCGGGCTATGAGCAGAGGTTGAGGACACTGAGGCTTCCGACACTGGCATATAGGAGAAAGAGAGGGGATATGATAGAGACTTTTAACATAGTGTCAGGAATGTATGATGAGGATGTGTGTGAAGGTATCTTCTTGATGCGGGAGGGAACAAGAACGAGAGGACACTCTAAGAAAATTTACAAAGAAAGAAATAGGCTTGAAAAGGCAAAGAACTCATTTTGTGATAGAGTGGTAAATGAGTGGAACGCACTGCCCCAGTATGTAGTCGATTCCGAATCAATAAGGAAGTTTGAAAGTAATCTTGATAAAGCATGGGGAAGACAAGATTTGAAGTTTGATTATAAAGCAAAAATACAGAATAGTAAAAATGTTGCGTCTGGCTACCGCCGCCGCCAACACCATGAACGACCGAAGCAGTGCAAGTACTGGCACTGAGCTGGATACACAGGCCTAGTTTGCCTTTTTCCAGAGGATCTACTGTAAGAAACTGTAAGAAACTGTATACTTTAGCCTGAAATTCACAACTGGTTAATTCTGTCACCTATTATGTTACTCTAACTTCACACTAGTTGCCGATTTAAGTGCAGAATAGTCTCAAAATGTTGTCAGGAAAAAAGGAGTGGATCAAAAGTTGTGGGAAAAAGCACTTGTGTTAATCCATCTTAATTCAGAAAGGTCCTTCCTAAGTTCAAATAAATCTGGAGGTAACTTCAGGAAAATATAAATTGGAGTCATCTGATTGAATGGGTTAACCCTTTCAGTATGATGGCACAATGCTACCTTTCTTCTAGCTAACAGTAGATGATTTTACTAAGCTTAGAATAGACCCATCGGAATCCAAGTGGAGGTAAACAACTCGCTCACTTAACCTGCTGACTCCCTCAAGCCCTTCCCTAGATAATTAAATGTAAAACTTGCAAAACAAACAAACCAAAACAGGAACCGCACAATATAAACACAAAAGAACACATAAAAATCTCTATGTAGAAATATCACGTTGAAGATTTAGCAAAATATTATTATGAAATAAAAAAACACACAACCAACACCTTAGTATTTGAGCTGTTATTTCTACCATTTGGGAAGAGTCAGCCAGGGAATAGATGTGGAATTGTACAGCCCATTTGAGTCAAAAGAGGTTAGGGGTTATAAAACTGTCTAATGTTAGCTTTGCAATTTTACATTTTAATTACAAACATGATAGAGCATTTATTAGTGAAAACCTGTAGTAAGATGAACGCAGCTCTACCAGTTATCCAAAATGCTTTGTCATTGTTTAAAAAATATTTCACCAATTATTGCTCAGAAATTTCTGGCCACGACTGTACCTCTAGCATCGTACTGAAAGGGTTAATGAAAAGAGTAACCAGTATTAAAGAATTAGAAAAATATATCTAATGATTGTCTGTCCATTGGCTGCTTAGTACCATTATTGCTATCTATGGTATCTAAGTTATAAAATATAGTTTATCAATCACTCCTGTACAGTACATAAACCCCAATAACAATAAAATAAGGAATGCAACTGCCTTCATTATACGCTATATCAAAATATTTAATGGTCAATTTCAACTTATGCAGGTGCCACAGGAGCATTATTTCCAGCAATTATTTCAGGTAATTGTGGTCTGGTATTTTCTGAAACGGATTAACTTGCTCATGTAGTAGTGTACACCCTATGTGGTGGATTGTGTTCTTTTATTTCATAAATTTCATTTTAGTAAGCGTTGTTTCCACATAGCGATTTTGATAATTTAATTTGACTTTATATTGTCCTTGTCCCAATTTTGGTTTGTTTAGTTTGCAAGTTTTACATTTTAATTTAAGTTGTGTATTATTTCCGTCATTAAAAATTGTATAAAGTCAGTCTAGTTGTCAATCCCAATGCCAAAATGCAAAGAAATAGTGAGAGGAAAATTGCTCATAGAAAATTAACGGAAAAAGCGCTCGTGTGACATTGCCTTTATCAGAGACTGAATTTTTGGCTCCAATTTGTTCATTAAGGGGGATGTAGTTGCTTTTTCTCCCTCATGCTTAGTCCCATTAGCTTTCAGATTTTAAGACGTTCGTTCCATTAGTTTGGCGATTTTATGACCTTTAGCCCCATTTCTTTGTCAATATATTCATGCCATTTAGATGTAAAAAAAATCCTGGCGAGCGATAGCGAGCTTGTAATAAGAGGAGCCAACCATTTGCCTGGGACATTTTTTGGTACAAATTCATTTCAATGGGAGGGTTCTTGGATTTTTTTTTAAAGCTTGATGGAGGTCTAGGGAGAAAAAAAAACTCAATAATCAATTGTTTTCTACATTATCGCATTTTCTCCATTCAGAGGAGTATTTGTGAAATGGGATTTACATCTAGACTTAATTTGTAGTGTCCAATTGCTAAATGTTCTATTAGAACATAAGACCATACTTCTTATGAATCATCCAGTCTTTGGAGTGAAGGTATGTATGAACGTATGTATGCAAAAGCAAAAGCTTAGTTTGGCCTGTCAAGCCTCAGTACCACACAAACCAGCTTGAGTAATTATGTGGGTGGTTTGACAATTTGTGTAGGTCTCACTGGCCTACATAAACCGTCGAACCAGCCACATACACATACAGTACACTCATATTAGCTGACGATGTTGGGCCTAGCAAGACAAACTGAGCGTGCGTGGCAGCCTTAACCCCTTCTGTACCGGCGACGACATTTTTACTTATTCTGGCTACTATTAGACGATTATATTCAGTTTAAAAAGGGCCTCCAGCAATTAACAGGCTTCGAAATATCTCACTTAACCCATTTTACTACCACAGATCCTTCTTGAACTGCATAAAATCGTCTAAATATAGCTAGAATAAAACACGAGACGTCCCCAGTACAGAAGGGGTTAACAGTATAATAACGGCAGTCACCATATAACAACCTGCTAGAGTGAAGAAAGGCTTAGACAGCAAGAATGACAGTAACGGGAATAATAAACCTCCGCACATGGTAACTATATCATCTAACATAGAAAATATACAAGCTCCCATTTAAAAGCTCAATGTCGTAAACTAAGCTAGGAACATTCTACCTAATTATTCTTGGTGCGGAACGTGAAGATTGGCGCAGTTATACCTCAGCAATGTCCATCCACTAAGCTGGTATTGTTCATACTAGTTGGCTGACGTAATGAATTTCAATTTCCTAAAAGTTATTGCAGAGATTTTATACAATGAATTGTAATACTGTAAATGGAAACATTAACTTCTTGAAGAATCACTGAATAAGTTACTAAATACTGAAAAATGCAGAAAAACTACATACAGAACAAGTGGTTCACATTTTGAACTAGAAGCATGATATAATAAGGTGGTGCTGAATTGGTTGCCCAGAGGTAGACGACAGCGCTGGGCCTTGGGCGACCAAACTCAGTGCCAACCTGTAAATATTGTATACAAACATACCCTCAGTTCCATTATTATATAATTATTATATAATTCAATTACTACAGCCAAGTCACATGGCCAGATGAGGATGTACAGTTATGTCCATGAACACTGGAACACCTTCTTATGATCAACAAAATTACAGTGAGTATTAACCAGTGAAAAATCCAGTATTTCCACCTTTGTGACCCAATTCAGATTTTCAAAATACTACGCTCCTCCTAATACTGCACAGACACTCTTGGCCATGACTGTACACTTCTATAATGCTGACGTATCACTGAACCATTTGTGCAGACTAGAATCACAAATACCCAACATAATCATTGTGCACCAGTGCCGAGTTAGCTACAAATGTGTTTCAAAGCGTGCATAAACCAGGATGTGGGATATACTTCTAGGTCGGGGTAATCTACAGTATATAAAGGAACTCGGTAATGAATGAATGAATGAATGAATGAATGAATGAATGAATGAATGAATGAATGAATGAATGAATGAATGAATGAATGAATGAATGAATGAATGAATGAATGAATGAATGAACGGAGAAAAAAAAATCAGTAGAACTCAGTGGTCATTCAAATTATACAGCTCTTCAATCTCTGCAAGTTAGAGGTTAGTTAACTATGCTTAACTTCAGACGACTTAAGCTGATGTATAATTTATAATATATTATAACAAACCCAACCAATATGTACTGTATATAAAAACAAGCGTGACATGATTAAAAAATTATTCCCACACAAATTGAACATCAAACTACAGTACCACCTAGGAAAAATCAAGAAAATCTACTAAAGTAGTAGATAAATAACATCAACACAGAAATAAAAAATATTTCTTATAAATAAGTTTACAGTACTGTACATGAATTATCTGTATGGTAATAGAATAGTGTCAATAATTCATATTCATGGCACAGCTACTTAAGTCATCTGAAATAAAGCAACAAAATAGCTACAATTTATACTAACTAAAACCAATGCAGAATACTGGTACTCCAAGCTAAATGTTGTTCCAAAGATGTAGAAAAGAAAATGTATGTCAGATTTTCCACACGACCTCTTATCAAAGCAACAAGCACGATCGATGTAATTACAAATCCTCTCTGTTATGTACAGTACAGTCATAAAATAAAGCTTCGGCCCATCTTTGTTCCGCATGAAATCAAAGCCAATGGAACGAGAAATCAAAACCAAAGTTATTAAACGATTGAACGCCTGCACAACAGTAATCTTCCTGCCCTGTTCTCTCCACCCCAACTACAGTATTTGACAGTTTATAATGTCTTCAATATTTCAATAGTCTTGATTCTTACTTTACTCAGAGCCAAGATAGTAAACTACTTCGGCTTCTGACTGTGGACAATAAGCAGCCTGATGTATTTGTACAGCAGAATCTCAGTAAGAGTATTCGGAATGATCAATACGAACATGTCAACAATGCCCACAAACACCACAAGAAGAGACAGATACGAAATTGAAGAAATGACAGTATGCTTGAAAACTGGAATGGAAGTATGGTAGTCAATCAGTCAGATCCTGAAATTGCAGACTTGGTACCATCCGAAGGGGGCAAATTATCAGCATGGAATCAAATATACGGTAACTAAATTGATCCTCACTGACAATAAATATAAAGTTAAAGTAACGTCTCCACAAAAATAGAAAACCAGAAGATTCAACATACTGTACTTTTATAAGTGATATCGAGACTCAATGACAAAGAACAATGTATAAAATAACCTCTCCACAATAAACAACGTCGTCTAGGTAAAGAATTATAATTAGTGTTCTTGGATCGTGCAGTTGTGGTCAGGAATACTTGAGCACCTCCTAAAAAAACAAGACAGTCATTTAACCCTCTGAGGATAGATGACACACTTCTGTTTCCTGGTTTATTATCACATAGCGATTTTGATTAGTTTTTTTGCATTTATCTTGTGTCGTCCCAGTTTTGGTTTGTTTGTTTTGCAAGTTTTACATTATAATTAGACGATGTTATGCAGATTAGGAAGTGTATGTGGAAGTCAGCGAGTTAATTGAGATAGTCTTTTCCCTTTTCATGCCCAAAGAATATTTCTGATTGGGGATATGAATGGTAAGGTGGGTGATAGGAAAGTTGAGGGAGTGGTGGGAGGGTGGGGGGTACCATCAGAGGTGAATGGGAATGGTAGTGCACTTGTGGACGTGTGTGTGGGGAGGAGGCTGTGGATAGCCAACACCTTCTTCCGACACAGAATGATCCACAGGTGCACGTGGAAACGGATGTTGACGATGAAGGATAAGACAGTGGTGGAACGAAAGTCATTGATTGATTATGTATGTGTGGATGAACGAATGAAGACATCTGCGATGGATGCTAGGGTGTATAGGGGTATTGGAGGGGTCTGTCTGATCATTATGTAGTAGTAGCTAAGGTTAGGATACAAAAGAAGTCAGTGAGGAGAACTGGAGGGAGGCGAGAGGAAGGTGGAATGGTGAGGAGGGTGGAGAGGTTATAGGAGGAGGAAATCAGGGAAGAGTACAGGAGAGCAGTAGAAAGACGACTAGGTGGGTTCGACCTGGAAGTTATGGAGGAAGTGGAGGAGATGAGCAAGGTGTTTAAGAAAGAGATCTGTGCAGCATGTGAGGAGGTGTGTGGAGTGAGGAGAAGAGGGAGGGGAGTGAAAGGTACAGCATGGTGGACAGAAGAGGTAAAAATAGCTGGGGAAGAAAAGAAGAAAGCATAGAGAGAGTGGTTGGGTAGTAGAGGGAATGAAGATTCCGAGAGACTGAAACGAGCGAGGTACGTGGAGAGAAAGAGGGTGGTGAAGAGAGTAGTGAAGGAAAGTAAGAGAAGAGTAGATGAGGAATTTGGAAGGAATCTGAGTGTAAAATGGAGGGAGAGTAAGAAACTGTTCTGGAAAGAAGTAAAAAAAGTTAGGGAAGGTAGCAAGGGAAACAGTAAGGGTGTGAAAGATAAGAATGGGAGAATGCTAGCCGAGAAGCAAGAGAGAGTCGAAAGATGGAGGGAGTACTTCAATGAGTTGCTAAATGTAAGGAATGAAGAGCCAGCAAACATAGTTGGATATGGTATGGGAGGGAGAAGAAGAGAAGTAGTGGAGGAGGAGGTGGGGATCAGGTCAGAAGTGTGGGAAGCCATGAAAAGAGTGAAGTTGGGGAAAGCCCCAGGAACAGATGGAGTGTGTGGGGAAATGTTGAGGTATGGTGGTGAGATAGTGATCGAATGGGTATGGAAAATGTGCAAACTAGCATGGGAGAAGGGGAGTGCACCCGATGACTGGAAGACTAGCATAATAGTCCCCCTATATAAGGGCAAAGGGGAAAGAGGAGTGTATGGTAACCACCGAGAAATATGTCTTCTAAGTGTAGTAGGAAAGGTATACAGTAGGGTAGTGATTGAGAGAGTGAGAGTGAGAACGGAGAAATGGATAGGCGACGAGCAGGGAGGTTTTAGGAAGGGAAGAGGATGTGTAGATCAGATTTTTACCCTGAATTGTGTTGTGGAGAAATATCTGGAGAAGAAACAAAAGGTGTATTTATTAGTGGCCCCTCCATCATTGACGATTATGCCTATTACATAAGGCACCCTCTTCAAACACTCATCCGCCGTAGTTTGAATCTACCGCGCAGAACATACAAAATTTGAGGAGCCTTCATCATGAGCGCACGCAACCTCACTCATGGTTCAGTCATTATGAAATTGGGTTCTCACTACGAAAAAACTTCGTAAAAAAATAAAAACAAAAAGAAAATAAGAATAACTATTCAATAAGCTTTCCATAATATCGTGGATGTACTTGTGTGGATCTTTGACCAGACGCTGACTCAGGCGTCATTCTTCCTTCTCTGCTCTGCGCTCAACCGACCCGGACGTGCCTCCCCACGCTCTGCTGGTTCCGCATTTGCTGCGTCCCTAGTGAGTTTTTTCTCATTTGTTTACTCCGGGATGTATCGAGTAAGGTTTGGATATGCGTAGCAGGAGTGTCCTGGGCGGGTTGCCCGCAGTGGTGTATTTTGGGTCGTGTTTTTGGGGCATCTATTTCGGGTGTTCCCTCGTGGTCCTGTTGTGGACATGTGAACTTTTTCACAGTTAGCTAGCTTTGTGATGCAGGCGGCTTTCATTACACGTTATTATTGCTTCCTTTTATCTTTCTGATGAGGTAGCTTGTTTTTGCTGACGTTCCCAGCGTATTTTTCTTCACTTAGTGAAGTTTTTTCTGGGTCCCGAGTCAGTTCTTCCCTTTGCCGGAAGTGTATGCTACAGTGGTGTGTTGACTGTGGTTCCTGTTGTGATATAATTCAGTGCTTTTTGTTTATATTACGACATGTTTACTTTTATGGCCGTCTGCCTAGGCCTAGCCAGCCTCTCGTAGCTTAGCCACATGTACAAGTGTTATTGATTTATGTTTTAAATATGTACTACTGTGTCATGTGTGTCTTGGTTTAGTTGTGTATTGGCTAATTCCATGGACTATTTATGTGTCCTGGTTTAGTTGAGTATTGGCTAATTCCACGGACTATTTTGTGGGCCCGGGGTTAGTTGTGCTCCACGGTCTATTTGGTGTGTTCAGATGGAATCTGGACAGGGTGGGTTGCCTTTTCCGGCGGGTTTCTTTCTCGGTTACACCGTGAAAAACCCGGCTGGTTGCCGAGTTTTAGCCACGCGTGGTTTTAAAACAGGCTTGTTTTCCCCGGCGAGTGGTTGTTTGAGGCTCTCCAGGACTGCGTCTCTGTGGTGGAGCCTGTATCAGTATTGTACCTTGTATTGAGTATTGTTCACATGTGTGGGGAGGTTCCTCTCACACCGCTCTCCTAGACAAGGTTGAAAGGAAGGCCTTTCGTATCATTAACTCCCGTCCACTCACCAACTCTCTGCAATCTCTCTCTCTCCGCCGCAATGTTGCATCTCTCTCGCTATTCTATCGCTACTATAATAATCAGTGTTCCTCAGAGCTATCCCAGTGCATACCACCTCCTTTACGTAGGGCACGTGGTACCCGTCTTGCAACTCAATCCCACCCCTACTCTGTGCAACTCTCCAACCCAAGAGTGAAACGTTACTCTCAAACTTTCTTCTACTCAACAACTGAGCTCTGGAACTCTCTCCCAGAATCAGTCTTTCCCTCTTCCTATGACTTAAATTGCTTCAAACTCCGTGTGTCCAGGCATTTTGGCTCGAACGTCCCTTGATTTTGGCCCTGTCACTCTTTCAACTATGGGGGAGACACTCGCTATAGGCAGTTATGCCTTTTGCCTCCCTCAATCACATAGAAAAAAAAAAAAAAAAAAAAAAATCAGGCTCCCTATGAATCCCGGCGTGATGGCTGTACCCATCTAACAGTGTTCATGCGGACACGTGTTGTGTGTAGTTTTTTCCCGGTTTTGCAAAGCCAGTAAAAGCTAGGCTGTTGTTGTTTGGTTTTCCTCCCCGGCAATCTTTTGCAAAGAAGTGGGGATAGGAACAATTGGGGTTAACGTTATAAAATTAAAATCACACCCGGCGGGTGCACCTTGGAAGGGTGGGATTAACGAATTTGCAAAATTCAGTACTGTATAGTTGACCAGACAATTGAGGGATGCATTTTGTATCGCCGCCTTCAACATACGGCGATTTAGGGCACAATTGGGGTTAACGTTTTTTAACTTAAATTCACACCCGGCGGGTGCTCCTTGGAAGGGTGAGAATAACGAATTTGCAATTCAGTGTAGTTGACCAGACAATTGAGGGATACGTTTTGTATCGCCGCCTTCAACATACGGCGATCTAAAAAACACTTCGGGAGAAGTCAGATCTCGTATTTTTGTCAGGCTTCCCAGATTTTGATCTACGAGATAATACGGGGGCCGGCGTCTTTTTAGTGTTTTTTTTCCAATAAAATCTTGAAACAAACACCACTGGGAAGACTAAGTCAGTTATAAACGCCATGCTGGTCTTTATATCATGTCAGAGGGTATTCATAAATCTTTTGGACAGGTTAAGATATTCTGAAATCTTTACTAAGGAACCCCACCACGTAGCGAGCTGTAGTCGTTGAGTATTGCGTCTCGTTACCCGGCGGGTTATTTAACACTTGTGTGCGAACATGTTGGGTTAACCTTATGAGCATTAATTCCTGGAAATTTTCTTTTTTTCCAGAGCTGGGTCCCGGCGGGTCTATAGAGAACCTGGAGTAAGTTTCCCACCAGTCTCTGTCATGGCTACCTTTGCCCCTGTTTTTGCTTTGTGCATTACGCCCTCCTGTTCAGGTATCCCTATCTTTGCACACACCCTTTGCATTAAATGTGTTAAATGTCTCGACCGCTCAAGGGGTCTGTGGGTTATGCGGAACTGTACCTTCTGCTCTCAATTAAGCCATAAAGTTTTGCAAGACAATGATAAGACCGCAGCGGTCGCTTTACGGGAGCTTAGGCAGCAGATGACCACTTATACTACCACAGTGGCTCATAAGTCACTTCAATGCGATAACGTAACTCTTTGGGATAAGTTATTAATTGAGCACCCCCCTACTAAACGTCCCTCTAGAGTAACTGTACGAAAGTCGGCAGAGACTGGACAGGGTATTACACTTTCTCCAGCCCCAGGCACGTCTAAGAGACCGCGAGAACCTACGCCCCCGGTGGCAGCCTCCTCGTCACGGGCGCGATCCAGGTCCAGGTCACCTCTTAGACAGCAGCCGCCTAGTCTCTCTTCTTCGCCGGCGAGTAAGAAGAGCAAGGCAGAGGGGTCCACAAGTAGTTATACAGTAGTGAGAAGTCTACAAAGTCCAAAGGCAGTTCTAGGTCGAACCGTAGCCACAAATCTTCTAGGAAAGATTCGCATGAACGAAAGGCCTCCCGGCGTTCACCGGAGTCTAGTGCCTCTCTTCATGCCTCTACTCCCGACAGATCTAGTATCCAATCTAATGGCGCAAGTGTGGTGTCAGCACAAAAGACAGTTTACCAATTAGTATTCTAACCTTAGAATTGGAGAGTTCGGTGGACAGTGATCGTCCCCTAGCAGAGTCAAGTGGGGGCTCCATGATTGAGGGAGTATCGGACTCCCAAGGGAGTGCAGGTCAAAGCCTGGGGGTATGGCGGTATTCTCGACCAGGGATTGAAAGCCCACGTCTGGCTCAAGATACACAAGCAGTGGCTGATGTCCACCGGGACACGGCGATCCCATCATCCATTCCAGACTTGACTTGGCAACACGACGGGATTCCGGCTTTGGCGGAATCCTCTCACGGTGAGCCAGATGACAAAGACGAGGTGTCTATAATCTCGGACATGGAGGTGCAGGAGTCGGGTTCAGTTTTAGACGACGCACAGGATCGGAATGATTCACCTCTGAGTTCGTCATCAACTAAATTTGTCACGGCAGAAGAAATAGATGGGTTATTGGTTAATGCTCTAACAACATTTTTTGGCCAACAGCCGGAGACTCCTACAGTGGACCTGGGAGCTTCCATGACAAGTTCCAATGTTCGGCCTCTGATTACTTCCATTGCCTTAACTAAGATTCCTCACCCTCCCTCTATATCACCATCTGTGGTCGCTAGGCCTGCTTCGGCGGCACTGACTACTTCTAGTGTAAGGGTTGTAACGGATGTGAATCTGCCCCCTTTAGATAAAGCACCGTTAAGAAAGGTAGCGATGCCCCTATTATACGGTCCAGACGAGTCATGGGTACAATTGATCCCCACTAAACCAGAGGTCGCACAGCCCACCTTGTCAGGGGAACTTCCAGTGCCACGAGAGTGGGTAATCCAAGGCAATAAATCTAAAAAGTTACGAGCCTTGGATAATTTGGGTAATGTACTAGATGTTAATGTTAAGGCCATTCCTAACTATTATCACCAGGACTATTTTGTATATACTGCTACACCTGCCCTGCCCCCTGCCTCAGCTTCAAAACTGTTTTCTGACTGGTCCAAGCATGATGGTTTTAATGATATAAAAACACTGTCAGCTCTCACTCCAGAATTAGATTTGCAAACTGTCACAGACACAGCCGCTAATCCAGTGTTGAAGGTGGGGCAGTTGGGCCCGGGACCTTGGGTGGAATGGGAGACAGAGGCTCAGAACTTTGCGACCACCTTCACCTCAAAATCTTCCCACCAAATTCCTCAGGACAGTCATTCTTGGTTCTCTATGCCAGTGTGTTCTGCTGGCGGAGTCCCATCTGCTTTGTTTGCTTTCTTAGCTGCCCCCAAAATCAATCTATGTGAACTCAAGGACCGTTTCACTACACCTTCCCCAACTCACCTAGACCGGGAATTTAGGCTACGGGGGAAAGCGTATAGACTTTTCTCCCAATACATTGTGACGCACCAGGTGGCGAAATCGATGCTAAGATCTACGCAGGCAATCGCGGACGCGGATGCCAGAAGATCGGTTGAACTATCTCGGCGATTGCTCCTTCAGACGTCGATTCAGTCGTTGGGTGATATCCGCACAGCCTTGCTTGAGGCGGTACGGGCGAGACAAGATCTCCGAATGTCCCTGGTAAGGAAACTTCCTGATCGAATTGCGAATCAGGTGGTTATGTCACCGGTGCTAACTCCCTCTTTAATGTCCCCAGATGTGTGGAGAACTGTTTTTAATATGGCTCAGGCCTTTAAACATAGTCCCACCCCTTCTAAGAAACCTGCCTTTAACTTTCCCAAACCCAAGCCAGTCGCAAAAGTGCAGCCGGGGGGATCCAAGCCCTTTCACCTACCTAAGTCCTCTTCCCCCCAAGGTCAGTACAGGTATAAACAGGGTAAGTTTACAGGTCAGAAAGGACGAGGCTATAACAAACCAGGTCAGGGCCCGTCTTCTGCCAACACCGGCCAGTCGGCTAAGCGTCCACCACCACCACCTCCACCACCATTAAAAAACTAAAGTCTCTCTCACTCCCGGGGCCGGTCTCAAGGCGGGTGGATCCGAGGGTAGTACAGCCGGCGAACCCTTGTCTGCTAACTGGGTCGTTCCGAACGTGTCACCAAGCATGGCCGTTAAATACTTGGGCAAGGATGGTGGCACGCAAAGGCATCACCTGGCAGTGGCTCCGGCGACCTCGTTTACGTCAGCCGACAACGGCGAATCTAGTTTCATTAGAGGTGGAGTCACTGATCAAGGAAATGATCGCCAAGAATGTCATCATCCCGGTCCCTCAAAATTACCCAGTCTTCACATCCAAGCTATTTCTGGTACCCCAAAGGGACAGTGTTCAGATGAGACCCGTCGTAGACCTGTCTTATCTGAACCTTCACATTCACAACGTGTCATTCAGGATGTTGACAGTGCATCAAATCAGGCTAACACTTCCGCCGGGAGGATGGATGTGTTCTTTAGACCTGACAGACGCGTATTGGCACGTCTCGGTAAACAAAAGATTTCAACGATTTCTGGCCTTACGGATCAGGCATCAAAATTATGTTTTTCAGAGGATGCCATTCGGATTGAACCTGGCACCTCGCTTATTCACAAAATTAGTCCGGCAAGCCCTGATGCCATTGTTAAAACAAGGGATCAGGATTTTGTGGTACCTAGACGACTGGCTAGTGGTGGCAGAGACGGAGCAAGTATGCATAAATCATGTCAACATAACATTAAATCATGTCAAAACTCTAGGGTTCAAGGTAAATCTGGTAAAGTCAAACCTTGTTCCCTCACGAGTAGTTCAGTGGATAGGGCTGGTTTAGGACACAGCTGATCTCACTCTGAGTCAGAGTGTGGACAATCGAAACAGATTTCGCAGGAAACTGTTCCTGTTCCTTCACAGTCTGTCTACGACACGGAGAATCTGGGAGTCTCTGGTCGGCTCTCTCAACTGGATTCAACTAACTGTAATGTTGGGCCGGTTGAAAGTAAAGCGTTTAATATTGGAGGGCAACAAATATTTTCCGCTATTGCCGGCGGAAAAATTATGGCCCATACCAAAATTAATCCACAACTTACTAGCGGTCTGGGCGAAGAGGGAAATGTTGCACTCAGTAATGTCATGGACCTCTCCTCCGCCGACGGTATGGGTAGACACGGATGCGTCAGGAACGATAGGTTGGGGTTTTCAGTCAAACCAAGGGCACCAGGGTCAAGGGCTTTGGTCCCATTTAGAAATCTCCCACATCAATGTCAAAGAATTACTAGTCCCCTTATTTTTCCTTCAGGCTCACGGCTCTACTTTGCGGGGCAAGTCGGTGGCCTTCAGAATGGACAATCTGAATGCGGTTCACTGTATTCAGAAACAAGGGTCAACGAGATCTCGGAAGTTGCTAAACGTGTCAGAAGAGATTTTTATTCTAGCCAACAGGCTGGACATTCATCTTCACGCATCTTATCTCCCAGGCGTAGCAAACGTCTGGGTAGACGCTCTGTCTCGGAGACAGAGCACAACAGTAGAATGGGCGCTCAAGCAAACCATTTTCGACCAAATGATTGCGGAGCCTTACCATCCACAAGTGGATCTGTTTGTGTCAGAGGAGACTCACAAACTCCAGATGTACCTCACCCGCTGGACGATAACGCCGGCAGGCGGGCCAGACGCCCTGGTGACAGACTGGAACAGGTGGAGTTCCATTTATCTGTTTCCGCCGCCAGACGCGTCTCTAATGTGCCAAGTAGTAAACAAACTACGAGATTATCGGGGCGTAGTCTCGCTAATCGCGCCCCTGTGGCCGGCGCAGTTGTGGTACCAGCAATTGAAAACGTGGTGCCCGCACCCGGTGTCGCTCCCGGTCCGGTTTTTCCACTTAGACACGATTGGCAACCTAGCGACCTCGCTGACTTTTGCATTATGGACATTCAAGAGGCCAAGTGGCTAGCACCGTATGGTAGAAACGTGACCAATAAATTCATGAATCAATATACCCAGTCTACAAAATGACAGTATCAATCGCATTGGCAAGCCTTTACTTCTTGGATCCTTAGGACAGAACAAACTGTGCCCTCGGTGGCTTTGGTTTTTAATTATTTAAATTATCTGTTCGAGCAGAAACTTTTATCTGTGGTAATGTTAAAAAATCACTTAACAGCGATTAGGATGCCATTTTGGGACCTTACCGGTCTCACCATACCAGTCGCGGAGGAAACAGGTTTCATGAGGGCATGTTTTAAACTCCGTCCACCTCCCCGTCAGCTCATGCCTACTTGGTCTCTGGACAAAGCATTGTCGTTACTTCATTCCCGTCTGTACCAAAATACTGCAGATTTTACATTACTTTTAAAAAGGGCAGTATTCCTTATGGCTTTGGCCACCGGGAACAGAGTATCTGAGCTGGCGGCGATGAGCAACACACCTAATTGCCTCAGGTTTGGTAGGCTTAATGAGTGTATTCACATTGCACCTTCCCCAGGGTTCATAGCCAAGAATGAGCACAGTGAACACGTGTTTTCAGAGTTCACGGTGCCGGCGTTGAAAAGGGGAAAGGTGCACCATAATTTATGTCCAGTGCAGGCTCTAACCAAATATTTGAGAGTAGCTCCTCTAAACCCCCAGGGTGCTTTACGGGTAGCAAGTACGGGTAAGCGCTTGTTGAAACGTAGATTGGCTTCTCTCTTGGTCGAGGTCATTAAAGAGAGTAATCCTGGCGTTGTGGGTAGGGCCCACGATTTACGCAAGTGGGCAGCCTCTTTGCGTTTCCTTAAGAATTTTTCTGTTGAAGATATTATGTCCACACATTTGTGGGCCTCTAATCATATGTTTTTGACTCGATACCTGTCAGTAGCTCTAGACAAACCTTCCTTGCCATGTATAGCTTTAAGGCAGAGGGTCTAGGTGGCCCCTAAGTCACTTTTTGTTTAATTTCAAGGAAGAAGGGGGGGGGGGGGGGTGCAGTCAGTGTAACATAGGACACCCTAAACCCCGCCGGAGTATGGGAGCCGTGATACTAGTTATGGGTATTGTGATACAAAAATTTCTCTGTACTATTCAGTGCACGAAATTGTGCTAGTACAATGGTAGTACAAACAACAGTGTTGTTGTAAGTAGTTTTAGCTGTGAAAGCAATCTAATTTTAAGCATTGGATATATTTTGCAAAATATATCCACTAGTATTATGGGGTTATATGTGCACATGTAAACATATAAGTTTGTTATTTTTCACCACTTATGTTGAGTGGGGTGCCTTATTAACTTAGAGATCTGTTCGCAGAGTCTCAAGAGTTAACCCTTTTTTATCAAGCAGGCTTCTTTGAAGCACGCTCCTGCTTGTACCCCTTTTTGTATATATGTGCTGCGCCAATAAATATATATCTTTTTGAAGTAAGAATACTATGTGGTTGTTTGATTATCTGCTTTTACTAGAGTTATGATATGATTACGAATGTCCCCCTCCAGTCTTAGATATCAGGCATAATCGTCAATGATGGAGGGGCCACTAATAAATTATAGGTTTGACTCCTGTAAGGAGATAAAGAAAACCTAATATTTAGTAGTGGCCCCGTAATCATTGACGACTGGGGCCCTCCCGACCATCCCCTTCCCATTCGTTGATGTATTAAGGATTTTGGTTTACTTGATATGTCAGTGAAGGAAGAATGACACCTGAGTCAGCGTCTGGTCAAAGATCCACACAAGTATATCCACGATATTATGGAAAGCTTATTGAATAGTTATTCTTATTTTCTTTTTGTTTTTATGAAGTTTTTTCGTAGTGAGAACCCAATTTCATAATGACTGAACCATGAGTGAGGTTGCGTGCACTCATGATGAAGGCTCCTCAAATTGTTTATGCTCTGCGCGGTAGATTCAAACTACGGCGGATGAGTGTTTGAAGAGGGTGCCTTATGTAATAGGCATAATCGTCAATGATTACGGGGCCACTACTAAATATTAGGTTTTCTTTATCTCCTTACAGGAGTCAAACCTATAATATTGCATTTATGGACTTGGAGAAGGCCTATGACAGAGTGGATAGAGAAGGTTTGTGGAAAGTACTTAGAATATACGGAGTAGATGGCAAGTTGCTGAAAGCAGTGAAGAGTATGTATGAGGGTGCAAAGGCGGCAGTACGTGTGGAGAGTGAGCAGAGCGAGTTCTTTGACCTGAAGGTTGGTTTGAAACAGGGGTGTGTGATGTCCCCGTGGTTGTTTACTGTATATATGGATGGAGTCATGAAAGAAATACTATCAAGAGCAGTGGATGTTGGTGTATCGCTGACAAGGGAGGGAAATGAGTGGAAGCTGCATATACTGCTGTTTGCGGATGATACAGTTCTGATGAGTGATAATGAATGGGAGCTGCAGGGTTTGGTAATGAGTTTGGAACAGTGTGCAAAAAACGGAATTTGAAGGTAAATGCGGGGAAGAGCAAGGTTATGGTATTCGAAAGGGGTGAAGTCACAGAGTGTGAGGTGAAGTTGAACGGTCAGGCTATGGAGATCGTCAGCTCTTTTAAGTATCTGGGCAGTGTGTTGAGTAAAGATGGGACTGTGAATGAGGAGGTGCGGGAGAGGGTGCAACAGGGGAAGAGGGTTGTAGGAACGTTGAAAGCAGTAACAAGAAATAGGGTGGTCAGTATGGAAGTGAAGAAGTCCTTGCATGACAGTGTGGTAATCCCAACACTAACTTACGGAAGCGAAGCATGGACGTTCGGGAAGAGACTTAGACCAAGAGTGAGAGCGGTGGAAATGAGTTACTTGAAAAGTGCGTGCGGAGTTACATGGAGGGATAGACGGACGAATGAGGAAGTAAGAAGGAGGTGTGGTGTGGAGGTAGATGTGCTGGAAAGTGTGAAAAGGAACAACTTGAGATGGTTCGGCCATATGGAACGTATGGAAAGCGAGAGATTGACTAAGAGGGTGTACGAGAGTGAGGTGGAAGGACAGATAGGGAGAGGTGCACCGAAGGAGAGGTGGAAGGATGGAGTGAGGAAGTATATGAATGAAGGCGGTGCTGGTTGGGAGGAGGGGCGTCGACTGACTGGGGACAGAGGTGCATGGGGGCGGTTCGTTCGTGACCACCCCTTCGGGGATTGCGGCGTCAGGCAATAGATAGATAGATAGATGTGGAAGTCAGCGAGTTAATTGAGATAGTCTTTTCCCTTTTCATGCCCACAGATCCTTCCTAAGCTTTATATAATCATCTAATGACAGCCAGAATAAATTGGTACAATATATCGCGTCAAGATCCTCAAGGGGTTAATGGGTGTAGCTCAAACAGTGTATCATAATTGTGCTCCCAAAATTTTCCATAAATTCCTGACGATGTCTATACCAATCGACCACTTGCGAGTGTCAGGCTACAAGGATGTTGGAGCCGCAAAGATAAATTTTAAACTGAAATGCAACACTAATGTAGGTTTGTGTTATACAGAAAATATGTTTAATTTTACTTCATGTGTTTATAAATGCACTATAACTATATTATAGCTGGTAATTCTGCTTAACCCGTGGAGCCCCGGCTAGTTTTGTATTGTTTGTTCACCAGAACCCGGCCGGTTTTCAAAAAATTGTTTTATTCCAGAAACAATAGCGAATGGGTTAGGAATGAAGGAAAAACCACGAAAAACCGCTCAAAAAGCTTAAAGAATGGTCCTACAGAGCCCCCGAAAACATATTTTACAAGAGTAAAAAATTGAAGGCAATTACCCCAAAAAACCAGGTTATTGCGTGCTCACGCGCACGCACGTGGACTTTGAGAGTTTTCAACCATCGGCACGGTTGCGCGGGATACGTATACAGTTCCCATACAAATCTGAGCCCTCTCGAGTGGCTACACCTGAGGTTACGGTCGGAGCAATTAGGGTGACTCGTCAGACGCGTCGCTGGGGCTGTGCGTTACATACATCGCCGACGCGCCAGACGCGTCGCTGGTGCTGGACGGGTTAATATACATGTTTACAGCTTCAACTTCCTTATAGCCCAAAACTTGGAAGTGGTCAATTTTCACTCTAATAGTTCAGTGGATGCAAATGAACTCCAAAAAATTGTCAGCATGAATTAAAACACCATCTGAGGAGGAGCACTTTATTGACAATGCTTCAAAGTGACCTGATGAAGGTATTTGTAAACCGTTGTCAATAAAGTGCTCCTCCACAAATGGTGTTTATTTTTATACATTCATCATCGACTTGTTGATGATGATGCACAAGTTCTTTATTAAATCATCCATGCTTATTCATCCTGATCACATTATTATAATTTCTAGAACTTTGATGGTGGTAACAATGCTCTATTATCCTTATCATCATTCACTGTCTGCAACACAGTACCCAAATCATAACCTAGCGAATATGGGAGTCTACTATCTGATAATATTCTTTTTCATTATGACTGTATTTTGTATCCTAGACCTCCTAATCATATAGAGTACAGTCATATTAAATATATATAAAAAAAAAAATAAAAAAAAAAATCAAAATAAGATGGTACAGCAACTTGCAGCGGATTCAAGGCTCAGATTCATGTACACGTAGTATGTAAGGATTCTCTCCAATTTTTAAACAATAAATAAATACAGTATAGGGTAGACTACCTCATTTGTCTGAAGTAGTCTAAGTACCGCAGTATGCAATGTGGATAGACAAAAAAACAACAAAAAAATCTTTAAAAATGAGTCGTTAAAATAATACTGTATAATCAGTGTCAAACTGCACCTTAAGGGGATAGGCTTTATTTGTTTTTATTAATCTTTATTTATTTATTATTATTGTATTGTCCTGACCAAAAGACAATTTCTAAAAAATTACAGGCTCGCTATTGCTCGCCAGGAAAAAAATTGACACCTAAATGGCACGAAAGGTCTTAATATTGACAAAGAAATGGGGTGAAAGGTCCTAAAATCAACAAACTAATTGGGCAAACATTCTTAAATTGACAAAGTAATGGGGCTAAACATGAGGGAAAAGGGGGTCCAGAAAAAACATATACCTCCCCTAAGGAATCATACAGTTTAATAAAAAAAAATAACCACCATTTTGTGTAGATAGCATATTTATCTATTTAGCATACTAAGTGAACTAACTATCACTTACAAACAAGCTAGTCTATCCTTTACTAGAAAGCATGAAAGCAGCATTCTTTACTCATAAGGAAGCATACTCGTACAGACTTAGTAAATCTATAAAATAAAAGAAAAAAAATCGTCAGTGCATGACTAACATTATTACAACTTAAATATTGTACAGTACAATTAATACAAAAATCAATGAATGTTACAAACAATATTGTAAATTTGCTGTATACGAACCAAAATATTATAGAAATTAGGAAAAAGCTGGATTAAAAATATACATAATACTGTACATTACTGTCAACTTTGTCAAGCATTCAAAATTATTCCTACTTCCGTACTTGAAACAGGTTGAAGCAGACTGCTGTGAAGAGTGCGATGTTCTCAAAGTTTGTGAAATGTCTTTTAACCCGTTCAGTACCGGTGACGTCCTTTTCATTATATTCTGGCAACTATTAGACAATTCTCTTCAGCTTAGGAAGGATGTATACCAATTAAAAGGCTACAAACTATCTCAATTAATCCCTTTAGCTACCACATATCCTTCCGAAGTTTCATAAAATTGTCTAATTGTTTCTGAAATCAAATAGAGAATACGTCGCTGGTACAGAAGGGGTTAAGGAGATATCACATCAGAGCTTTTACCGGCAACATTTGATGGTAAAAAAAAATCTGATAACATATCAGGGATCTTTTGCACTAACTGTAGTATCAGAAACTGAAGATAGATTAATTTAGATGACAGAAGTATATAATTTTTTTTACTACAGTACCCATGTTAAATGACCTTTGAAAAGTTGACAGAATGAATATAAACACCATTTGAGGAGAAGCACTGTATTGATGTTTCGCAGATAGCTTCTTCAGGTCACTTCTTCATTGAACTGAAGAAGCTACTCTATCTGCAAAACGTTGTCAATAAAGTGCTCCTCCTCAAATGGTGTTTATATTTACTTTTAATGTTGAAAGATAAAAGTTGAGAAAGAAAAGGCGTTCATGTGACACCAGCTTTATTCTGTCCTAGAGATCCTATCATAACAAAGATTGGCCAACCTCCGTTATCTTGGTGCCACTGGTGATATTTTCCTCTCTTTACACTCAAATATCACCATACCATAATAAACATTTGAGAATATTACTATGTATAGAATATATAGTTTGGATATACTGCACATTGTACATGATCACAAATATACTAAAACCTCATGCTTTGAAAATTGATGCACCAAAATGCCTTCTAAAGAAGAAGATGGTCACTCTTTTTAACTATAGGATCTCTATTCTGTACTAGTCTTACTACCCCTCCAAAAAATAACGGAAAGGTGAGGAAAGGTATGAAAATATTCTCTTGACAGCTAACAGTATGATATGTGACTGATATATTAAGTATTTCCATAGGTAATATTGCTCTCAAGGGGTTGATTACAGGCACTCCTCACTTAAAGTCTTCTCATTTTAAGTTGTTGCATTATTAGAATACACTTCATTAATAAAGACTACAAATTCACTTGGATGAGGACTGGTCCAATCCAGAGTGAGGTTTGGGCATCCTCTACCCTACCTTCGCCAGCACCTAGAAGGAAAAGTAGTACAGGAAAAGAGACAGACATCTCTGTCCGTCTCTTTTCGTGTACTATTTTTTCATCTCCATCCTAAATGTAACCAAAAGTAGATAACATATTAAGTTATACATCATACTCACACCACCGATCCTTCCTCTTCCAACAGACTAGAAATCTGTAGGTGCTACACAACCTTTGCGTGAAGTAGTGAATAGAAGTAATTTTCGAACCACAAGACGAGTGTCCGTGTTCACGGCTGAGACGTGAGCGGCTGCGGCTAGAAACTTGTCTCCCTCACCATAATATTATACTGTATATATTATAACATACTATAATATAATCCCCAGCAGAGGTGCTGGGGGAAGCATGGGAGGCAGTGGTGGTGGTGCCAGTGTGTGAGCTTGTCCAAAGCATCAGACAAAGGAACTGTGGACTTTCGCACACATCTTTCCCTCACACTGTTTCGAGAGCAACTGAGTGTGTAACGAGTGTCGTGGTGGGATGGGAAGAGATGCCACCAAGCATGTGTTACCATGGTTACCGCCTAGCAGAGGTGGGCACTTCCGCTATCACTTCCGTAAACCGCATATTCCGCAGGTGCGGAAGTCAGATTTTATTGTCGGATTTATATTTGTGAAAACTCTACATATATTTGCGGGTTTAAAAGTACTCTCTTACAGTTTCTTACAGTAGATCCTCTGGATATAGGCAAACTATGCCTGTGTATCCAGCTCAGTACCAGTACTTGCACTGCTGCGGTCGTTCACGGTGTTGGCGGCGGCGGTAGCAGACGCAACATTTTTACTATTCTGTATTTTTGTTTTATAATCAAACTTCAAATCTTGTCTTCCCCATGCTTTATCAAGATTACTTTCAAACTCCCTTATTGATTCGGAATCGACTACATACTGGGGCAGTGCGTTCCACTCATTTACCACTCTATCACAAAATGAGTTCTTTGCCTTCTCATGCCTATTTCTTTCTTTGTAAATTTTCTTAGAGTGTCCTCTCGTTCTTGTTGCAATTGCATCCATGCCCAAAAATTCCAAAGTCTGGCTACAAGTAAAACTACAGTTCAAATTTAATAGTTTAATCAAAAATATCAATATATTTATTACCAAAAGGGTAAGGGGGCAGGGGGCTAGGAATCCTCCCATTGGAAATTCACCTACTCAACGAAACAGAGAAAGGGGCGAGGGACCATGAAAGTCGTCCCGGACCCTAAGAATTGGAACTTTAAATGTAGTTTCTGTTCGGGCTCTGTCTCGAGCCAGCCGCCCTCAGCTATGGGGTATTATTATTAAAATAGGGATTCGCACCAAGCCTAAAAAGACTATGTGGCACCAAAAGAAACTTTGAGGGAAAAAAAAAAAAATATCGGAGGTGTTGTGGGGCTGGGCGCAATACGGAGTAGAGGAGAAGAAGACTAGGAAACACTAATTAAAGAAGCTGAAGGAGACGGGTATGGAGGAGAAACCGCATAAGATGGGGGAGGGAGAAAGTGGGGGACTCTCCGAGCATATCGGCTAAGACAAGGGGGCGATTAAGGGAGGATATGAAGGGGAATGCCTGCCGTCGGGCATTGGAGAAACGCGGACAGTCGATCAGGAGATGCTGGACAGACACTGGAATATGGCAGCAAGGACAGAGCGTGGGGACATCACAGGACATCAAATGACCATGCGTGAGCCTGGTGTGGCCGAACCGAAGACGGGCTAGAGCGGTCTCCCATCGACGATTGCGATGAGAGGAAGACTTCCAAGGTAGGACGGAAGGTTTGACAGAACGCAGTTTGACATCAGACACCCTCATGGAGGTCCATTCGTCCTGCCAGCGCTGACGTAGTAATTGAGTAACACGCGGGAAGTAATCAGATGCAGGAATACGTCGTGGCACGAGTCGGTGAGAGGTAATAGCAGAGCGGGCGAAAAAAATCAACCCGCTCATTGCCAGGCACTCCAACATGACTCGGGACCCAACAGAAAGACAGGGACTTCAATTTAGTAGCGATGCGGAACAACCATTCTTGAATCTCCAGCACTAAGGGGTTAACAGCGGGAAGAGACTGAATACTCTGAAGAGCACTAAGGGAGTCACTAAAAATTACAAAGGTATGCAGGTGTGAACAAAAAATAGTACGTAGGGCAAATAAAATAGCAAATAACTCGGCCGTAAAGACACTAGCACATGATTGGATGTGACGTTGGAAGGTCCGGTCCGGGAACACAACCGCAAACCCTGTACCGGCAGAGGTCTTGGAACCATCAGTGTACACTGGAACGGCTGAAGAGTGGCGTAGCATATGTTACGCAAACTGAGCATAAAGCAACTGTGGGGTTGAAGAGGCCTTAGAGGGGGGGAGGGCAGCTGTACAAACGGTAGGGCGAGGGAGTAGCCATGGGGGGAACTCTGACTGTCGGAGGGGTAGCACCGATGGAATGGGAAAAGAGAAGGAGGCTAGTAAAGCAGAGACCCGACCGGGGAACGAAGTAGCAGACACTGATGGGGCTAAGCCGGAAGCCGTGGGAGGAAAACCAGCCGAACTGTGTTGCAGAAGGCGAAGATGACATCGAAGGGTCAGTTTATCCCGCCTGGATGATAGCGGTGGGACACCTGATTCAGCATAAAGGCTAATAACCGGAGTAGAGCGAAAAGCCCCTAGCGACAAGCGCAGACCGTGATGGTGAAGGGAGTCTAGGCGCTTAAGGTTTGTACGCGCAGCGGAGGCATATACCTGGCAGCCATAATCGATCTTGGAGAGAATAAGCGTTGTATGGAGGCGCAGAAGAGTCGTCCGGTCCGCACCCCAAGACAAGTGGCTAAGGGTTTGTAAGAGTTGAAGCCGTCGGGTGGTGGAGGTCAGTAACGAAGTAATGTGCGGGTACCAAGTCAACCGAGTATCGAAAATGAGACCTAAGAATGGAGCTGAGGACCTGTAAGGCAGAGGGCGGTTATACAACGTAAGAACAGGATGCGGGACCGTATGGCGTTTTGTGAAGATGGCGGCACAAGATTTCGAGGGCGAAAACCGAAAACCATGGGCCGTAGCCCACTGCGCAGCTGCATCAATGGCCTTCTGCATGAGATTTTGTAGGGCAGCGATATCCAAACCCACAGCGTAAATAGCGAAGTCGTCCACATACAAAGAAGCACGGACACCAAGAAGGAGAGAAGAAATAATACCATTAATAGCTAGGATAAAAAGGATGGTACTAAGAACACAACCCTGTGGGACACCGTCGTGTTGGGGGTATGTTCGTGAGAATGTATTCTGAAGCTTGACTCGGAAAGTACGATCACGGAGAAAGTTCTTCAAGAATACCGCCATGTTGCCAGACACACCAGAACGTAAAAGGGTATGAAGGATGTTGTATTTCCAGGCAGTATCATACGCTTTTTCAAGATCGAAGAATACAGCTAAAACCGACTTAGTGTCCGAAAAGGCATCGCGGATAGAAGTCGCCAATCTCAATAATGGGTCCAAAGTACTACGGCCCTTGCGAAAGCCATATTGAAAAGGTGACAGGATGCCTCTTGATTCCAGGAGCCACATTAAGCGGGAGTGAACCATGCGTTCTAATAATTTGCCTACACAACTGACCAGGGCAATGGGACGGTAATCTGCTGGTGCATGGCCCGACTTACCCGGCTTAAGGAATGGGAGAAGGATGGCATGTCTCCACTCAGCCGGAAAAAAGCCTGTGGACCACAGACGGTTGTAGATGGATAAGAGAAAGCCAAGCGCAGGTGGAGATAAGTGCTTCAGCATCAAGTAATGGACACCGTCAGGGCCTTCACATGTATCCTTACAGGCTCCCAGGCTAGACTCAAGCTCAGCCCGGGAGAAGGGGGCATTGAAAAACTGATCAGATGATAAGGCGAAGTCAAGTCGCTTAAGTTCAGAACGGTGTTTATGCATCTGGAAGGAGGGCGGGAGATGGGAGCCAGTGCTAACATCACTGAAATGTTGTCCCAACATATTGGCCACCAGAGACGGATCGCCCACAATGCCAGTGTTGGTATGGAGGACTGGGGCCGGCGTAGGCGCATGTTTCCCTGCAATCTTCCTGACGCGAGCCCAGACTTGCGGAACAGGTGTATCTGCGTTGATAGTAGAGGCATACGACATCCAGCTAGATTTTTTTGCAGAGCGGATTGTACGACGGAAGACGGCATTAGCCTGTTTGAAAAGAGTATACGCATCCCGCTCATATGGAGAGCCTTTTTTCCGACGGAAACTCTTCCACTTGGCTCTTTTATTGCGTAAAGCCGAAGTGCACTGAGCAGTCCACCACGGTACACACTTAGAAGACATACTCCGAGTGGTGCGTGGAATACAAGTATAGGCAGCATGGAGCACAAACATCAGGAAACTGGTAAGCATGGCATCAGGGTCCGGGAAAGCAGGGGTCGGATTAGGCGGAACGGCGAGATCAGCGAAAGATGTCCAGTCGGCACGATCGAAACACCAACGGGGAGGGCGCGGCACTGGGGAGTAAGACGTAGGGGAGAGGACAATCGGGAAGTGGTCAGTCGCACAGTAATCATTAAAGACCTTCCAAGTAAAATCCAAGGATAGTGTAGGGGAACACAGAGACAAGTCAATACATGAGAAGGTACGGGTGCCGCTATCAAAATGCGTAGAGGAACCTGTGTTTAAAATAAATAAATCGTGTGTACGAATCAGAGCCTCAAGGGAACGACCTCGTGTATTAACGGTAGAGTCACCCCACAGGGAATGCCTGCAATTAAAATCCCCTAAAAGAAGGAAAGGTGGAGGTAATAGAGAAAGGATCCTGTTTAATTCTGGAACATCGATCGGGATCGAGGGGGAAAGGCATATGGAAACTACTGTAAGCCAGCGTGAAAGGAACACTCTGGCAAGCGTGCATTTAAGAGAGGTACGGATAGTTAACGGAGACACTGGGACATCATGATGTACGAGGAGGCAAGTAGCATACTGAGATTGGGGAGAACTTATATAGGAGTAAAACGGTATTGGGGAGGGGGCATTAGATAAACGCGATTCTTGTAAACTAATAACAAATGGGCTAAACCTAGAGATAAGGGAACGAAGATCAACACGATGTGCTGCAAAACTACGAATGTTCCATTGTAAAATGGACATTAAAAAGACAAAAAAGATTAAAAAGAAGACGCGTACAAGAGGGAAGAAAAGACGTACACTATATACAACATATTTACAAAATACAGTTGTTGTTGTTGTTCCCTAAGCTGCCTGGCCGAACAGCCCCGCAAAATACAGTTGTTGTTGTTGTTGTTGTTCCCCAAGCTGCCTGGCCGAACAGCCCCAAGGCCCCGAGCAATTCCAAGGCCATAACCGAGCGCCCCCACAGAATACAGTTAACACCGTGGGTGGAAAATATAGCCAAGAGAGGCTAACGATGGAAAATAATAGCAGGAATTGGAGAAGACGTTGAAGGGGAAGACTGGAAACCGGGGGGCATAGGGAGGTCTAACAGAGAAAGAGGAGAGGAAGGAGGAGGGCCGGAAGAGGTAGGAAGGACGGACGGCGGGTGGGAAGAGAAGGAGGGGGTAAGGGCAGGAGAAGGAAGAGGGGGAGGGTCAGGAGGAGGAAGAGGAGGAGGGCCCGGAGGAAGGCCAGAAGGGGGAGTGGAGGAAGAGGACGGGGCAGGGGAAGGCGGGAGATGGGTAGGGGGGAGAGAAGAGGGGGTAGGATGAACTTCGGCATGAACAGTAGAAGGTGGTGGGTGGGAAGAACGGATAAATTCATCAATCTTAGGTAGGGTTTCGTAGGAGAAATCTAGGGATGCAGTGACGGGAGGAGGAGGAGACTGGACGGAGAGAGGAGAAAGGGAAACAGAAGGAGAAGGAGGCGACTTCTTCTTCTTCTCGCAGGGACTTGAGCTCCGCACATCACGGAGACCACCCTTACGTTTAAAAGAGGAAGCGGGCGAGGAAGAACGGAGCACAGGAGCCCGTTTGGTAGAGGAGAAGGGAAGTTTAGAGCGAGTAGGAGATTTGGGGCGACTAGAAGAGGAAGATGACGGAGAACGGGGGGGAGACTTGGAACGGTGAGAGCGTTGAGGGAGACTAGAAGAGGAGGAACAAGGAAGAGAGCAAGATGAAGGGGCAGAAGTAGGAGAAGGACTGAGAACAGAGAAAGTGTTAGACAAAGGGACAGAAAAGGAAGAGACGGAAGGACGAACGGAGGAGACTGAAGAGGAGGAAGGAGAAAATCTGGGAGAAGCACCGGTAGAAGGAAGGGAGGCAGAGGGCGAAACTGGAGCGACCGGGGGGACGGAGGGAGCGGAGGCGGTGGAAGGAACTGAGGAACCAGAAAAAGGGGGGGGCGTGGTAGAGGGAGGCAAAGAAGAGGAGGGAGGAGACAGAGTCTTGGAAAATGACTGAGGGGTGAAGCCCAAGCGACGAGCCTCTTGGCGGGCTGCGGTGAGCGTAAGGCCGTGCCTCGCTTTGAGGACAGCAACCTCAGACTCGAACAGATGAACGGGGCAAATTTTAGAGTCGGCCGAATGAGACCCGCGGCAATTAAGGCAGAACTGGGACGTTGACTGACATTCGCCAACGGCATGTCCGGACTGCGCACAGCGCGGGCAGAGTGGGCTCTCAGCGGCTGTACGGCAGAACTTAGCCGGGTGGCCGAAACGCCAGCAGCTGCGACACTGGAGTGGACAGGGAAGAGACGCAGTCACGGGGAGGCGAGTACCACCGACAATAACATGGGCAGGAAGGGAAAGTCCATCAAAAGAGATCTTGGCAATGTTAGCGGGATGGCGGCGAAGGTCGCGAGGAGGGATAGTGTAGCATACCACACTAACCACCTTGTGGTCTTGAGCGACAACGATGTCCTTGACGAGGTCGGCGCAATCCGCGAAAGGACGACCCCCGAGCCGGATGGAAGCGGGGATCAGGACAGTCCCTGTACAGGAGTTGAGTCGTCGATCTTTTTGAGCCGGGATGGGGGTGCCAGAACAATCGACGAAAGAGGACATAGCAGTAGCCTGAAGTTCGTTTTGGACGGTAACAAGACGGGAGGCATCATGGCGGGAGTGGAAGGTGACGTCCTTTCCCACCTGTTGAAGGAGACGCAGGTGGAAGAGGAGGTCATCACCGGCTAGAGGCGCAGAAGCAGGGATGGAGAAAAACTTAGTAAAGGAAGGAGGTGCAAAGAGAGAGGACATAGGGAGGACCGAGGAGCGAGGACGAAACTGGAGAAGAAGAGGAAAGAGAACGAGGGAGGGAGGGCAGAAAAGGGTCGAGGGTGACATGACTAGAGGGAGAAGAGGAAGAAGAGGAAGATGCAGAAATAACTACAGGAGAGGAGATGAAATCCTGGGTAGTGGAGGGCGGAGAAAGACGTGACGAAGACGGAAGGGTAGGAGAAGGATTCGGAACGGTAATGGACGAGAGGGACGAGCGACGACCGAGGGATATTTCAGCGGGCCGGTCGAGAGCACCCAAAACCATCCCCGACTCACCGTGCTCCCGCGGTGAACCGGACTGACAGCCAGACAACAGACCCCCAAGTGGCAGGCTGCATGCCACAAGGGGCTCACTCACCGGAACCACTAAAGCAGAAGCCATAAACAGGGAAGAACAGGGAAAAAGCATAAGTCGTCACCATAGCAAGAGAAAAGGGGGTAAAGCATGGAAGAAGATACTGCGGTTACCAGGTGCCTCTGGCAACGAAAGGGAGAAAGACCTCCGCAGGGCCACGAAACCCAGAATGCGGCCAATTGAGATGGGACAGGTCTCGGCTTTGAGCTAGGGACCTTGTACAACCCGGGCATTTGTCCTGCAGCTTTGTCCCACGGAGAACGGGGCCGGCGTAGTCACCTGACACACTCACTGGGAAGAGAGAAGAGAGTCAGAAACCCCAAAGCAACCCTATAGTGCCTATCCTCCAGCAACGAGCCTTGCGAGCCCTGGCCGGCAGCACCTGTCGCCAGGTGGACTCTGCCAACTCAGCAGTTATCAGAGACACCAAGGCGAAGCCCTAAGGAAACTAGAACCTCCGAAGCAGTTAAAGAGAAAGGAAGGAAGCAAACAGGGAAGTCAACCGGAAGGGAAGGGAGGGACGGGACCACAAAAGTTCAAGGGTGGGAGACCGGCCTCTGATGGCAGCCCCAGGACAAAGCGGAAGAGGGAAAAACGAAAACTAGAAAGGAGGAGAAAGAAAAGGACATGACAAAATTAGTTGGAGGTTATAGGGAGAGCGGCCAAGAACCTTGGCCGCTCCACCTACAAGCCCGGAAGCCCCGAAACGGCGGCAACGAGTCATGTGGCAAGGGGGTGCTATGGGGTATGTTCTGAATAAATACATACTGTACATACATTCTAATAAATCCAGGTCCAAATGATAAAAAAAGGTAAAATAAAACAATAAAAAAGTGAGGCTTGACTGAGGAGGTAAAGTGTGAGCTATGAAACCTGGTAGGGGTAGGCATGTGATAAATATATAAATACACAAATTTACTACAGTACCAAATGATTTACCCTTGTTTTTGCACTTTTTGTAGTGAAAATCACAAATCTGGATTGGACTTATGAACTTTACAGTTTTGTATTAACGGAACCATAATTTGTAATTGATTGGCAGAAATGCGGTTGCGGAAGGCAACGGGTAAAAGATGTGGAATTGCGTTTACGGAAGTGGATTTTCGCTAGTGATGCCCACCACTGCCGCCTAGCCACACATATTTTGGCATGAAAGCTTGCACAAGCTTGGGGCTGGGATTTCCCGCAGCCTGGGGTTGGTAGAGGGGACAGGATATACCGTGGTCTGGAATGAGTGGGTTAAGTACAGTACAGTAGTGTGATATTTTTCTCCAGTGAGCATAACTTAGTCTTACGTTGAAATGCCTGACCACTAAATTATAAGGTTGACAGATTGTGAAAATCCTCATTCTTTTATTCCTCTTGAGAGCTTAAATGCAACAATAGGCTTCCATATTATCTTCTTTTATTCCTCTTGAGAGCTTAACCCTCTCCGACATATGACGTGATTTTGAGCCTATTAGGGATACTTTAAAACCTTTGTTACCATCAGGGGTATTTAGAAACCTTTAGTTTAGTTACTTCAACCTCTGCAGTTGTCTTTGAGTTAGCTGTGGGCAGAAAACTAATTTTGGAGAGGTAATTATAAGAGTGAGAGAACTCAATTTCTTATTGCTAATCTGGCAACCTCTGCGTCATATGAGTCTGAAAGGGTTAAATGCAACAATAGGCTTCCATATTATCCACATCTTCAAGTTCTTCAACACTACAGTATTTTCTTTCACGTATAAACAAGAACTTTTTGATGAACAGATAAAATTAAGTGGGATGGCTAAAATGTAGATACAGTATATTCAATGACAGAATTTCAGAAACTACCTATTAAATTCCATTCAGACAAGCCTGTAACTTAACCCCTTCAGTATGATGACGTCCCTTTACCTTTGATTCTGGCTAAATTACACTATTTTTATACAGCTTTAGAAGGCTCTGTATTATTCAGAGTTCATTGAGATTGTACTGTATACATGTATACCCCTTTCAGTCTTGGAGGTAGATTATAAGATAGAGAAAATCGTCTAATGGTAACCAGAATCAGACGAAAATATTACGTCATCGTGCTGAATGGGCTAAGGAGAAGTGAAGTGAGAGGGTGAGAGGACAAAGGTGAAATAAAAAGCACACATCATCATTTCTTCTAAAAAATTATTCCTAGGAAGCCAAATAACTTCCAAATTTCCTCGTTGTGAGGCCGAGACAATAAATATTTCTACAGTAGGGTAAATGTACATATACTGTAGTACAGTAGAGTAAGTTATACTTGTAATGTTGTACTGTACTGTACATATACTGGATTTTGGGTAGACTAGACTATTTGTATGTGATGGTCCAATTAATACAAGGAATCCATAGATTATAGGTTTGACTCCTAAACCTAATATTTAGTAGTGGCCCCGTAATCATTGACGAACATGCCTATTACATAAGGCATCCTCTTCAAACACTAATCCGCCGTAGTTTTGAATCTACCGCGCAGAGCATTTAAAAACTGAGGAGCCTTCATCATGAGCGCACGCGACCTCACTCATGGCTTCAGTCATTATGAATTGGGTTCTCACTACGAAAAAACTTCGTAAAAAATAAAAACAAAAAGAAAATAAGAATAACTATCCAATAAGCTTTCCATCATATCGTGGATGTACTTGTGTGGATTTCTGACCAGACGCTGATTCAGGCGTCATTCTTCCTTCACTGACATATCAAGTAAACCAAAATCCTTAATACATCAACGAATGGGAAGGGGATGGTCGGGAGGGCCCCAGTCGTCAATGATTACGGGGCCACTACTAAATATTAGGTTTTCTTTATCTCCTTACAGGAGTCAAACCTATAATTTATTAGTGGCCCCTCCATCATTGACGAACATGCCTGATTTCTAAGACTGGAGGGGGACATTCGTAATCATATCATAACTCTAGAAAAGCAGATAATAAAAACAACCACATAGTATTCTTACTTTGAAAATATATTTAATTAACGGCGTAGCCGAACAAATACAAGAAAAAGGGGATTCAGGCAGGTGCGTGCTTCAAAGAAGCCTGCCTGACAAAAAATTGGTAACCCTGAAGATTCTGAACACAGATCTGTAGTTACAAAGGCACCCCACTCAACGAGTGGTGACAAAAAATAACAAGTTATAAGTTTACATGTGCACATAATAAACCCCAACATAAACTTGGAGATAAATTGCAAAGGAACTCCAATAATCTAAAACTAAATTGCTTTCGCAGCTAAACTACTCTAACAACACCGTTGTTTTGTACTTAACATTGTACTAGCACAATTTCTCACTGAGAAATTTTCATAACACATTTTAACCTTAAATTGTATCACAGCTCTCATACTCCGGCGGGGTCTAGGGTGTCCTGTGTCAACTGACTGCACCCCCCCCCCCCCCCCTTTCCCATGAAAGTAAACAAAAGTGACTGCAGGGCCGCCTAGACCCTCTGCCTTAAAGCTATACATGGTAAGGAAGGTTTGTCTAGAGCAACTGACAAGTATCTAGACAGAAACGTATGATTAGACGCCCACAACTGCGTGGACGCTATGTCTTCAACTGAAATTTTTTCAGGAAACGTAAAGAGGCTGCCCATTTGCGTAAATCGTGGGCCCGACCCACAACGCCGGGATTACTTTCTTTAATGACTTCTACCAGAAGAGAGGCTAATCGCCGTTTAAGTAAGCGTTTACCCGTACTTGCTACCCATAAAGCACCTTGGGGGTTGTGAGGAGCTACTCTCAAATATTTGGTTAGAGCTTGTACTGGACATAAATTATGATGCACCTTTCCCCTTTTTAACGCCGGCACCGTGAACTCAGAAAACACGTGTGCACTATGCTCATTCTTGGCTACAAAACCTGGGGAGGGTGCAATGGAAATACATTCATTAAGTCTACCAAACCTAAGACAATTAGGTGTGTTGCTCATCGCCGCCAGCTCAGACACTCTGTTTCCGGTGGCTAAAGCCAAAAGGAAAACCGCCTTTTTTAAGATTAATGCAAAGTCTGCAGTATTTTGGTACAGACGAGAGTGAAGCAAAGACAAAGCTTTGTCCAGAGACCAAGTAGGCATGAGCTGACGGGGAGGTGGGCGGAGTTTAAAACATGCTCTCATAAAACCTGTTTCCTCCGCCACCGGTATGGAGAGACCTGTAAGGTCTAAAAAGGGCACTCTAATCGCAGTTAAGTGATTTTTTAATGTTACCACAGATAAACGTTTCTGCTCAAACAGATAATTTAAATAATTAAAAACTAATGCCACTGAGGGTACAGTTTGTTCTGTCCTAACGATCCAAGAAGTAAAGGCTTGCCAATGTGATTGATACTGTCATTTTGTAGACTGAGTATATTGATTAAGTAATTTATTTGTCACATCTCTACCGTATGGTGCTAGCCACTTGGCCTCCTGAATGTCCATAATGCAAAAGTCAGCGAGGTCGCGAGGTTGCCAATCGCGTCTAAGTGGAAATACCCGACCGGGAGCGATACCGGGTCCGGGCACCACATTTTCAATTGCTGGTACCACAACTGCGCCGGCCACAGTGGCGCGATTAGCGAGACTAAGCCTCGATAATCTCGTAGTTTGTTCACTACGTGGCACATTAGTGACGCATCTGGCGGCGGAAACAGATAGATGGAGCTCCATCTGTTCCAGTCTGTCACTAGGGCGTCTGGCCCCCCTGCCGGCGTTTTCGCCCGGCGGGTGAGGTATAGATGGAGTTTGTGAGTCTCCTCGGACGCAAAAAGATCCACTTGTGGATGGGAGAGCTCTGCAATAATTAGGTTGAAAATGGGTTGCTTGAGCTCCCATTCTACTGTCGTGCTCTGTCGCCGGGATAGAGCGTCTGCCCAGACGTTCGCTACGCCTGGGAGATAAGAAGCGTGCAGATAAATATCTAGACTGTTGGCTAGAGCAAAAATCTCTTCTGACACGTTTAGCAACTTCCTTGACCTCGTTGACCCTTGTTTCTGAATACAGTGGACTGCATTCAGATTGTCCATTCTGAAGGCCACCGACTTGTCCCGTAACGCCGGGCCGTGAGCCTGAAGGAAATATAAGGGGACTAGTAATTCTTTGACATTGATGTGCGAGATTTCTAAGTGGGACCAAAGCCCCTGACCCTGGTGCCCCTGATTTGACTGAAATCCCCAACCTATTGTGCCTGACGCATCCGTGTCTACCCATACCGTTGGTGGAGGAGAGGTCCATGACATTATTGAGTGCAATGTTTCCCTCTTCGCCCAGACCGCTAGCAAGGTGTGGATTAATTTCGGGATGGGCCATAATTTTCCCGCCGGTAAGAACGGGAAATATTTGTTGCCTTCCAATATTAATCGTTTTACTTTCAACCGGCCCAACTTGACAGTTAGTTGAATCCAGTTGAGAGAGCCGACCAGAGACTCCCAGACCCTCCGTGTCGTAGTCAGACTGTGAAGAAACCTGAACAGTTTCCTGCGAAACCTGTTGCGATTGTCCACACTCTGACTCAGAGTGAGAGCGGCGGTGTCCCAGACCAGCCCTATCCACTGAATTACTCGTGAGGGAACAAGGTTTGACTTTACCAGATTTACCTTGAAGCCTAGAGTTTTGACATGATTCAAAATGATATTGACATGTTTTATGCATAATTGTTGTGTCTCTGCCACCACCAGCCAGTCGTCCAGATACCACAACACTCTGATCCCTTGTTTTAACAATGGCATCAGGGCTTGCCAGACTAGTTTTGTGAATAATCGAGGTGCTAGGTTCAAACCGAACGGCATCCTCTGAAAAACAAAATTTTGGTGCCTGATCCGTAAGGCCAAAAACCTTTGAAATCTTTTGTTGACCGATACGTGCCAATAGGCGTCTGTCAGGTCTAGTGAACACATCCAACCTCCCGGCGGAAGTGTTAGCCTGATTTGGTGTACTGTTAACATTCTGAAAGATTCGTTGTGAATGTGAAGATTCAGATAAGACAGGTCTACGACCGGCCTCATCTGAACACTGTCCCTTTTGGGAACCAAAAATAGTTTGGACGTGAATACAGGGTAATTTGGGGGGACCGGGATGATGACATTCTTGGCAATCATTTCCTGGGCTAGTGACTCCACCTTTAAAGAAACAAAATTCGCCGTTGTCAGCTGACGTAATCGAGGTCGCCGGAGCCACTGCCAAGTGATGCCTTTGCGTGCCACCATCCGTGCCCAAGTGTTTAACGGCCATGCTTGGTGACACGTTCGGAACGACCCAGTTAGCAGACAAGGGTTCGCCGGCTGTACTACCCTCGGTTCCTCCGGCCTTAAGGTAGGCGCCGGGAGTGAGAGAGACTTTAGTTTTTTGATGGTGGGGTTGGTGCTGGCCGCTTCGCCGGCTGGCTGGTGTTGGTCGAAGACTGGCCCTGACCTGGTTTATTTTGGCCGCGTCCTCTCTGACCTGAAAACCTATTCTGTCTATGCCTGTACTGACCCTGGGGGGAGTGGGAGGACTTAGGCGGAAGAAATGGTTTAGATCCCCCTGGCTGGGCTTTAGTAGTAGGCCTGGGTTTGGGGAAGTTAAATGCAGGTTTCTTAGAAGGGGTGGGACTGTGCTTAACGGCCTGTGCCATATTGAACACCGTTCGCCATACTTCAGGGGACATTAAAGAAGGGGTAAGTACTGGTGACATCACCACCTGGTTAGCAATGCGCTCAGGTAGCTTGCGAACTAACGACATCCTAAGATCTTGTCGTGCTCGCACCGCCTCAAGCAAGGCGGTGCGTATGTCACCTAAGGATTGGATTGACGACTGAAGAATCAGTCGCCGGATAACTCAACCGATCTTCGAGCATCCGCGTCTGCGATTGCCTGAGTAGATTGTAGTAAAGACTTAGCCACCTGCTGAGATACTATGTACTGTGAAAACAGGCGAAAAGCTTTTCCTCGTAGCCTAAATTCTCTGTCTAGGTGAGTAGGGGTAGGGGTAGTGAACGGGTCCTTCAGTTCACAAAGATTAATCTTAGGGGCAGCTAGGAATGCAAACAAAGCCGCCGGGACTCCGCCGGCAGAACCCACCGGCATGGAAAACCATGAATGTGAGTCCTGAGGGATCTGGTGGGAAGATTTAGAAGTGAAAGTGGTTGCAAAGTTTTGAGCCTCTACCTCCCAATCCACCCAAGGTCCTGGACCCAACTGTCCCACCTTCAAAACTGGATTAGCTGCGTCGTCTGTGACGGTCCGTAAATCTAGTTCAGGAGTAAGAGCTGACAGAGTCTTAATATCATTAAACCCATCCAGCTTAGACCAGTCTGAAAATAGTTTTAAAGCTGAGGCAGGGGGTAAAGCAGGCTTAGAAGCATACACAAAATAATCCTGGTGATAATAACTAGGTATAGCCTTAATGTTTACGTCCAGAACATTACCTAAGGCATCCATGGCCCTTAATTTCTTTGACTTGTTGCCCTGGATAAACCACTCACGCGGTACCGGGAGTTCCCCTGACAAGGTAGGTTGGGCAAGCTCTGGTTTAGAGGGGTTCAAAAGAGCCCATGACTCGTCTGGCCCATAAAGGAGGGGCAGAGCTACCTTTCTAAGAGGTGCTTTGTCTAGAGGGGGTGGATTAACATCCGTTATGACCCTGACATTTGAAGTTGTCAATGCCGCCGTGGCAGGCTTAGTGCTCCTTGCAGGTGACAGAGTAGGAGGGTTAGGAATCTTAGATAAATCAATTGACGTCATCAGAGGCCGTACCGTAGAGCTTGTCGAGGGAGCCCCCAAGTCCATTGTGGGATTTTCTTGTTGCTGACCAAAAAATTTAGATAAAGCATGAGTAAGCAACCCATCAATTTCTTGTGCTGTAACAAACTGGTTAGATGAAGAACTTATAGGAGAATCATTATTATCTCTTGCGGCGTCCAAGCCTGAGCCTGACCCTTGTCCTTCCATATCCGAAATTATTGAAACTTCGTCTTTTTCCTCCCGATCCTCCTGAGAAGACCCCGCCGAGGCAGGGGTACCTTGTTTCCAAGATAAGTCTGGGATAGAGGATGGGGTCGCCGCGTCCCTGTGGACGTCGGCTACTGTGTGACTCGTATAAGTCGGACGTGGGTGGTCAGACCGTGGTTGGGCAAACCGCCAAACACCAAGGCCCTGGCCTACGCTCTCTTGAGAGTCTGAAACATTCTCAATTATTGACCCTCCTGAACTTTCCATTTCCAGGGTTAAAATATTAATTGGCAACTCCTCTTTAGGGACAGGTGCTGCACTGGACTCAGAGGCCCTAACACAAACTCTGTCAGGTGTAGAGGTACGATGAGATGCACTAGACTTAGGGGAATGTCGAGAGGACTTCCGATGTGAATCCTTTTTTGAGGATTTATGGCTGCGGTGTGACCGCGAACTAGTCTTAGATCTGGAAGAATCTCCGCCGTGACCACTGGTGGAATCTTCCGTCTTACTCTTCTTACTCTCCGGCGAAGAGGCCCGACTAGAAGACTGTTGTCTGAGAGGTGACCTTGACCTAGATCTCGCCTGCGACGAGGAGGCGGATGCCGGGGGTGTAGGCTCTCTCGGGCGTTTAGTTGTAGTCGCAGACGATACAGAACCCTGACTAGTCTCCGTCGGCTTAACACTCGTGACTCTAGAGGAACGTTTAGGGGGAGGGTGTTCTGACAGCAATCTATCCCAAAGTGGGACGTTGTCACATTGAAGTGACTTATGCGCGACAATGGTAGTGTAGGCCGACATTTGTTGTCGAACCTCTCTCAACGCTACCGCCGCGGTCTTATCATTATCACAAAGGACTTTAACAGCTAATTGAGAACAAAAGGAACAATTATGCATCACCCAGAGACCCCTTGAACGGTCTAGACATTTAACACACCTTATGCAAAGGGTGTGTGCAAAAATAGGGATACCAGCACAAGTAGGGGTAATGCACAGGGCAAAAACTGGGGCCACGGTAGCCATGACAGAGACTGGTGGGTGAAAACTACCGCCGGGTCTGTATTGGTCCGCCGGAGCTCAGCTCTGGAAAAAACAAGAAAATTTCCAGGAATTAATGCTCATAAGGGTAATCCAACATGATCGCACACCAGTGTTAATAACCCGCCGGGTAACGAGATGCAAAGACACAACTAACACATCTCGCTACGCGGCGGGGTGTAAAGTCTAAACAAATCTTTTGCTAAAGAAAGTGAAGAATACCCTCTGATATAATGGTCCAGCATGGCACTTATAGTCTCTCGGAGGAGGTGACTGTCTCAAGATTCAATTTTGTAACAAAGCAACCCCCCAAAAAGACGCCGGCCCTTGAATTATTATAGTAGAATAGCCCAGGGCAGGATGATACGAGATCTAATGTTTTAACGAATTGTCCCAAAAGATCGCCGTAAGATCGAAGGCGGCGATACCTGATAGTATCACTAAATTAAATAGGTTAAAATGAATTTTGTAAAATTCCTTAATTCCTCCACCTAGGAGCACCCGCCGGGTGTGAGAATCGATATAACCTAATTGAACCTTCAATCGCCGTAAATAGTAAAGGCAGCGATACACAGAGTATCACTATAATGGATCGGTTAACTAACTGGAAGACCTAAGTCGTTCATCTCACCCTACCCAGGTGCACCCGCCGGGTGAGAAGTTTTAAAAGTTAACCCCATAAGTTCCTGTCCCCGCTTCTTTGTAAAAGATCGCTGGGGAGGAAAGCCTAAACAACAGCTAGGTTTTTTCATGTGGTTGTCGTAAAACCAGGTAGAAAAAACTCCTAAAACGTATGTCCACAAGGACGCCGTTTTATATGGATGGGTACAGCCATCCCGCCGGGAATCAAAGGAGGCCTGAAACCAGGCACCCACAGAGACGCAGTCCTGGAGAGCCACAGACACCCCACCCGCCGGGGATACAAGCCAGTGTCAACAACCACGTGTGGCCCAACACTGCTCTCGGCCAGGATTTTTTCACGGTGAAACCGAGAAAAAACCCGCCGGAAGGAAACCCACCCTGAACAGATACCATCTGAACAACACACGACACGAGGATAGCCACGCACGTCTATACCCAAGGTCACAGCATAATCCGTGGAATTAGCCAATACACAACTAAACCAGGAAACAATTATAGTCCGAGGAATTAGCCAATACACAACTAAAACCCGGATACACATGACACAGTAGGGCATATTTATAAATAATAACACTAGTACATGTGGCAAAGCTACGAGCGGCTGGCTAGGCCTAGGCAGACGGCATAAAAACAGTTGAAATATACACACACACTGGAAATATCACAACAGGAACCACCGCCAACACACCACCGAGCAACAACTTCCAACCCAGGGAAGACTGACTCGGAACCCAGAAAAAACTTCACTAAGTGAAGAAAAATACGCTGGGAACGTCAGAAAACAAAGCTTACCTCATCAGAAAGATAAAAGGCAGCAATAATTAACGCGTAGTGAAAGCCGCCTGCATCACAAACTAACTCAACTGTGAAAAAGTTCACATGTCCACAACGTGACCACGAGGGTACATCCGAAATAGATGCCCCATACACTCGACCCAAAATACACTGCACTGCGGGCAACCAGCCCAGGACACTCCTGCTACGCCTATCCTAACCTTACTCGATACATCCTGGAGTAAACAAATGAGAAAAAACTCACTAGGGACGCAACGAATGCGGAACCAGCGGAGCGTGGGGAGGCACGTCCGGGCGGGCTGAGCGCAGAGCAGAGAAGGAAGAATGACGCCTGAATCAGCGTCTGGTCAGAAATCCACACAAGTACATCCACGATATGATGGAAAGCTTATTGGATAGTTATTCTTATTTTCTTTTTGTTTTTATTTTTTACGAAGTGTTTTCGTAGTGAGAACCCAATTCATAATGACTGAAGCCATGAGTGAGGTCGCGTGCGCTCATGATGAAGGCTCCTCAGTTTTTAAATGCTCTGCGCGGTAGATTCAAAACTACGGCGGATTAGTGTTTGAAGAGGATGCCTTATGTAATAGGCATGTTCGTCAATGATGGAGGGGCCACTAATAAATATAGTACACCAAATAATGACAATATGCGGCCTTCTATACAAATACAGTAGTAACCACAAAAATTACAATAAGCGGAATCTATAGAAACAGTATCCAAACAAATCAAATGTTATATCAATAAACTTGGTATTAAAATATAGGATTGCTAAGTATGGAACATAGTGACAAATTTGTTACGGTAAATCAATTCCGCTCAATTTCTTAAGGGGGAGTTATTCATTTTTTCTGGACCCCCTTCTCCCTCATGTTTAGCATACTGTATTAGTTTTTAGACTTTTGACGATCATTCCATTAGTTTGGCGATTTTGAGACCTTTCACCTATTTCTTTGTCAATATTAAGATCTTTCGTGCTATTAAGATGTCGATTTTTTCCTGGCGTGTGATAGCGAGCCTGTAATTTTAGAAGGAATCGGCCCTTGGCCGGGACATTTTTTCTACCGAAAAATGTAAAAAATTATCTTGAGAGGGGGACTAGGGGTGTTTTTTTTTAAAGCTTGATGGGGGTCTAGTGAGGAAACTCAAAAGTATATTAATAAATGAATATATAGACCAAAAAACAAGCACTTCACCCTTAAGTCTAATCACATACTAATTGGACCACTGCAAACAAACTAGCAACTCTACCCTATGTGCAAGAGAAAACCTTGACCAATACATGCCAATATTTATAGTCATACATATATCAGCAATCATATGAATACAAAAACTTACCAAAGTTCTCCTTATTTGTTTGGAAAATATCATATACTGTAAGGTGCTTTAAAAAAATCAACAAAAACAAAACACCGCATATCTGCACCAGAATTACCAGTATTAAAAATTTCAAAAACTCTGCAAGGAAGTAAAGACGATGGGAGAATCTAACCTTCCGAGAAATCCCAGAGAAGTAACAAGACAACAAAAGTCAACCCTTCTATAGGCGGAGTTACATGGGCACTTTCATCTAGCCTTTAACCGATTCTGGCCATCACCTTTCACCACATTTTCTTTGATGTTTTCTTTCAATTACCTTTTTAATGTATGATCGTCATTAACTCCAAATACTGTACACGATCCTATACCGAATCGAAACTACTGTATTCATTAATGCTTTGCCTAATATTTACATTTAGGAGGTTCTTTTAGTTGTTCAAGGGTTCATATTAGGCCAGGATTTGTATCTTAAGAGTGTACCAACTTAATATTTAAAATGAATTAATACTTGACCTGCGTGACTGAGTAAAGTGTTTTTGTAAAAGAATCACAAGTCAAAATTGGACATGGACTAGTAAATATGGCCAAAAATGCTTGTGTGACGCCGCCTTAAACATTAGAGAGGCGGCAACAAGATGGACAACCTGCAGAGTATAAAAGTGAGGTAGGGGTGGGGTCAAGTACAACTGGTAAAGGTTACGACGGTTCCAACTCAAAGTGATATAGCTTCATAATTATGAGGTTTGTATTCACTTTTTCAGGAGTCTTGCAGTTCACAGAAATAAATATTGAAATAATAAAGTAGATATAGAGACAGGACAACATGTGCTTTTCTCAAATCATATACAGTAAACTACAACTAGGAGAATACAGAGGCAAAGGATTACACGAGCATTAATCAAGCATTAACTTCCAATAAATACTTACCTTTGCCCACATTGGCCATATTTCGCAACGAGTTGGACCCTGTGGAACTTTAGCAGTGTGTACCTAATCTCCTTCAGTACCATGAACCTAATTTTCACATTATTGTGGCTGAAATTAGATGATTTTATTCACCTAAGGAATAACTTCTAGATATGAAAGGGGTATAGACCATCTCAAGTAGCTCGACTCCCACAGAACATTCCTAAACTGCAAAATATCCTCTAAATACTGCATAGATCGAATAAACTGAAAATAATTTCATCTGTACTGGCACGATAACAAGAGTATTGCTACAGAGGGTCCCGTGAGCGCCACCAAGATTCCCAGTCTCTTTCTGTCAAGCAATCAATTCAGACGGACCAGTTACGAAGATATAGCTTGAGGGAGAGTCATGTAGAAGAGGCATTAACCCCTTCAGCATGATGACACCGTTTACCTTTGATTCTGGCATAAGTTAAATAATTTTCTGCAGTATACGAGGATTTATTGAGATTGTATTAACCTCTTTTAGTCCTAGAGGTAGATTATAAGCTAAAGAAAATTGTCTAATGGTAACCAGAATAAGATGAAAATCACATCATCGTGCTGTAGAGGTTAAAACAATCACATAAGCCGCATAAGTTTAAGAACCAAGTGTAGAAAATATGGAAGAGAATTGGTTGCATCACAAGTAGAAATCAAGAGAGGCATACTGTACATACAATCATAGGAGCAGCATAGGCTTAATAACAAAGTGTAGAAATAACTACACAAAAGAGGACGCAGCGGGACTACGAATCAAGAGAGAAGTACATAGCAACATATGAGCAGTATAAGCTTAATAACAAAGTGTAGAAACAATGGCACAGAATGCGATACAGCACGAGCAGGAAACAAGATGGCGTCCGTGTTATCTATGTGGTACCCCTTCAATCAAGCTACTCTAGGATGGGGATGGGGGTGGGGGACACACACACACACCCTCAGACAATCTTGAGGAAGCTGCGAGGGTCTGTGACTGTGCGGCGCCGCGGGAAGGGAATGAGAATGTGCAGGATCCAGTAACGCCCAAACACGTGGAGGAAGTTGTGGAATGCTGACCGGTGCACCATCAGGAGACCCTGTGTCATAAACTTAATTTGGTATCGTAGAAAAAAAAGGCACATTTTATTATTTACCAATATTTTATTTTTTAAATCAGCATATAAACCTATCAGATATGAGATACTAAGTAAGGATCTTGGTATTAGAGTAAGTGTCAAACTAATCACATAAACATCTACAGTACTGGAAAAATGAGACCCTGCATAGTTGAACTTATGTATGTATATATATACACAGGCACATAACCCATAGCTGGGGGTGGCCGACTAGAGACAGAGCCTGAACAGGGACAACACAACACAACATAAAACCAAAATATAGATATAAATTCAAACACATCTAGGTCGCCCAGGAGAAGACCCAGAGAACCAGGATCACTAGGGGAGTAGGGGCCTCCAGCATTCCCCCGGCCCCAGACCTCCCGGAGAGATTCCGGTCTCAGCAGACAGACACGCAGTGGAGCACACCACAATGCCCGCCCACCTCACATCCAGGCATGACCCTTCACATATACTGGCTCCCCGGGCCAGGCACCTGACGGACTATTATCTTGTCCAACTGGTGCCCAACCCCCTATCCCTAACGACCGCGTTATCACTTGTATTCACAAGTATTCTCCATTCATTCCTATTTATTACCACTTCTCTTGCTTGTTCTATAGTCATCTCTCTATCTTCCAACGCTTGTACTACACAATCTCTCTATCTCAACGGTGGTCTTCCTACCCCTCTACCTCCCCTTGTATCTGACTCATATACCCTCTTTGTAAGCCTTTCATCTCCCATTAGCTCAAAATTTCCATAATAGCACAGCACCCTCCTGTCCACTGAGGCCGACAACGGTTCCTGCTGTCTCACTCTCCTATGTACCTCTTCATTCCTCAATCTGTCTCCAAGAGTCACTCCACATATACTCCTCAAGCAACTCATCTCCATCACATCCAGTTTTCTTCTCTCTGTTGCCTTCAGAGCCCATGTCTCAGCCCCATACATCACTGTTGGTACAACTATCCCTTGATACAGTACATTGCACTTTTAGCTTTCATTCCGAGATTTCCTCACCTTCCACATACTTCTCATTGCTCCGAAAACTTTCTTTCCTTCACATACTCTTACCTCCATTTCCACACCTATGTCCTTGCTTATCACTCCTCCCACTCTACTTGTTCCAATATTTCCCCATCCAGCCGCACATCTAGATTCACCCTACAAGCACCTGTATTACACACCATCACTTTACTTTTATTGAAGTTCACCTTCAGCTTCCTCCTCCCACATACTACACCAAACTCTTTGACTACTCGTTGCAGTTGAATTTATGATAGCTAATATTCTGAGGAAACTAGATAAGGTAAGATATATTTAAAGGAATTTGTATGACATTAATAGGCTTCTGTGGTTTTATGTCCTCTGTACTATTTTATGTTATGTCATGTGCATCAGAAACACCAACTGACTTAATTTTCTATACACATACTTCTGCTGCTAAATGAGACCCTGCCTTGATATATTTGTAAGTAATGTTATCCCAATGCCAGAACACAAACAACTTTCAACTGGTAAACAAGACCTACCTTATTGTACTCATAGGCAGTCTGTCCTCTGAGAACATAAACCAGCTGTTGAATGACACAGAAGCCGGTAAAGACAACTGTGGCAGACGACACGTACAGTAGTGTCACCCACCCCACCTCTGCCAGCTGGGCCTGAAGGACATAACAATAACATCTTTAAAAACTATTGGGATAGGGTGCTCTCACTGGACTGGAAATGCTGTAAAATTACATTATACACATTGACATCTAATAATTATATAACAAACAGTTTACATCTACGCAGAGGGATGAAGTTTTGGATCTTCAAGATACTGTTTCTCCTTGTCTTGCTATATGGTTGCATGACCTATCAACACTTAACAGTGACTTTGAAAAATGTTGAAACTCATTGCTACCAAATGTTTTCACAGGAACAAAAGGCTGCCACTGGTATGTCATGTATTAAATCAGTGTCTCCTCTATAGTCTGTGAGAGCCAACTTCAGCTATACAGGAATGTGGCTTGTCTCCCTAAAGTTGAGTTTGCTCACATGTTAGGTTTGGATAGTGACAACCCAAGTGGAGTTGATCTAGGGGAAGACAATGTGGCTCATGGTTGAGAAAAGTAAATCAATCTTGTCAAGAGCTATTTGGAATGCGAAGAATTGTGGCCTGGAACCTCGCCCAAAGAAACCCCCGGGAATGGAGTTGAATGGAAAGTACAGCGAAGCCTTATCATGGCATAGGTTCTAATTGATTGATTGATGCTGTGATGATGCAGTTTTTAATGCCAATTGATTGACAGGGCTAGGGCGTGCCCTTGTTACAGGGTCCTTACTGGACATTTGCCATGAATTGCTAGACCTAAGTGTTCAGAAGAAACATGTACAAAACCTCATTAATGGGAATCATTCAATTAAAATATACCACTTAAAAAACATCAAAGGTATACACTTCTAATATGCTAATATCTAAATACAGTATATACTGCATATATCCAAACAAATTACGGTTTTGACAACCCGTAAGGGAAGGAAGGAAAAACTACTATTTATTGGTGGCTCCTGAAGTCAATGACGTAAGAGCATATGGTAATATGGCCTCGTTCCGGGCTCCTCTGAGCCCGGGTTAATCCTGATCACTACGGTCGAGAACCAATATCATCTTAGGGGGTACCCCTTAATCATTCCTAAGGTACGTACGTCATTGAGACGGAGCCACTGAAAAGTAAAAAATAAAAGGAAAAGAAATAGTACAGTTCGAACACCGCGCCACCGCGCATTCAGATCTTCCTCTGTTCCCATGAGCGTGCCCTGATCTCCCAGTTGACCTTGAACTGGTCTTTAACCCTCCGGATCCGTGGGCCCTCATATGAGGCGGATCGCTGTGTCCGGGGCCATTTTCGTACAGTCAAGCTTCATAATTCAGTAGCTACTGATTGAGGCCACCTAGAGCAGTCAATTTTGTTTGCAAATTGTAGAACATCTTGTTGTCTGTAGACTGCCGTTGAGATGACATCGCTACGACGCGTGGTTGCCGAGATATGATGAATTTAGCGTCGATTTTTAGCCGCGCATTTTGCCTCATATGAGGCCTCCCGGATTCCTGTCAATATTTTTGTTTGCCTCATATGAGGCCTCCCGGATTCCGAGGGTTAAAGCGTATACCAAATTGAGGATGTGAATGGGAAGGGGATGGAGGGAGGGCAATTTCGTCATTGACTTCAGGAGCCACCAATATATAGTAGTTTTTCCTTCCTTCCCTTACGGGTTGTCAAAACCGTAATTTATTGGTGGCTCCTTACGTCAATGACGTAAGAGCCTAGAATATCACGACCGGTGGAGGGACCTTCATATGCTCCTTAAGCTAAAAACAAAATTAATAGGAAGACTGAAAACTAATATGTGAACTGTGACATGTATTTCCTTATAAAAGGTATAACAGTAAGAAAAAGATATACAGTATAAGGCGGGTACCATTAAAAGAAGCCTTATTTCAGAAAACAGACTACTGAGATGTGAATATATACTGGTAATCGTATATCATCAATTTAGAATAAAAACAAAAAATAATGTTACACATTTATAGTTGCAATAAAATATAGGTATTGCTATGTAACAGATATTGTGTGGTAATAACACTCTTGTTATATATTTCAGATTGTGTGACCTGCCATTTTGTCATGGAACTTCACGCGCCCCCCTCTTTTTTTCATTTATGGTGACTGGTAGGGCACACTTTCTCTTATGCTGTTGGACTGGTAATACAAGTATTGAATCATATATAACAGTCTACTTATTTATCCCAGGGGGTATGTTCTAGCCTTAAAGCTATGCATGGTAAATTGGGTCTCTCCTGATGGACTGACAAATATCTGGATAGGAAAGTATTGCTCGAGGACCAAAGACCCGTTTGAGTGATATCCTCTACTGAAAAGTTGTTGAGGAACCTAATGGTAGTGGCCCATTTGCGTACATCGTGAGCTTTGGCAATCACCTGAGGATCAGCCTCCTTAATTACATCTACTATCGTGGATGCTAATACTTTTTTCCCCAACCTTGTTGAGCCATCTGGAGAAACCCACAAATGTTCTTTATTTCTAGGAATAACAGACTTAACCCTCTCACCACGGAAGGGCTCTTGAACGCCCATAAAAAAGCATATAACAGGTACCCGGAAGGGCTCTTGAACGCCCAGTGGTTGAAAGCCTGTGAGCTTCTTGTGCGAGGCGTCGGTCCGACGCATGTAAACAACAGCCGGCTGGACCGACGCCCCGCATCTCCGGCCACAAGAAGGAGAGCGTCGCTTGTTCGTGTGTGCCTGTATGTTGTTGTTAAGTATCGAAAAGTAGTGTAAAGTGGCTGTTTTTGCCATAAAGTTATCTCCTATGAAATCATCATCACAAATCAACCAGTTGACTTAGAGAGCTCTACTTAATGCCATTCTACAGGTAAATAACACAGCTACGCTTGGGGATGCGTGGGAATGCGGGAAGCAGTCAGATTAACAAATATACGGCAGCCTAGCCTAGACGTTTTTCGGCCAAAACACCCGGGTTTCGGGGAATATATATATAATACATAGCCGGGGCTGGAGGGTTAAAGTAGGTATATAATGCTTTCACAGGACATAGGGCATGGTGTATCTTTCCTCTTTTCAAGGCAGGAATAGAGAAAGGTGTAAAGACATGTTCCTTGTGCTCATTTTTTGCAATAAAATATGGTGCAGGGGTAATATGTACAGAGTCGTTATTAGGGGCAAAACGTAGACAGTTTGGGGACCTTGCCATAGCTGCCAATTCTGAGACCCTATGGCCAGTAGCTAGGGCCATCAGAAATACACACTTCTTAAGTTTCTTATCTATGTTTGGTTTCACCGAATAAGGCCTAGACTGTAATAACGTTAGTACCTTCGAGATTGACCATTGAGGAAGTAATTGACGATTTGGGGCTCTGAGTTTGAAGCAAGCTTTCATTAACCCTTGTTCGTCTTTCTGGGGTAAGGATAGACCGGTGAGCGTGAGGAAGGGTTCCTTTACTGCTGATAGGTGGTTTCTAAGTGTGTTCACTGCTAGTTTCTTAGTTTCAAACAAGTAATTTAGGTATTTCAACAACAAGGCAGCCGAAGGATTCTTTTGGTTTGAATCTACAATCCACGTTGTAAATTGTTTCCAGTGAGAGCTGTATTGTCTCAAGGTGGAAGCTGTGTACTGATTTGTGAGCTTGTTAGTGATTTCCTTGTCGTAGGACGGAAGCCACTTGGATTTGAGAATGTCCACATAGCAAAATTGAGCGAGGTCTGCAGGTTTCCAATTTCTTCCAAGTGGAAATCTGTCAGGGGGAGTTGCAGAGGTGTGTTGCACCATTCAGTAAGTTGAGTGTACCACGCTTGAGTAGGCCACATTGGAGCAACCAGGGTTACTTGCCCCTGGAACGATCTGAGGTGGTGAATGACTTTGCACATCAGTGAGGTGTCTGGGGGTGGGAAGAGGTAAATTGATGTCCACCTGTTCCAATCTACTGTGAAGGCATCCGGACCCCCTTCCCGTGTCTTGAGATCCCGAGATATGTGAGCCCGGAGCTTCGTTGATTGAAGAGATGCGAACAGATCGATTTGTGGTGAAAATGGTAGAACTAAGTGATTGAATGTTTCTTGTTTGAGGGCCCATTCCACTGAGGTGCTCTTTCCCCTTGATAGAGCATCGGCCCATAGATTGGAGACCCCTGGTAGGTATGTTGCATGGATTATTATGGAGTGTTTCTGGGCTAGGAAGAATATCTTCTCTGAGAGATCTTGGGAGGATCCTGGACTGGGTGGAGCCTTGTTTCTTCAAGCAAGTTACGGAGGCCATGTTGTCCATCCGGAAAGCTATTGATCTGTAGGTCAATGACATCGCATGGTCTCTGAGAAAGAATAGAGGAACTGCTAGCTCTTTGGCATTAATGTGATACTGATTTAGTGTGGTCCATTTTCCGTGGTTCTGATGGCCTTCCGTTGATTGATAGCCCCATCCTATCAGGCTCGAGGCATCTGTGTCCACCCATACGGTGGGAGGTGGATCTGACCAGTGTGCCACCGATTCCCGTACTTGAGATCTTGTCCAAAATGCCAGGAGATGTAGAATCCTCTTCGGGATGACGAGAGGGTAGTTGTGAGGTGTTAGAGGGAAGGCTTTGTTGCTTAGCCAGATTAGCCTCTTCAGTCTGAGGCGGCCTAGGGGTACTGTCATTTGTACCCAATTTAGTGAGCCTATCAGAGATTCCCAAAGTTTCCTGGTGATCGTCTTGGCATGTAATAATCTGAACAGTTTTAAATGTAGACGTTTGGCGTTGGCTGGACTTTGTTTTATCGTCTGGAGTTGTGTATCCCAGATTAAACCTACCTATTCCGCTGATTGTGTGGGAGTGAGATTTGATTTCTCTAGGTTTACTCTGATGCCCAGCTTTGTTACATGTTGTATGACTCTCAGGGTTTGTTCTTGGCATTGGAGTGGGGTAGACCCGAGAATCATCCAGTCGTCTAGGTAGAACAGAATTTTTACTCCATCTTCGAGTAGTGGGAGGACAGCTTGTTTGACTATCTTGGTGAAAATTCTGGGGGCTATGTTCAGGCCGAAGGGCATTCTGGTGAACATTACTGCTTTGTTTCTGAATGGGATAGCTAGGAACTTTTGACATCTCTTTGCTATTGGGATGTGCCAGTAGGCGTCTTTTAGGTCCAGGGTAATTATCCAGACCTTTGGTTGTAGAACTAGCCTTACTTGGGAGATAGTTAACATTCTGAACTTCATATTGTGAATTGACTTGTTGAGAAGGGACATGTCTATCACGGGTCTTAGTTGACGGCTGCCTCTTTTTGGGACGAGGAACATGCGTGATAGAAAAACTGGTGTGCCCTCTGGTGGGTGAGTGAGAACTTTGTCTGTCAACATTTGGTTTATCACTGTTACTAATTCTGGAGATAGCTGTATCTTGTTGGACTGAGCTCAGAGGTGGGGTCTTGCCAACCATTTCCATGTGAGGCCCTTCTTTACTACTCTCTTTGCCCAGGATCTTTGAGGCCAATGCAGAAAATTTTCTCTGAACTGGCCTGTCATATGCAGGGCTAGTTCTTTGTTGATGGCCTCTTGAAAAGTAATTTTTTTTAATCCTGGGTCGGTTGGTGAGTGTTGGTGGGTTGGTGGTGACCTTGTGGTCTCTGGTGGTTGGGAGCATGACGTCCTGCTTGTTGAGTATGTCGTCCTGTTTGTTGAGGTCTCTGTTGTTGTTGTTGTTGTTGTTCCCCAAGCTGCCTGGCCGAACAGCCCCAAGGCCCCGAGCAAGGCCAAGGCCATAACCGAGCGCCCCCACAGAACCCTCCCTGCCGACCACAATAAAGCCTGGGTAACCGAAGCCACTCCATGGCGGGGAGCTGAGGAGGTGCGGAAACGCCCGGGAAACCAAAGACCCACCCAGGGCCCTGTGCCCATCAGCAATTATGAAGAGAAAGTTGAGGGGCAAAGGAAAAATGTGACACTTTGGCTTCCAATCTTGGTAGAATGGGAGGTCAATCCACGGAAGAGACGCCGTCACTTGAGATCTAGAAAATATATAAGTAAAAGGAACAGTCAGAGTAAGCTATGGGTATGGCAGAGATCGCTCAGTTCTCACTCTGATAGACCAGCCCATCACCAGTGAGGTCTCTGTTGTGACCCGTAGTTTTGTTGGAGGTCGTGTGTAGGGTGATCGTTGAGTCCTTGGTGTGCCTCGACCTCTGGCCTGGTAGTGTCCTCTGTACCCTCTGTTGCTTGATGAGTTACCCCTGTGCGTCTGAAATGTATGAGGGGTAAATTGTCGAGGGGCTAACTGGCTCCTCCCCCTGCCACGGTGAAAGTGAGAGTGAGGGTGGAACCTACTAGGGTGGCTTTGCCTATATGCTTGAGGCTGTCTAGAAGCTGCCATCTCAGGTCGTAGTAGTAGGGCGTGGACTTCGTTCCAGGTTGCTTGGGGCATCAATCTGCTGGTGAATAGGGGTGAGAGGAGAACTCGAGCGGCGATATCTTTTGGCATTTTCTTGGACAAGTGGATGCGTATATCTTGTCTCGCTCTGGCTGCCTCATAAATAGGAGTCTTGACATCCCCGGTGGTCATCAGAGTGTTGACAAGGGAGGCTCTTCTGATGAAATGACGAGCAGCTCTGGATTTTTGTTCAGCGATGGAGTCTGCCACCTGTGTCATGGAATTAGCAAGCTTCTGCTGTGTGATGAAATTTAATAGCAGTCTATGGGCTTTTTGTGGTAGTCTAAAATCCTTGTCGATCAATGCAGGGGTAGGTGTAGTAATCATGGGATTATTGGATGGTTTGCACACTATCTTTGGGGCTCTGAGATATTCCCAGAACTCCTGGGGAATAGAGTCGGAGTTGTATACATACATCGTGGCAAACTGGTGATCGTCCTGTGGGATCCTTTGGGGTGTAGTATCCATACTCTGGACAGGGCAAATTTTTCCGCACCAGACACCCATTCAGACCATGGGCCATAGCCTAAGGACGAAACCTCCAGCATGGGAATTTTGTTGTCGAACATTTTTGTGGAGCATTCCACGGCTGTTGAGAGAGTAGATAGAGATTTTATGGCATTATGCCCATCAGCTTTATTCAAATCCGACCACGGCTTGAAGCGCTTGCCCGAGGGGACAGCGGATGTCTGTGTGAACGTAAAGTACCTAGCGTCTGACAGAGATGGGAAGGGTTTTATGATGACGTCCAGTACTTGGTCATGTGCATCTTTTGCTCGGAGGTGTCTAAGTTCGTCCATCTCGATCACCCAGTCATTCGGGACTGATATCAGTTCTGGATGGCCCGTGTCGGCATCTTCAGGTGTTTTTACTGGTACTGTATTTGCTTCCAGTGACGGGATTCCCCAAATAATAGAGGGAAAGGTTTCTTGGAGCTTTCCGGTTCCTGTTCAATAGGTGGGGGACGAATATGGGACAGGAATAGGTTACTGGGAAGGCCAGTAGCTTGAAGACTGGGCTGAGTGGAGGATGTAGGAGTGGATGTTATTTCCTGAGCATGATGTTTGGGCTGGGCAGGTATCTGAGCTAGTGGGACTGTGTCAGGTGTGGCTGGTTGTAACATGGATGGGGGCAGGGACCTACTTTGAAGGTCCTGGATAGCCTTGTCCATAGAAGCAAATTTCTGATGGAAGCTGTCCGCTAACTCGCTGGTTATTGATCTCATAGCTTCTTTCATTTCGCCCAATAAGTCACCACGAGGGCTCAGCTTCGGGGCTATGTCCAATTGGTGAGGTTCTTCTCCTAAATGGTCTCCCTGATAAGTGTGGGATTCCTTGTCATTCCAACTTTCATCTGTATGGCTGTTGCTATTGATGTCGTAGCACTCTATTATGTCGTCGACCATTTCGTAGGGTTCTTAGGTATCCTCAGGAGGTATTGTATTTTGATCTGCCTCGAATGTACTGTATCCCACCAGGTCTGGATCTGCTGGAGTGGGATCTGAGTGAGCTGCCGGATGTGAAGAAGGCTGGTAGTATGAGTCGTCTCTTGGGTTATGTATTTCCGCTCTCGTACTTATCTTGATCGCTTGAGGGTGAACTAGTTCGGCAGGAGCAGGTAAGGGGGTTAATTCAAAATGTTGTTCCATAGAGTCTGCCCAATTTTCTAGGGATAGTGGAGAGGGGTTGACCTCCTCAGAACTTGGCTTAGTCAAGGTGGTGGAAGGTGGTTCTGTAGCATGGGGATTACTTGTCTCTTTGTGTCTTTTACTGGAAGAGTGGGAGCTGGATGAACTTTCTCTCTTCCTGCTAGATTCGGACTTTCTCCTGTCGTGTCGAGGAAGAGCTACGGGATCTAGTCATGGATATCTCTAAGAATTTTACATACTCTGAATCTGTAATTTCTGGGTATTTTTTCAATGTACAGTACCTGAAATATAAGATTTTACTGCATGCCACACCGCTTTCAAAATATCTTTACATGTGCCTGGGGCTAGGGAAGAATGTGGATCATGGAATTTAGATATGTAATAAGTACACTTGTCACAAACTTCAGGGTTTCACCTAGCTTTTGTCCTATCGATACACTTAACGTGATAGGGGCAGAGCCTATGAGCTGTGAGTGCTAATGTTGTACACTCCCTGTGTGAGCACAGGGTCAAGTCCTCGGGAGGGTCCATTTCGTGTACTATGATACTGTCCATCTCGGCTGATAAGGGCTCCGGGGAGGAGAACCCTATGAAGAAGTCGTCTTCCAGGTTGAGGACTTCTGTAGGCTGCACCTTAACTTTCTTCTACGGTTGTCTATGGGCCCTGACGAAAGGGGAGAAAAGAAACAAAGGGGTTCTTTTAGAGAGGGTAAGACAACTTGTGTTTGTTTCCTGAAATTTCTTAAAATTGTGTAAGTATCCCTGTAAATTAATTAAATTTATGTAGTTAGTGGGAATACCCTTAGCCGGTGGGCCGGAAACGTCTAAAGTTTTGACCAGTAGACTCACCTGATAATGCAGGTTTGTTAGTTGGGTGCAGGAAGCAACAGGTGGCCTGGATAGGACTGTCAAGGGCTTGAAGTCTGGGATATTGTACAGCTCCTGCTGTGGTATCCCTTGGCCGGAAGGGGTCGGTCCAATCGTTGTTCAGACTCCTCCTTTGTAATGCCGTGCCTTGCCTGAGTCTGTGGACACACCAAGAGTCAATGTTGCATAATGAGATGAAAGTCGTTCTTATTAGTTCTATTTGACTTGGACTAGGAATGGGATCTAGCCTTGAATGATTTACTTTAATTTAACTGGTTAGATAGACGTGCTTATTATAAGTTCTCGTATTTGTCTTAATTATGAACATTTTGTTAATTATTATTTAACATGGTAAGGCTTCTTTACTATAGTATGACCTAACCTCGAGTACCCGGTAATAATTTCTATTTGATTCCTGTATTTGGGGCCCTTCTCTTAGGGTACCTGGTGAAAGTTGATGTCGTTGGGATAGGTTTAGTGTTAGAGTACCAGGCCCATAGCCTGTTGGTATCCGGCCGGGTGTTGTGGGTTATAATACCGTTCGGTATTATAGAACGGGGTTAGCTGGTCGTAGCCTTAACATACTTGGGTTTAACTTTATATTTGTATGGTATTATTGTATTATCCGCCCATATGGGTACCCGGGACTGTCGCCATACCCGGTAGTCCTGGTACTCGGGCCTTGGTGCCCGGGCCTTATTAAGATAAGGCCTAGGTAACCCGGGGGTTTGGGATATATCTATGGTATTATTGTATTTCCCGCCTATCCGGGTACCCGGGACTTTCGCCATACTCGGTAGTCCTGGTACCCGGGCCTTGGTGTCCGAGCCTTATTGAGATGAGGTCTAGGATAACCGGGGAATTTGGGAGTGTATGGTATCATGATGTCGTCCGCCTGTCTGGGTACCCGGGAGTGCCTCCATACTCGGCAGTCCTGGTACCCGGGCCTTGGTAACCGGGACTTGTTGAGATAATGACTTGGGAACCCGGGAACTTGGGGTTGTATAGTATTTTAGTATCGCCCGCCTAATCGGGCACTCGGGACTGTCACCATGTCTGGCAGTCCCAAAGCCCGGGCCTTGGTACCCGGGCCTTTTGAGATAGGGCCTGGGTATTTGGAAAATTATCAGCATGTCGTATTTAATTCTTACATCGTAGTGGGATATGTTCAAATATGATATTATTATGGGTACTCATTAGTTATAGGTACTCTTGATACCCTTGAATTTTGTTTTTATATACAGTACTGTACGAGTGCTTAGATGAGCAGTACCAGTAGGTTATTTCATTTCACAATATACCGACCACTAGCTGATGTATTGCTGGTTTTATAGAGAACAATGCCATATCAAATGACTTGAAGGCAAATAAATATGATGGGGCACTCGTGACAGACTGGATTTAAAGCTGTAGGAATTAATTTTGAAGAGACTTGAACGTAAACATTGAAAGAACTTTTGTTCCTAAATAAAATATTCGGTGGTGTGACAGGTAAACCCTGGCCAGGGCACAACCAGGGGTTACTGTCAGCAATTACAGTTAAATGAATAGGACACTCCCATATAAATAGACATTTAACCCGGCAAGCGCGATAGGCATCACGGAAGGCTTCCTATAGGGAACGCGATAGGCCTCACGGAAGCAAGACCATAAAAAAAGCCTTCCAAAAAAAAAAGGGCCTATCAAAACAAAGGAATTTGTCTCTAGGTGAGATAATTCCCCTCTAGTACTCATCCATGTGTTTCTCACCCCTCCCCCTCCCCCCCCCTCCTCAATTATCACCTATTTTTCCTCTTATTATCATCATTTATCGGTTATTTTTCTCTCCCGCGATAATGTAGCACAAGTGGGTTGCATAAAAGATCGTTATGCAACACCCAGACACCGGCACACACCGCCCCGCTCGTCTCAGTTGACTCACAGACAGCGAGAGGGGAGGGTTGCCTGTGGCTCTCTCTCTCGCCTGAGATTATGACCGGGTGGCCAATATCTTCGTTTTTCACCACCCAAATGCTTTTCCAACTTATTTTAGCACTCTTGAAGGTTCATATATACATCATATATGTAAAATAAAAGCATACCGAAAACAAATAATGGTCTATATTGTAAATATAACGAATTCTGTCAGAATCCAAGGCTAGAAATGCACAAATAACTACCCTAGCCCCTAGGTCTATATCGCGCTTGTCAGGTTAAGGGAATATCTGATGAGTTACACTGTTAAAACACATTTACAGAACACTAAGACACTGCAGCTAAAGAGCCGAGGTTCGTATGATACGAAATAAAGAGATGAAACACAATAGTTTGGGGCTCTGTGGAAAGTGGCTTCTTGATCGGCACGTTCGTAGGCCAGCCAGACTAAAGATCTTACTTTACAGGCTTACAAGTGAAAATTAGTCCATATACTGTACATACATTCCTAGACGCATATACGATTTCAACTGCACAAAAACTCACTATGGACCAAAAATGACGCGCCTAGAAGGGGCTACACTGTGGTGGAGGTAAGTAAACTTTGTCTGCCTCCTATGGCCTACGGACGAGAGAGACCAGTTCAAGGTCAACTGGAAGATCAGGGCACGCTCATGGGAACAGAGGAAGATCTGAATGCGAGGTGGCGTGGTGTTCGAACTGTACTATTTCTTTTTATTTTATTTTTTACTTTTCAGTGGCTCCGTCTCAATGACGTACCTTAGGAATGGTTAAGGGGTACCCCCTAAGATGATATTGGTTCTCGACCGTAGTGATCAGGATTAACCCGGGCTCAGAGGAGCCCGGAACGAGGCCATATTACCATAGGCTCTTACGTCATTGACGTAAGGAGCCACCAATAAATAGTACTGGTATCACTAACACTTACATATCAGAGTTCTCATATAATCATACATAAAATATTTAGCATAAAAGCATATTATAAACCAAGTCCTACACATTCAAACTACAGTATATAATGGCATCAACACGCATATTGAACAAAGTAGAGCTGGCCAAATGTCCGGCTTTTATAGAGCTGATATATCCGCAGTGCTATTGAATCTTGGAGAGGAGGATAAAAAAAGAAATGGCGCTTAATATAAGACCTTAGATTACTATTATTACTAATATTATTATTATTATTAGGGGTTCGACCCCTACGGGGAACCCCTATTGTAATCATTAAACCCACTTATTCATCCAAATTCTTTTTACACGCCGGTTTTGACGCAATAACTCCAGAACCGCTTTTTGGATCGGGATCAAACTTTCACAAGAGGTGCGTTTTTGTATTGGGCAACTATTGATATGCTAAACATCCGGCATGGCGGCCAAACAGGTCCGTGGCAGCCGATTTCCCGAAAAATTTGATGCCTAAATACCGTCTCTCCCACTCATAGGAAATTATTGGGCTTTGGCATATGGACTCCACTACTAATGCTCCGCAAATGTTATAGAGAAGGTTTTGCTTTTACACGTGGGGTTTTTTCCGGCAATCTTGAAAAAACCTCGAATTCCACTTAAAATTCCACATCTTGAAAACTACGCCGATGATCAAAGCCATGTTTGCGTAGTTGGGTGAGGCTCGCGATTCCGAACGTTTTGATACCAAAAGAATATAAATGGGTGGAATAGTTTGGCCGCAGCATTGAAAACTGTCTATTCTTAAATGACTTTAAAACCGTATTCGCTACCCACACAAAGTTTACCGTCTACAGTCTATAGCAGGGGTGTCAAACTCGTTTGCTCTGGCGGGCCAAATTTTACACGGTACAATATTGTAGGGCCGCATTAACCCCTTCTGTACCGGCGACGTCTTTTATATTATATTGTAGCTATGTTTAGAAGACTTTGTGCAATTTAAGAAGGATCTGTGGTAGTAAAAAGGAATAAGTGATATTGTTCGAAGCCTATCAATTGCTGGAGGCCCTTTTGAAACTGAATAAAATCGTCAAATAGTAGCAAAATTAATTAAAAAGACGTTGCCGATACAGAAAAGGTCAATATAGCAGGCCAAATATAATATACCAGTAATGCCTCCACCCGTCCTAATATAAATTAAAATAAATGATTCATATTATCCAGATTTAACAATTTCAGAAAATATTCAAAACACAAAAATATATTAATTAAATATGAATTTACGGCAACTATGCCACCTGTCGCACTAATTTACGAAGAGCCCTCACTGACCATGGATTGACAACACTGGTTTGCCCTTTTCCCAAGACTTATCAGGCGTAATTTGTTAGTACAGGAGATAGACCAGTGACTCTCTCTCTCTTCCTTTATTCCATTTACTTCTCATTATCAACTATTTTAATACAGTGACGACCGCCAGGTGATTTTGTTCAAATTAGGAAGGACCTCAGAGAGAGAGAGAGAGAGAGAGAGAGAGAGAGAGAGAGAGAGAGAGAGAGAGAGAGAGAGAAGATAGAGAGAGAGAGAGAGAGAGAGAGAGAGAGAGAGAGAGAGAGAGAGAGAGAGAGAGAGAGAGAGAGAAGGAGAGCGAGAGAGAGAGCCAGAGATAGAGCCAGAGAGAGAAAGAGAAAGAGAGAGGAGAGAGAGAGAGAGAGAGAGAGAGAGAGAGAGAGAGAGTAGAGAGGGAGAGAGAGAGAGAGGAGAGAGAGAGAGAGAGGAGAGAGAGAGAGAGAGAGAGAGGAGATAGAGAGAGAGACCAACCAGACCAGACAGACCGAGAGAGAAAATAGACAGAGAGAGAGGAGATATTAGAGATATTAGAGAGAGAGAGAGAGAGAGAGAGAGAGAGAGAGAGAGAGAGAGGAGAGAGGAGATATAAGAGAGAGAGAGAGAGAGAGAGATAGAAGAGAGAGGAGATAGAGAAGAGAGAGAGAGGAAGATAGAGAGAGGAGAGAGAGAGAGAGAGAGAGAGAGAGAGAGAGAGAGAGAGAGAGAGAGAGAGAGAGAGAGAGAGAGAGAGAGAGAGAGAGAGAGAGAGAGAGAGAGAGAGAGAGAGAGAGAGAGAGAGAGAGAGAGAGAGAGACCAGACAGACAGAGAGGGAGAAAGAGACAGACACAGTGTGTGTGAGAGAGATAGAGGGAGAGAGAGCTCTCTCTCTCTCTACCATTCAGAAGTATGAGTAAACTATTATATTGCTTATTGTTTGGATGGGTTTTCCACATGCTATGAAGTCAATGTTTGAATTAAGATTCTCTTAGACTTATATTGTTTGTTTTGTCTTCTCTCTCTCTGAGGTCCTTCATAATTTGAATAAAATCACCTGGCTGACGACAGCCAGGTGATTTTATTCAAATTATGAAGGACCTCAGAGAGAGAGAGTTAGAGTTAGAGTTAGTTAGTTAGTTAGTTAGCTATATAGTTAGTTCGTGTATTATCTCCGTATAGCATTAGGCCTCATACTGACCATGCTTGCAAGAATCGTCTCACTGGCCCCGAATTGAGCATATCATAAATCCGTTAACGATTTTATTCAGCTTAAGAAGAATGTCTAAGGGTGAAAGAGTATTTAATCTTCTTTAAGCTTCTTACTCTCACAAATACTTCCTAGAATTAGAATTCAAGGTAATATAGTACTGTACCAACATTTAATATATCTAAGAAATAATAATTATGTCTAGTATAAAAATACAATATTTTACACTACTTGGCCAACCTGGTTTGCGGGCCGCATGTTTGACACCCCTGGCTTCCACGCATCCCCCAGTTTTGCTTAATACCATAGTCGATTTATTATTCAGATCTATTATTTTTTTTTATTTAACCCGTGGAGCCCCGGCTAGTTTTGTAATGTTTGTTCACCAGAACCCGGCCGGTTTTCAAAAAATTGTTTTATTCCAGAAACAATAGCGAATGGGTTAGGATTGAAGGAAAAACCACGAAAAAACGCTCAAAAAGCTTAACAAATGGTCCTACAGAGCCCCCGAAAACGTATTTTACAAGAGTAAAAAATTGAAGGCAATTACCCCCAAAAAACAGGTTATTGCGCGCTCACACGCACGCACGCACGTGGACTTTGAGAGTTTTCAACCATCAGCACGGTTGCGTGGGATACGTACACAGTTCCCATACAAATCTGAGCCCTCTTGAGTGGCTACACCTGAGGTTACGGTCGGCGCAATTAGGGTGACGCGCCAGGCGCGTCTCTGGGGCTGTGCGTTACATACATCGCCGACGCGTCAGACGCGTCGCTGGGGCTGTACGGGTTAACTCTCTCAAAACAGTTCGAGTGAGAACGGAGAAATGGATAGGCGACGAGCAGGGAGGTTTTAGGAAGGGAAGAGGATGTGTAGATCAGATTTTTACCCTGAATTGTGTTGTGGAGAAGTATCTGGAGAAGAAACAAAAGGTGTATGTTGCCTCTATGGACTTGGAGAAGGCCTATGACAGAGTGGATAGAGAAGGTTTGTAGAAAGTACTTAGAATATACGGAGTAGAGGGCAAGTTGCTGAAAGCAGTGAAGAGCATGTACGAGGGTGCAAAGGCGGCAGTACGTGTGGAGAGTGAGCAGAGCTAGTTCTTTCACCTGAATGTTGGTTTGAAACAGGGGTGTGTGATGTCCCCGTGGTTGTTTACTGTATATATGGATGGAGTCATGAAAGAAATACTATCAAGAGCAGTGGATGTTGGTGTATCGCTGAAAAGGGAGGGAATTGAGTGGAAGCTACCTATACTGCTGTTTGCGGATGATACAGTTCTGATGAGTGATAATGAATGGGAGTTGCAGGGTCTGGTAAATGAGTTTGGAACAGTGTAGGAAAAACGGAATTTGAAGGTAAATGCGGGGAGAGCAAGGTTATGGTCTTCGAAAGGGGTGAAGTCACAGAGTGTGAGGTGAAGCTGAACAGTCAGGCTATGGAGATTGTCAACTCTTTTAAGTATCTGGGCAGTGTGTTGAGTAAAGATGGGACTATGGATGAAGAAGTGCGGGAGAGGGTACAACAGGGGAAGAGGGTTGTAGGAACGCTAAAAGCAGTAACAAGAAATAGGGTGGTCAGTATGGAAGTGAAGAAGTCCTTGCATGACAGTGTGGTAATCCCGACACAGACTTACGGAAGCGAAGCATGGACGTTGGTTGAGAGACTCAGACCAAGAGTGAGAGCAGTGGAAATGAATTACTTAAGGGTGCGTGCGGAGTTACATGGAGGGATAGACAGACTAATGAGGAAGTAAGAAGGAGGTGTGGTGTGGAGGTAGATGTGCTGGAAAGTGTGAAAAGGAACAACTTGAGATGGTTCGGCCATATGGAACGTATGGAAAGCGAGAGAATGACTAAGAGGGTGTACGAGAGTGAGGTGGAGGGACAGAGAGGGAGAGGTAGACCGAATGAGAGGTGGAAGGATGGAGTGAGGAAGTACATGAACGAAGGCGGTGCTGGTTGGGGGGAGGGGCGTCGACTGACTGGGGACAGAGGTGCATCGGGGCGGTTTGTTCGTGGCCACCCCTTCGAGGATCACGGCGTCAGGCAATAGATAGATAGATAGAAAACAGTTCGAGTCCCTACGAATTCCACCAATTATTTAGCCAACCTACCTATACATACCTACCCTACCAAATAATAATGATAATTCAAATTTATTTTTGGTGAATAACAGAGTATTGGCTAAGGTTTTTAACAATTCCTCCCTTTGCCAAATGCTTTGTTTAATAACAAAGTTCTAGACCTTCAAAGTTTTGACAATTTTTGATGTGGTGTGACTTACGGTACCTTTCCTCCTCCCTCAAACAGCAAGCAACGTTATCAGGGGTTCAAGTAGTATTGCACGCTTCCATAAAAATATATATACGGTAGTACGTTTTTTACGCAATAACTCTGGAACTGCTTGTCGGATCGGGACCAAACTTTGACACAAGGTGCATTTTTGTATTGGGCAAATTCTTTTCTCCGGCGACATCTAGGACCCTAATCCCATGCCTAATTTTAAAGTTTCTCAACCAGCCGTCGGAGAATTTTATATCGTCTTCCATATTCATATCACCCAGGAATTGCTTGGCCTTTTCAATTATCATAAGCCCTGAGATAGGCTTGCCCTCAGCCCGCTTGGCCGTAAACCACTTATGCACTGCCTCGTCAAGTTTTTCATGTTTTGGTTTTTTCATTGTCTTTCTCACATCACCCGTGTAACTTGACTTTCCAAAGGCAACAAACTTTGATAAGTTAGCCTTTGCCTTCACTATGTTTGAAACTGTGGAGGCACCGATATTAAAAGTTTCCATAACTTTACGCCGATCACTGCCTTTCTCTACCATCGCTATCACTCGCAATTTATCAGCTATGGACAGAGTTACGTGCTTCCTCTTATGTTTGTTCTTGTCATTCCTCCCTCGTGCACCTGAACTTGCTGTGGGACCCATCACTAAGTCACTAAGTCACTATATCACAGGATAAACACGGGATAAACAACGTTTCAGGTAGACCGACAACGGCAGACTGTTTAGTCCGGCCTGGCCCGCTATAGGGCCGATATTTGGAAATATCGCGCGCCCGGGAAATTCAAAAATTCGGAATATTGGGTGAATTCGGATTTGGCCTCAAATTGAAAAATTCGGACTATTGGGTGAATTCGGATTTGGCCTCAAATTGAAAAATTCGGACTATTGGGAGATTCGAATTATCGGTCGTCGGATTAACGGAAGTTTACTGTAGTACGTTTTTTACGCAATAACTCTGGAACTGCTTGTCGGATCGGGACCAAACTTTGACACAAGGTGCATTTTTGTATTGGGCAAATTTTTATATGATATCCAAAATGGTGGCCAGACACGCCCGTGGCAGCCTTTCACACCCAACCCATCTCGTCCTATCTAATTTTATGTTGCACTCTATTGTTCTTGATCCCACTATAGGACTCGGTAGCCTATTCCACATACAGTCGACCCTCGATTTAACGGACTAATAGGGGGGAGACGGTGTCCGTAGCTGGAAAATTGCCTTCGGACTTCGCCGATTTAGCCCTAATATGCCTCGAAAATACAGATTTTTAAATTTCCGGGAGTTTTTATGTCTTTCCTTATATATTGCACATAAAAATACATTTTTTTTAATAAATTTTTTCTTTCATTACCGAGATAAACAAATAAAAACATAGAAATTATAGGTTTGACTCCTGTAAGGAGATAAAGAAAACCTAATATTTAGTAGTGGCCCCGTAATCATTGACGAACATGCCTATTACATAAGGCATCCTCTTCAAACACTAATCCGCCGTAGTTTGAATCTACCGCGCAGAGCATTTAAAAACTGAGGAGCCTTCATCATGAGCGCACGCGACCTCACTCATGGCTTCAGTCATTATGAATTGGGTTCTCACTACGAAAAAACTTCGTAAAAAATAAAAAAAAGAAAATAAGAATAACTATCCAATAAGCTTTCCATCATATCGTGGATGTACTTGTGTGGATTTCTGACCAGACGCTGAATCAGGCGTCATTCCTCCTTCACTGACATATCAAGTAAACCAAAATCCTTAATACATCAACGAATGGGAAGGGGACGGTCGGGAGGGCCCCAGTCGTCAATGGTTACGGGGGCACTACTAAATATTAGGTTTTCTTTATCTCCTTACAGGAGTCAAACCTATAATTTATTAGTGGCCCCTCCATCATTGACGAACATGCCTGATATCTAAGACTGGAGGGGGACATTCGTAATCATATCATAACTCTAGAAAAGCAGATAATAAAAACAACCACATAGTATTCTTACTTTTGAAAAATGTATTTAATACGGCGTAGGCCGGAAATATACAAAAAAGGGGGTTCAGGCAGGTGCGTGCTTCAAAGAAGCCTGCCTGACAAAAATAGGTAACCCTGAAGATTCTGAACACAGATCTGTAGTTACAAAAGGCACCCCACTCAACGAGTGGTGACAAAAATAATAAGTTATAAGTTTATATGTGCACATCATAAACCCCAAAATACATGTGGAGATCAATTGCTAATGAACTCCATTGAACTAATGTTACATTGCTTTCGCAGCTAAAACTACTATAACAACACCGTTGTCTTGTACTAAACTTTGTACTAGCACAAATTCTCGCAGAGAAATTTTCATATCACATTTCAACCTTAAATTGTATCACAGCTCTCATACTCCGGCGGGGTCTAGGGTGTCCTATGTCAACTGACTGCACCCCCCCCCCCCCCCCCTTCCTTGAAAATAAACATAAGTGACTGCAGGGCCACCTAGACCCTCTGCCTTAAAGCTATACATGGTAAGGAAGGTTTGTCTAGAGCAACTGACAAGTATCTAGAGAGAAACGTATGATTAGACGCCCACAACTGTGTGGACGCAATATCTTCAACTGAAAAGTTTTTTCAGGAAACGTAAAGAGGCCGCCCACTTGCGTAAATCGTGGGCCCTACCCACAACGCCGGGATTACTCTCTTTAATGACTTCTACCAGAAGAGAGGCTAATCGCCGTTTAAGTAAGCGTTTACCCGTACTCGCTACCCATAAAGCACCTTGGGGGTTATGAGGAGCTATTCTTAAATATTTGGTTAGAGCTTGCACTGGACATAAATTATGATGCACCTTTCCCCTTTTTAACGCCGGCACCGTGAATTCAGAAAACACGTGTGCACTATGCTCATTCTTGGCTACAAACGCCGGGGAGGGTGCAATGGAAATTGAATCATTAAGTCTACCAAACCTAAGACAATTAGGTGTGTTGCTCATCGCCGCCAGCTCAGACACTCTGTTTCCGGTGGCCAAAGCCAAAAGGAAAACTGCCTTCTTTAAGATTAAAGCAAAGTCTGCAGTATTTTGATACAGACGAGAATGAAGTAAAGACAAAGCTTTGTCCAGAGACCAAGTAGGCATGAGCTGACGGGGAGGTGGGCGGAGTTTAAAACACGCTCTCATAAATCCTGTTTCCTCCGCCACCGGTATGGATAGACCTGTAAGGTCGAAAAAGGGCACTCTAATCGCAGTTAAGTGATTCTTCAAAGTAACCACAGATAAACGTTTCTGCTCAAACAGATAGTTCAAGTAATTAAAAACCAATGCCACTGAGGGTACAGTTTGTTCCGTTCTAACAATCCAAGAAGTAAAAGCTTTCCAATGAGATTGATATTGTCGCTTAGTAGACTGAGTATATTGATTGAGCAATTTATTGGTCACATCCCTACCGTATGGTGCTAGCCACTTGGCCTCCTGAATGTCCATAATGCAAAAGTCAGCGAGGTCTCTAGGTTGCCAATCGTGTCTAAGTGGAAGTACCCGACCGGGAGCGATACCGGGTCCGGGCACCACATTATTAACTGCTGGCACCACACCTGCGCTGGCCACAGGGGCGCGATTAGCGAGACTAAGCCTCGATAAACTCGTAGTTTGTTCACTACGTGGCACATTAGTGACGCATCTGGCGGCGGAAACAGATAGATGGAGCTCCATCTGTTCCAGTCTGTCACTAGGGCGTCTGGCCCCCCTGCCGGCGTTATCGTCCGGCGGGTGAGGTATAGAGGGAGCTTGTGAGTCTCCTCGGACGCAAAAAGATCCACTTGTGGATGGGAGAGCTCCGCAATCATTAGGTCGAAAATGGGTTGCTTGAGCTCCCATTCTACTGTCGTGCTCTGTCTCCGGGACAGAGCGTCTGCCCAGACGTTCGCTACGCCTGGGAGATAAGATGCGTGAAGATAAATATCTAGACTGGTGGCTAGAACAAAAATCTCTTCCGACACGAGTAGCAACTTCCTTGACCTCGTTGACCCTTGTTTCTGAATACAGTGAACTGCATTCAGATTGTCCATTCTGAAGGCCACTGACTTGCCCCGTAACGCCGGGCCGTGAGCCTGAAGGAAATACAAGGGGACTAGTAACTCTTTGACATTTATGTGAGAGATTTCTAAGTGGGACCAAAGTCCCTGACCCTGGTGCCCCTGATTTGACTGAAATCCCCACCCTATGGTGCCTGACGCATCCGTGTCTACCCATACCGTTGGAGGAGAGGTCCATGACATGATTGAGTGCAATGTTTCCCTCTTCGCCCAGACCGCTAGTAAGGTGTGGATTAATTTTGGTATGGGCCATAATTTTCCCGCCGGTAAGAGTGGGAAATATTTGTTGCCTTCCAATATTAATCGTTTTACTTTCAACCGGCCCAACTTGACAGTTAGCTGAATCCAGTTGAGAGAGCCGACCAGAGACTCCCAGACTCTTCGTGTCGTAGTCAGACTGTGAAGAAACCTGAACAGTTTCCTGCGAAACCTGTTGCGATTGTCCACACTCTGACTCAGAGTGAGAGCGGCGGTGTCCCAGACCAGCCCTATCCACTGAATTACTCTTGAGGGAACAAGGTTTGACTTTACCAGATTTACCTTGAAGCCTAGAGTTTTGACATGATTTAAAATGATATTGACATGTTTTATGCATAATTGTTGTGTCTCTGCCACCACCAGCCAGTCGTCTAGATACCACAACACTCTGATTCCCTGTTTTAACAATGGCATCAGGGCTTGCCGGACTAGTTTCGTGAATAATCGAGGTGCTAGGTTCAAACCGAACGGCATCCTCTGAAAAACAAAATTTTGGTGCCTGATCCTCAAGGCCAGAAACCTTTGAAATCTTTTGTTGACCGACACGTGCCAATAGGCGTCTGTCAGGTCTAGGGAACACATCCAGCCACCCGGCGGAAGTGTTAGCCTGATTTGATGAACTGTTAACATTCTGAAAGACTCGTTGTAAATGTGAAGATTCAGATACGACAGGTCTACGACCGGCCTCATCTGAACACTGTCCCGTTTGGGAACCAAAAACAGTTTTGACGTGAATACAGGGTAATCTGGGGGTACCGGGATGATGACATTCTTGGCAATCATCTCCTGGACCAGCAACTCCACCTCTAATGAAACACAATTTGCCGTTGTCGGCTGACGTAAGCGAGGTCGCCGGAGCCACTGCCAAGTGATGCCTTTGCGTGCCACCATCCGTGCCCAGGTTTTTAACGGCCATGCTTGGTGACACGTTCGGAACGACCCAGTTAGCAGACAAGGGTTCGCCGGCTGTACTTCCCTCGGTTCCTCCGGCTCTAAGGTAGGCACTGGGAGTGAGAAAGACTTTAGTTTTTTGATGGTGGGTTTGGTGGTGTTGGACGCTTCGCCGGCTGGCTGGTGTGGGCCGAAGACTGGCCCTGCCCCGGCTTATACTGGCCGCGTCCCCTCTGTCCTGAAAACCCTCTCTGTCTATGCCTGAACTGACCCAGGGGGGATTGGGAGGACTTAGGCGGAAGAAACGGCTTAGAACCCCCTGGCTGAGCTTTAGTAGGAGGCTTAGGTTTGGGGAAGTTAAATGCGGGTTTCTTAGCCTGTGCGGGACTGTGCTTCACGGCCTGTGCCATGTTAAACACTGTTCGCCATACATCAGGGGACATTAAAGAAGGTGTAAGTACTGGGGACATTACCACCTGGTTAGCAATGCGATCAGGCAGCTTGCGAACTAATGACATCCTAAGATCCTGTCGTGCTCGCACCGCCTCAAGTAAGGCTGTGCGTATGTCACCTAAGGATTGAATTGACGACTGAAGAATCAGACGCCGGGATAATTCAACTGATCTTCGAGCATCCGCGTCTGCGATTGCCTGAGTAGACCTGAGTAAAGACTTAGCCACCTGTTGAGAAACTATGTACTGTGAAAACAGGCGGAAAGCTTTTCCCCTTAGCCTAAATTCTCTGTCTAGGTGAGAAGGGGTAGGGGTAATGAATGGTTCCTTTAGTTCACAAAGATTAATCTTAGGGGCAGCTAAAAAAGTAATAAAGCTGACGGAACTCCGCCGGCAGAACCTACCGGCATTGAGAACCATGAATGTGTATCCTGAGGGATCTGGTGGGAAGATTTAGAAGTGAAAGTGGTTGCAAAGTTTTGAGCCTCTACCTCCCAATCCACCCAAGGTCCTGGTCCCAACTGTCCCACCTTCAACACTGGATTAGCTGTCTCGTCTGTGACGGTCTGTAAATCTAGTTCAGGAGTAATAGCCGACAGAGCCTTAATATCATTAAACCCATCCAGCTTAGACCAGTCTGAAAAAAGTTTTGAAGCTGAGGCAGGGGGTAAAGCAGGCTTAGATGCATAAACAAAATAATCCTGATGATAATAACTAGGTATAGCCTTGATATTTACGTCCAAAACATTACCCAAGGCATCCAATGCCCTTAATTTCTTAGACTTATTTCCCTGGATAAACCACTCACGTGGTACCGGGAGTTCCCCTGACAAGGTAGGCTGGGCAAGCTCTGGCTTAGAGGGGTTCAAAGGGACCCATGACTCATCTGGCCCATAAAGCAGGGGCATAGCTACCTTTCTAAGAGGCGCTTTGTCTAGAGGGGGTGGATTAACATCCGTAACGACCCTGACATTTGACGTAGTGAATGCCGCCGTAGCTGGCTTAGAGCTCCCTGCCGGTGACAGAGTAGGAGGGTTAGGAATCTTAGATAAATCGATTGACGTTATCAGAGGCCGTACCGCAGAACCTGTCAAGGGAGCCCCCAAGTCCATTGTGGGGTTTTCTCGTTGTTGATTAAAGAATTTTGATAGAGCATGAGTAAGTAACCCATCAATTTCTTGTGCTGTAACAAACTGGTTAGGTGCAGAACTTTCAGGTGAATTAGTATTATCATGGGCGGCGTCCAGGCCTGAGCCTGACCCTTGTCCTTCCCTATCTGAAATTAATGACACTTCATCTTGTTCCTCCCGATCCTCCTGAGAAGACCCCGCCGAGGCAGGGGCACCTTGTTTCCAAGATAAATCAGGGATAGAGGATGGGGTCGCCGCGTCCCTGTGGACATCGGCTACTGTGTGACTCGTATGAGTCGGACGTGGATGGTCAGACCCTGGCTGAGCAAACCGCCAAACCCCGAGGCTCTGGCCTACGCTCTCTTGAGAGTCTGAAACATTCTCAATTATTGAATATCCTGAACTTTCCATTTCTAGGGTTAAAATATCAATAGGTAAATCTTGTTTAGGGACAGGCGCTTCACTATACTCTGAGGCTGTAACAGAAACATTGTCAGGTGTAGAGGTACGATGAGATGCACTAGACTTAGTAGAATGTCGAGAGGACTTCTTATGGGAATCCTTTTTGGAGGATTTGTGGCTACGGTGTGACCGCGAACTAGACCTAGGTTTGGAAGAATCACCACCATGGCCACTGGGGGAAGCTTCAGTCTTGCACTTCTTACTAGCCGGGGAAGAGGCCCGACTTGAAGACCGTTGTCTGAGGGGTGACCTTGACCTCGATCTCGCCTGCGACGAGGAGGTGGCTGCCGGGGGAGTAGGCTCTCTCGGGCGTTTAAACGTATCCACAGACGATACAGAACCCTGGCTAGTCTCTGTCGGCTTAAAACCCCTTACTCTAGAGGTACGTTTAGGGGGAGGGTGCTCTGACAGCAACTTATCCCAAAGTGGGACGTTGTCACATTGAAGTGACTTATGTGCGACAATGGTAGTGTAGGCCGACATTTGTTTGCCTGACCTCTCTCAACGCTACCGCCGCGGTCTTGTCATTGTCACACAGGACTTTATTGGCTAATTGGGAGCAAAATGAACAATTAAGTGTAACCCAGAGACCCCTTGAACGGTCTAGACATCTAACACACCTTATGCAAAGGGTATGTGCAAAAATTGGGATACCCGCGCAAGTAGGGGTAATGCACAGGGCAAAAACTGGGGTCACATTAGCCATGACAGAGACTGGTGTGAGGAACTACCGCCGGGTCTGTATTGGTCCGCCGGAGCTCAGCTCTGGAAAAATAAAGAAAAATTTCCAGGAATTAATGCTCATAAGGTTAACCCAAGTGTTCGCATACAAGTGTTAATAACCCGCCGGGTAACGGGATGCAAAGACACAGCTAACACATCTCGCCACGCGGCTGGGTGTAAAGAGGCTAAACAAATCTTCTTAGCTAAAGAACATGAAGAATACCCTCTGATATAATGGTCCAGTATGGCACTTATAGTCTGTAGGAGGTGGTGACTGTCTCAAGATTCAATTTTGCAACAAAGCCCCCCCTCATAAAGACGCCGGCCCTTGAAATATTTTAGTAGAATAGCCCAGGGCAGGAATATACGAGATCTGATTTTTTAACGAATTGTCCCAAACGATCGTCGTAAAAATAGAAGGCGGCGATACTGAAAGTATCACCCAATTAAGGTTAATCGAAATTGAATTTGTTTATAAATTCCTTAGTTCCTTTACTTAGGGGCACCCGCCGGTGTGGAAATCGATTTGGTTAAACCTCACTGATCCTTCAATTGCCGTAAGAGTAAAGGCAGCGATACACAGAGTATCACTCAAATGGATTGGTTAACTATAAGAGACCTAAGTCGTTTATCCCACCCTGCTCAGGTGCACCCGCCGGGTGAGAAGTCTAAAAGTTAACCCCACAAGTTCCTGACCCCACTTCTTTGTAAAAGATCGCCGGGGAGGAACGCCTAAACAACAGCTAGGTTTTCCCCGTGGTTGTCGTAAACCAGGTAGAAAAACCTATAAAAAACGAGTGTTCTCAAGAACGTCGTTTCTTATATATAACTAAATATATATGTAAGGATGGGTACAGCCATCCCGCCGGGAATTTTAAAGGAGGCCTGAAACCAGGCACCCACAGAGACGCAGTCCTGGAGAGCCACAGACACCTCCCCTCGCCGGGGAACCAGCCAGAGTTAAAAACCACGTGTGGCCCAACACTGCTCATCGGTCAGGATTTTTCATGGTGAAACCGAGAAAAACCCGCCGGAAGGCAAACCCCACCCTGAACAGACACCATCTGAACAATACGACACGAGGAGAGACACGCACGACTAACCAAGGTCACAACATAATCCGTGGAATTAGCCAATACACAACTAAACCAGGAAACAAATATAGTCCGAGGAATTAGCCAATACACAACTAAAACCCGGATACACATGACACAGTAGGGCATATTTATAAAATAAATAATAACACTAGACATGTGGCAAAGCTACGAGCGGCTGGCTAGGCCTAGGTAGACGGCATGAAAATAGTTGAAATATAAACACACACTGGAATATCACAACAGGAACCACCGCCAACACACCACCGAAGCGATAACTTCCCACCCCGGGAAGCCTGACACGGACCCAGAAAAAACTTCACTAAGTGAAGAAAAATACGCTGGGAACGTCAGCAAACACACAGCTTACCTCATCAGAAGGATAAAAGGCAGCAATAATTAACGCGTAATGAAAGCCGCCTGCATCACCAACTAACCCAACTGTGAAAAGTTCACGTGTCCACAACAGGACCACGAGGGTACATCCGAAATAGATGCCCCATACATACGACCCAAAATACATTGCACTGCGGGCAACCAGCCCAGGACACTCCTGCTACGCCTATCCTAACCTTACTCGATACATCCCAGAGTAAACAAATGAGAAAAAACTCACTAGGGACGCCACGAATGCGGAACCAGCGGAGCCTGAAAGGTACGTCCGGGCAGGCTGAGCGCAGAGCAAAGAAGGAGGAATGACGCCTGATTCAGCGTCTGGTCAGAAATCCACACAAGTACATCCACGATATGATGGAAAGCTTATTGGATAGTTATTCTTATTTTCTTTTTGTTTTTATTTTTTACGAAGTTTTTTCGTAGTGAGAACCCAATTCATAATGACTGAAGCCATGAGTGAGGTCGCGTGCGCTCATGATGAAGGCTCCTCAGTTTTTAAATGCTCTGCGCGGTAGATTCAAACTACGGCGGATTAGTGTTTGAAGAGGATGCCTTATGTAATAGGCATGTTCGTCAATGATGGAGGGGCCACTAATAAATACAGGGGTTTGCCGGGAAACTGGTGCGCCGCGCCAGCCAATTACCGGACAATTTTTCGAGCAACGGACTTTGTCCGTTGTCCGGCTACGGACAGAGTCCGTTAAATCCGAAATCCGTTGTATCAGGGTCCGTTAAATCGAGGGTCGACTGTATCTACAACTGTTACTAAACGAATAGAGGCAGATCCCTTACACACCCAGTCTCTCTCTGTCGCTCGGTTGCTTGCACACCGGTACAAATGAGGCAGATCCCTTACATGTGCAACTACAAAAAAAAAAAAAAAAAAAAAAATAATAGGGACAATAATACGACCAAGACTGGAGTATGCAGCAGTGGTGTGGTCTCCACACCTTATAAAACATTATAAAAAACTGGAAAGAGTTCAGAGAGTTGCCACTAAGATGATAGCTAGCCTTAGAGACCTGCCTTATGAGGAGAGATTGGAGAGGCTAAAGCTGCCAACGCTGAGGGAGAGGAGAGAGAGAGGTGACATGATCATGATGTTTAAGTGTGTGAAAGGTTTTGAGAAGATCGACAAGGGAGATTTTGTGGTGAGGGACGAGGGAAGAACCAGGGGTCATGATTGTAAGTTGAGGAAAGTTATATGTAAGTCTGATGTAAGAAAGTTCAGCTTCCCGTATAGAAGCATTGAGTGTTGGAATAAGTTGGATGGGGAGGTGGTGGGAGCAAGAAATATCCAAACTTTTAAAGCAAAATTGGATAAATGTAGAGAGAGAGACAGGACAACACGAGCTTAGGCTCAAATCCTGTATACTACAATTAGACAATTAGGCGAGTACAGTAAAAGTCCTTTAATCCGACGACCGATGATTCGAATCTCCCAATAGTCCGAATTTTTCAATTTGAGGCCAAATCCGAATTCACCCGATGGTCCGAATTTCAAGAAGTCCCAAAGTCCCCTTTTTGAGGCATTAGTCCACTCAAATGACACATAATGGAGCACACACATATCATATGTTCATGAATTCACTTTAAAAGTTTACCATTGTCATTGTAGCCTATTACCTACTTCAAAACATTCAGATTAATGGTCAAAGGAAGCTACCGATATAAACGTAAACACCACATCGTCTGCTAGAGCGTTTGTTTGGCTCTTGAACGCATTCTTGGGACACTCCGATGCGCTACTGGCTTGCACCGCATTTTCTGCAAGCGCATTCAGTCTTGAGCTTGAAAACGCACCTTTGGACGTTCCGATACGTTACTATTTATAGTTCAGTGATCGGAGCGTCCCAAGGGTGCTTTCAAGACAACAAGACAAGGGTGCTTTCAATACAATATAATATAACAGAGCACGTCACAAAAGGAAAATCACAAAAGGAAAATTACAAGAACCTCTCAGGGAAGTGCCGTTGTTAAGGCATTACTTCCCGAACCACATCTGATCTGATCTTCAAGAGCAAGACAAACTCGCTAGTAGACGATGTGGACATATGGTGTTTACGTTTATATCAGCAGATTCCTTTGACCATTAATCTGAATGTTTTGAAGTAGGTAATAGGCTACAATGACAATGGTAAACTTTTGAAGTGATTTCATGAACATATGATATGTGTGTGTGTCATTTGGGTGGCCTAATGCCTCAATGTTTTCGTCACGCCATTAATACACAGGTTCATAGGGGTAAAGTCCGATAATCCGAAAAATCCACTAATCCGAACGAGGGCCGGTCCGCTGCCCTTCGGATTAACGGAAGTTTACTGTAATATGAACATGGGAATCTGCAGAGAGACAAGTGGCCCACAAAAGGCAGATCCCTTTCACATCCAACCCATTTCGTCCATATGACTATCTGATTTTATCTTGAAATTCTCTATTGTTCCTGATCCCACTATAGCACTAGGTAGCCTATTTCACATATCTATGACTCTGTTACGAGAGAGGCTGATCCCTTACACAGCCAATCTCTCTCTCTCTTATTTGCACACTTGTACAAATGAGGCAGATCCCTTACATATGCTACCAAGATGAAAATGGGAGTCTGCAGAGAGCCGATTGGCCCACACGGCAGATCCCTTTCACACCCAACTCATCTCGTTCTATCAAATTTTATGTTGAAGCTCTATTGTTATTCTTACAGTTCTTACAGTAGATCCTCTGGAAAAAGGCAAACTAGGCCTGTGTATCCAGCTCAGTACCAGTACTTGCACTGCTGCGGTCGTTCACGGTGTTGGCGGCGTCGGTAGCAGAGGGCCCTAATCTCATCTACCCTATTTCTCACATAAACTGACAGACTTCTTGCTATGTATCCCGTTGAGTGCGACCTGACTATCGCACCATACGTGAACGATTTCAATGTTTAACTCGCTCTCGTATGCTGCGCGTACATGTTGCACCAGACGTGCTAAGAGCAGCATGGCAGTCAATTCCATTTTAGGGATAGTTACCTTTTTAACCGGGGCTACCTTGGCCCGGGCTGTAACTAAATGTGCCCCAAATGAAGTAACAACATATATGGCTACCGCGTATGCCGTGGCGCTAGCATCGCAAAACGTGTGTAACGTAACGTCACCGAACGCCGCCACTTTACGAGGTATAGGTTTAGTACATAGGATGGCATACTCATTCAACAACAATGTCCCTTGGTCATTCAGGTCCTCGGGCAAACTGTCATCCCATCCTATTTTACGTCTCCAAACTTCCTGCATTAGAATCCTAGCTCATATGGTTGTTGTTGTTGTTGTTGTTGTTCCCCAAGCTGCCTGGCCGAACAGCCCCAAGGCCCCGAGCAATTCCAAGGCCACAACCGAGCGCCCCCACAGAACCCTCCCCGCCGACCACAACAAAGCCCGGGCGACCGACGCCACTCCATGGCGGGGAGCTGAGGAGGGTGCAGAAACGCCCGGGAAACCAAAGCCCCACCCAGGGCCCTGTGCCCCTCAGCAATTATGAAGAGAAAGTTGAGGGGCAAGGGAAAAATGTGACGCTTTGGCTTCCAATCTTGGCAGATTGGGAGGTCAATCCACGGAAAAGACGCCGTCACCTGAGATCCAGAAAATACATAGGCCAAAGGAACAGTCAGAGCAAGCTATGGGCATGGCAGAGATCGCTCAGCTCTCACTCTGATAGACCAGCCCATCACCACATGACTAGAACCCAATCCTCTCAGCATCAGCTAGGAAAGGCCCTAGAAAGCGGCCTTTGGCTCTTATGGTAACGGGTAATGCTAGACCCAAAGGATAAAAAACTTGCGCAACTTTGCTCAACAGACTTCTTTTTGTGTGCGCTCCCGTCTGCTGAGCAAAAGACCTTGTTTGAAAAGTTAGTATGTCATGTTTAGGTTGCCAGATCATCCTCAAATTTCTGGACTTTTCCTGGTTATGAGATGCCGTACCGTCCACCTGTATCAAACTCTGAAGATCTTCACTATTAGTAACCCACTCGCGGAGAAAATGTGCATCTGTAAACAATCTGCGTGCTTGCCAGTATGTATATAACAAATCATCCTGACTATCACTAGAACCCTGCAAATTGTCTATATATAATCCGCGAGATAGTTTACTTGTGTCCTCACGAGTATCTGCTAGATGTTTTTTGATTGTGGCATTTAACAAAAACTGTGAACAAGTTGCCCCAAAGAGTACAACCCGAAAACGGTAGATTATGACCGGACTTTCAGTCGCTAATGTCGCTGAACCAAAGAAAGCGGGTAACATCTCTATCTTCCTCTTTTAGCTTGACCATCAAGAATGCTTTCTCGATGTCACTAGTATATGCGTACTTCCCCAGCCTAAACCGCAATAGATGTTGGGACAGGTCCGACACCATGGACGGACCTGTCAGCAGGCAGTCATTTAGACTGGGTTGTTGACCTTGGTGGGCAGAGCAGTCATACACCACCCGTATTGGTGTGGTGACGCTGTCTTTTCTCACCCCATGATGGGCCAGATAGTGAACCCTACCCTTCTTACTCGGTTCCTTTACATCGACTTTCTCAATAAAGCCCTTATCTTCATAACTCCGAAATACATTGTCATACGCCTGGCGCATGCTCGGTTCATTAGACAATTTACGCTGTAATGCGCGCAAGCGACCTAATGCCAAATCATAGTTGGTAGGCAGGCTTATCTCACTGTTCTTCCAGGGTAAACTAACTTTATATTGCTTGTCTAAGGCACAGTAGCTCACAGACTCGTCAAACCTTTTCAGCGCAACTTCAGAGTCATAATCAGTCTCCATAGGATTAATGCCTATGTGATCCAATCTCCACAGTCGTTCCAGGTCGAACTCGGCAGTCATTTTAGGGTCACTAGGTTGGGAATCCTCCCTTCCCAACTCCTCTGCCGCGGTTACATTGACTCTTAATATAGAGACCGTGTCGACCAGGACCTTTGACTGTGTAGTATGCACCTTTCCGCTCATGCAATATCCAAATTTAGTGGGGATTAAAATTACACCACAAATTTTTTAAATCCAGGGTATACTACATCATAATAATGATCCACACCAAGTAGAACATGCACCTCACTCTGATCTCCCATGGGATCTGACAAGTTAACCTCTTTGCTACGTAATGCGTGTTCCACCTTCTTCACTCCTACAGATACATATTCTGGTAGGGTGTCTACTACGATACATGTCATAAAGTACCGGGTTTTACGGTAGAAATATGAAATCTCCGCTATCTCGTAGTCTTGTTTGTCAGTAACCCATGTGAAGCCCTGCAATCGAAGAGTCTCAGCCCCTACAATTCGGTGCTTCAGTCCCACTAATACGGACCTCTTTATAAAGGAATGTTGAGACCCTTGATCTAGAAGTACCCGACAATTACTGTCATTACCTTCCATGGGAATCTGTATTGTGGGCAATATAGTGGTGTCTTGCGTGCTACCTAGTGTCACAGTTGTAGTACCCTCTGGTTTGACGTCTTTGACTTTATCTGCCGTAGGACACAACTTATCAAAGTGATGTCCTTTGCAGTGTCGACAGGGCCTTAAGTATGTAGCAGTACATTGTCCCTGCTTACCATGTGCTTACTTAGACAACCTACACATAGCTTCAATCTTTTTGCCTGTGCTAGTTTTGTCTCATTTGTTGGGTATTTTACACAGAAACTCCATTTATGTTTGTTGTTACATAGCTTACATAGAATCTGAGCAGGTTTCTTATACATACCCTCTTTCTTTTCTTTAGTCCCCACCGTCATGCTTACAGTTCTCCTCCTCTCCACAGTCTCACTCCCCCCCGACACATACATTCTCCCTTTGTTCAACTGTAGATTGCTAATTTCCTTACTGAACTGAGTTTTGAAATCCCCCAGATCAAATGATCTAACCTTGTCAAGTATTTCCATAGGAAGCTTCTGACGTAAGATAATGACTATCATTTCCTGTGTGGTGAGCCCTAGGGTGTCTAGCGATCGAGTATGGCACTCCATATTTGCCCTAAAATTTGCTAACTCCTCAACCTTATACTGTGGTTCTGCGAGCTTTAACAAGGCAACGACATGGGCCATCTTCAACTGCTCTTGATCCCCGTATGTTGTCTTTAATAATTGTACTGCCTCCAGATAACTATCACCTACTACCGCAAAACCCTCTATCAAATGTAAGGCCTCTCCTTCCATTTGTCCCTTCAGGTAGTGAAACTTGCGGACATTATCCAAGGAGGATTCATGTACTGTAGACCGAAATACGTCCCAAAAAGCTAACCATTCAGTCAATTTGCCCCCAAATGTAGGTAGATTGAGCTTTGGGAGGTGTACAGTGTGTTTTGGGTCAACCCTTCTATGGGCCTCATTCTCGCCTACCTTCTTACTTGCGATAGCACGCTGTAATATGTGCTTCGCTCTAAAGACAGGTTCATCAGAGAGGGCGCGATTATCACACTCTGTAACTATCTTTTCCCAAGGCGGGTGCCCAACCCCGAAAGGGGTTGAAATAGGGGAGCTATCCCCCCGCCAAAGGCGGCTTTCTAGGGCCTTTCCTAGCTGATGCTGAGAGGATTGGGTTCTAGTCATGTGGTGATGGGCTGGTCTATCAGAGTGAGAGCTGAGCAATCTCTGCCATACCCATAGCTTACTCTGACTGTTCCTTTAACTTATATATTTTCTAGATCTCAAGTGATGGCGTCTCTTACGTGGGAGGTCATCCCAATCTACCAAGATTGGAAGCCAAAGCATCACATTTTTCCCTTGCCCCTCAACTTTCTCTTCATAATTGCTGAGGGGCACAGGGCCCTGGGTGGGGCTTTGGTTTCCCGGGCGTTTCCGCACCCTCCTCAGCTCCCCGCCATGGAGTGGCTTCGGTCACCCAGGCTTTATTGTGGTCGGCAGGGAAGGTTCTGTGGGGGCGCTCGGTTATGGCCTTGGAATTGCTCGGGGCCTTGGGGCTGTTCGGCCAGGCAGCTTGGGAACAACAACAACAACAACTACTGGTCGTACGAGGAGCATACCTATATAATCGAAAGAGCGTAAGCTACTCTACAACCTCCATACGCTTTATCTTCTACTTTGCCATGTTCTGCGTAAAATATTGTAAATCTAAAAAACAAAAGTAAAATGTTCACCTAATTACCTTAGACTTACACCTGTTTTTCTCAGAACCTATATTGCCGCACTATCGGATGTTATTCTACAGTTATTATTGGACCTATAGGAATGGTGTATATACCATTGGAAAGGTAATTAAAAACACTAAAAGGCCTATAAGCCAATTTACTCTAGTAATTTAATTTTGTTCACAATATGTCGTCAAAGTTGTAATTTTCTATAAATATATTCGCCTGAATCCGTAATCACCTAAATCAAACAAATACACAAAATATATAAAAAAATTTTTTATAGAAACTACAGATACACCTTTTGTGAGTTGTTTGATCACATAAAACATGTGCTATGGGGATTTCTGTAGGAGTTTATAATTTTCTGCAGTGCTATGATTTTCAACGTTTTCTTACCTAAATTGCAAAAAAAAAAAAAAAACAAAAAAAAAAAAAAAAAATTTGATCTAGTTTTATGGTCATATGCACCTGTGCCAAATTTAATTTAAATTGAAAGTAAGACCTGGAAGTTTGTAATTAACCGGTCGGTCCCCTTAAGAGACGCCGACCGGCGGACTTCTATGTTATGGAGAAAAAATAGTACACAAATTAGCAATACCTACTAAAGGGTCATATTGAACAAGCTTTTTTTTTTAGGTCAGGTCATATGTCACAGGAAGTCTGAAATGTAAAAGAAAATTATTGGGGGAAGATGATGGGTGGGATGCAGGACTTAGGCAGGCGCAACGATATCACCCCGGCGTCCCTCTCTAACCAACGCTTTGTTAGCCCTACAATTTTATTATACAGGACTTGATTCGTATCCAAATCGAGGTGGACGCCATACTGGTCGAGGTCCCGGGTGCTGAGAGCGATTGACACAAAGCGGTGCTGCGTCTCTACCAGCCGACACCTCAGGGCGCGGTTAACAGAGTTTTTGATAGCGTGGTATTCCTCCGCTGACAAAACTCGGACCCTAGTCCGGCTCTCTATTGCCACAATCTTGCAGCTCCCCCCCGGACTCACGCTCCAGATCCAGCGCCACCTCTTGATGGCGTTGGCTAACTCGCGGGGCACAGTATCGGGGCGGATATCGTTGCCACCCAGGAACAGGAATATCATGTGCAGCCTAAAACGGACCACCTGCCTCCACTGTGGGGAGGCTTTCAGGGTGTCAACGGTGGCTCCAGGCACCCCGAAGTAGGACAGCTGAAACTCTCTATCCCCCTCCGACGCTCGATAACTCACAGTACCTTGGACGGCTGCCCTTAACCTAGTGGCATACGAATGCCCCACAACCGCTATTTTTTGAGGTACTGGCGCCGGAGGTACAGGAATATAACCTAGCCCCACCCCTCCGGGATCCTTGCTCCTGCATCCCTGGGCTACTCCCCTTCTCATTGCCAAACAAAATCCCTTACTGGTAGCTAATTCCCGAGGTCTGGGCACCAATGTGGTAAACTATCAATGGAAGTTAAATATTACTAAGCTATAATGAATAAAATAAAATCAATCTAAATTAAAACTACTCCATATCTAAATTGAATTCAATCTGAAACAAGCTCATTTATATCCAAAGGTCTCACATAATAAATTTATATATATATAGTAGGGTAAGGTTATAAGGGTTAATATTAGCCAGGAATTAACTCACCAATAGTTCCACGTGGCAATGAGGCAAGGGAGAACGTTTTACCCAATATGGCGGACAATGGAGAGGCAAGACACCGGTCCCGAGACTCGAGTCAAGTGAAAGAAAGAATAAATGATTACATGGGAATGGACATGAATATTATGCTTATCTGTCAGTCAGTCATGGCGTCGATGAGAGCGTCGTGATGGTGTAGCTGTTTGTATTGCTGTCAGTGTATTGTGAATAGAGGCACAATAGCGCGATCAACTGAAGGCGGAAATTAGTTGTTAACTGGTTGGTGTTCGTGAAGGCTCTGCCCTGTCTTCCTCAAAGGCACACCTTGCTGCCTTGGCAAACACCAGGAGCCCAAATTATCGTACCGCATCTAGGTTGCTCTATACGATAAATTATATTAATACATACATGTATATACGATAAATTCATATATACTACATACGACCATGGCAATATTGCTTAATAGCATATTAGGCCTTTTATAACTGCACGAACGTCCGTGACGTCACAGAGACATACGGGATCACAAAAGAGTCATATTCTATCGTATTTATACGATACTTGCAACTTTAATTATTATTATTATTATTATTTTGTTCTGAATCTTCGGATTGATAGAATCAAATACCTCATATGTTCGACATACAACTTCAGAGGATAATATTTCCTCTCCTGTTAATTCTTAAATTACATTATTTTGCTGTGTTGAATAATTATATACTGTAATGTCTTAGCCCATTTGCAGGTATACATAAACAATCAATCAATCAATTATTATTATTATTATATTATTATTATTATTACCAAGTATCTTGCACTCTAGTAGAGTAGTGAGGTTTTCTCATGAATTTTCTTCCCCCAAATTCAGAAGTGCTTCTTCTAACCAAACAAATACGATAGCTCTATAATAGTTGGACCTATAGCCAACTGTAGTGTACACACACAGTTTAAAGCCAGTGTCACACGAGGGTTTGTATTTGATACAAATATCAGTCACTTTATCACATTCAGAGCATTACTATACAAAAGGCTGTTAATCGACCAACGTTGCTTCTATTTTGACCTTATGTTAAAGTGTGTCGCTGAAATTCAGGAACAAACAATTCAAATTTCAACACCAATAAATTACCCAAATACTAAAAAATAAACTATTAAATTACAGTATTGCATATACCAGACTCTGATACAGATTATCAGATACAGGTACCTGTGTGACACCAGCATAACACCCCAAGCACCTGCAGTATTACCTTGCCCATTAACCACATAACCAGAGTGACAGGATAGAAGTAGTAAAGGACTTCCGAGGACCAGAACGCTCGGAGGTAAGTCCCGCAGTAGTAAGTGTGAAGTAATCTGCTAGCGTATATGCACCTGAAAGTACCACAACACATGCCACGTTTATAAACAACTCTTGTGACTAACAACGGGCCACTCTAGTCTACTGTATTCACCACAAGTAGACCAGAAATTGTGAACCGTAAGTCCGTAACCTCTTATAAACTAAAAAGGAACTTAAAATAATCGAGCAGACATTTATACAGTATGGTAAAAGTAAATACAAAAATATATAGGTGTAGAACCTGTTTCCTTCAGTCCTTTTTGAGTTACAAGAGGTTAGGGTCAGGATTCCTGGCCTACCTATAGTGAATGGACAATACATGTGCAATTTTCAGTACATAAACATTATATTCACATGATACAACATTAATTTATAATATAGTAGTACATACTTTAAATTTATCACAGATTTATGACATTGAAGAATAAATATTTTCAGATTTAACTAATGCATTGTATAAATTATTTAAAATCATCTAAGGAAAGAGTAAGGCTAGTAAAATATTATATTCACAATCAATATGGTATGTATGCAGCCAAGAAGTATGTACAAAAATGCCAATAAATAAATAAATATATATATACTGTAGTATATATACAGTACTGTATATATATATATACTGTATAACTGTATATATATATATATACTGTATATATATATATATATATATATATATATATATATATATATATATACAGTACTGTATATATATATATATATTGTATATACAGTATATAGAATAGAAACATTACAAAATATTTAGAAGCCTTGCTCCTCCCTAAGAGACTCTCATTATGCTATAGCCATGGCAAAATACTTGTAAGTAAACTCTAATCATGCTTGTGTCTTTCACTCTATAATTTTCCCTGCCCTTAGTCATTCACATATATCAAAACAATCAAACTACATGTACATCCAACTTTTCTAAAAACAGATAAACACTATCTTAATTTTTTCTTTAACCCTTTCGCACACTGGCAGGACGCGATTACGTCCTTACAGGGATACTGTAAACCTTTGTGACCATCATGTGTGTTTAGAAACCTTTAGTTTAATTACTCCAACCTCTGCAGTTGTCTTTGAGCGAGTTGTAGGCAGAAAAATAATTTTGGAGAGGTAATTATGAGATTAAGATAATTCTATTTATGAATACTAAATGGCAACCCCCAGACCTGAAAGGGTTAAGAAAGTAATGAAAGTTTTAAAAGCAAAATTAAATTATGTAGCGTGATCTTGGAACACGAGACATCATCTTAAATTTAAGATTGGAAACCAGAATTGTTTCAAAGAATAATATATTTTACTGACAATAGACACAAAATAATATTTTTGTTCAATGGGTAAAATATACAGCAGTTTAAAATGAAATAAATAAGTATAGTTTCTCAGTTACCAGCACCAAATTAACAGTAGTTTTACTATATTTGATGTCAGGGTTGTGAAAATCAGGAGTTGTAGTAGTGGAAGCCAGCTTATTATGAGGTGGGTCGGAGTCAGAATGGTCAACTCCACACAGGGCAGATCCTGTGTTCGAGTCATGTGATAAGTGGCTTAACCTTTTTCAGCACGGGAGATGTTTTTTTAATTTATTCTGGCTATCATTAGAAGATTTTAGTCAGTTTAGGAGGGATCTCTAGTAATTAAACACTGCAAACTGTATAATGTAACCCTTTTAACTACCAGAAAGCTTGGGAAGAGCTAGAGTTGGATAGTTCAGTGCATTTATTACAGGTCATCCATAGCTGCGGTTGTGGACGGGCCATCGCTCACTTCCTCCTCCTATCAACTCCGGTGTTCCTCAGGGCTCTGTACTATCTCCCATTCTCTTTCTAATTCTCATAAATTATCTTCTCAACTATACCTCCAGTCCCATCCATTCATTCGCAGACAACTCTACCTTACACTACTCATTTAGTTTTCCAGAACGCCCCAGCCAGCAATCCCTCAAAAAACAAACGTAATAAAAGCCATACAACACTTATCTTCTGAGCTAGCTACTATTTCCAATTGGGGCAGAGAAAAATCTTGTGCCTTTAATGCTTCCAAAACCCAATTTCTCCCTCTTACTACCCGTCCGGAATTCCCAGAGGACTATCCCTTATACTTCAACAATACAAATATCAATCTTTCATCTTCTCTCAATATTCTTGGTGTCTCTTTTTCTTCTGCTCTCACTTGGAAGGACCATAACCATATTACCAGTCTTGCTAAGGCAGCCTCCCAGAAGCCTGGGTGTGCTCAACCGCCTCAAGGGGTTTTCTTTACCCCTGCACAGCTTCTTGCTCTGTACAGGGGTACAGTGCGCCCTTGTGTTGAGTATTGTTCACATGTGTAGGGAGGATCCTCTCACACCGCACTCCTAGACAAAGTAGAAAGAAAGGCCTTTCGCATCATTAACTACCGTCCACTCACCAACTCTCTACAATCTCTCTTCTAATCGCCGCAATGTTGCATCTCTCTCGCTATTCTATCACTACTACAATAATCAGTGTTCCTCAGAGCTCTCCCAGTGCAGCCTGTACCACCTCCTCTACGTAGGGTACGTGGTACCTGTCTTGCAACACAATCCCATCCCTACTCCAACCTCTAACCCAAGAGTGAAATGTTATTCTCAGTCTTCCTTCAATTCAACATCTGAGCTCTGGAACTCTCTCCCAGAATCAGTCTTTCCCTCTTCCTATGACTTAAATTGCTTCAAACTCTTGTGTGTCCAGCATTTTGGCTCAAACATCCCTTGATTTTGTCCCTGTCACTCTTTCAACTCTGGGGGAGGCACTCGCTACATGCAGTTTTTTCTGCTCATACAGAGCAAGACATATCCTTCAACCCTATCTCACACACTACATGATGGTGCACTACACACAGACTCAAACTAACCCCAGCCAAATCCACTGGAATGCTCCTCACAAGCTGGACAGCCGAATACAAAAACACCCCGCACCTCACCATAAACAACCCCCCCTAACACACACACACACACACACAGAGAAAACCTGCTCATTCAAAATATTAAAGAATACACAAGAAGAAGTGGTAAATATGAATCATCTACATTAGACTTGGTGTTTACAAGAGATCCAAATATGATTACAATTATCAAATACCTACCTCCGCTGGGAAATAGTGATCATGTGGTAATTGAAATGGGAAATCCTGATGGGTTACCCAACAATGCTAGAGAGAGAAGAACATAAAGAAAGGAGATTGAACTATGGGAAAGCAGATTTTAAGCTATTAACCCTCTCACATCCTTATGACGGAGAGGTTGCCAGATTAGCAATAAGAAATAGAGTTCTCTCACTCTTTATAATGACCTCGCCAAAATTAGTTTTCTGCCCACAGCTAACTCAAAGACAACGGCAGAGGTTGAAGTAAATAAAACTAAAGGTTTATAAATACCCCGGACGGTAACAAAGGCTTTAAAGTATCCCTAATAGGCTAAAAATTGCGGGTCAAGGACGTGAGAGGCTTAAAAAAGTTGCTTCAGGGATGCAGGACTGGAGTGAAATTGAAACAGAAAAACAATGTTAATGAGAAAATACTATGTGTTTAAAAACATTTATGATGCTATTGTAAAACAGGTATATGCCAAAACAAGGAAGTAAGAATTATAAGACTGAAAAGCTAAAGACTGGTTTTAAGAGAAATGTAGAATAGCTAGGGATAAGAGAAATAAGGCATGGAACATAGCCAGGAGGAGAAATGAACAAAACTGGAATAAATATTGGAGGCTAAGAAACAAGTATATATGTCAAAATTAGGAAACAGGAAGCAAGAAATTATGAAAAAAATAAAATAATTGTGGAAAAATGTGTAAGTGATCCTTAATTGTTCTACAGGTATGTGAATAGCAAAATGAGGATTAAGGACACAATAATGAGGCTGAGGGAAGGAGACAATATTTATGAGGATGATGAGAATATATGTGAAGTTATGAATAATACATATTCAGTTTATGCTATGGATGAAATTTTTTTGGAAACAGAGATTATATACGGTACCAAAATGATGAAAAGTTGGGGGATATTATCTTCCAACAGAGGAAGTACTAGAACTTATGAAGGGACTAGATGTGAGAAAATCTATGGGCCCCCAGACAATATAGCAGGATGGATTCTCAAAGAATGTGCTGAAAAATTGGTAAAACCTTTACAGTGGTGGCACCAACCTTTCCCGCGGGCCCAATAGGAACACCGCCGAAAGTGGCGCGAAAATTCGAATTAGCGAAATGTTGGGTGTCATTGGATGGTAAAATGGGGAAATTATTTTTAATAGTGACCTGGGTGCCAATGGTTAACTCGACAAACTCACTCCCCCCAAGTTGAACAAAACCTAGGCAACCACAATGGACAAAAGAAAATTGCCTACGACGAACCAACGAAAAAACTTGGAACAATGTGGGGTACCTTAAAACCACTAACTTTTTAACAGGTACCTATCCCAATATTTTTTAATTAATGAGTCTATAGTGGCTTGATTTTCCCAAGGCAAAATAATAAATTGAAATTACCAGTTCTTATACTTCTCCTTGAACCCACCGGGGGGGGGGGGGCCATAATGCCCCCCCCCCCTATGCCAATTGTTTTTTTTGGTAGAGTTTCAATTTAGGCGAACTTAGCGTTAACGGTACGATTACTGATGCTCCACCACCGTAAACTATGAATCGAGAAATGGAAGGCCCCTCAGATTTTTTTGGCCTCGAGCCAAAAACTCAAGCCAAAAAAATGGCCCGCCATTAAATTTTGATAACCAAGACATTCCAAGTTTTTTTTTTTCAGTTTAAATGAAAGGCCACTAGATTTCAATCAAATGGGCGCCCGCTTTGAACCCAAAACACCCAAAAACACTGGCAATTGGGCAAATGGCGCCTATGGCCGTGGGCAACAGGTTAAACCTTATAACCTTAATTGGTCTAAGCATTGTAAACCCTATTATAATGCTTTTGCCCTAATCATTTAAAATTATTAGAACTCATTAAAGTAATTGAAAAAAATAATACCTGTAAAAGTAAAGGTGTACCCAATTCCAGTTTTTTAGGTTTGGGTTTTTTTTAAGCCAATTTCTGTGTCCCATTTGGGTTGGAAACCCTTAGGCCTCAGGGTACGTTCCCAACATGAAGTAAAGGGCCCCCCTCATTTTGAAAGTACAAATAATTGTAAATTGAAAGGTTAAATTTTGTAAGTTAAGGTGGGTATTTGGATTTAAAGTTTTATAGTTTTTATTGGGTGACTTAATCATACTGGTATGTGGGGAGGGGGGGGGGGGGGTTTCCGTGGTGTTCCCGACACCAAACCATTTTATTTTTCCTCTACCGCAATTCCCCCCTCCTTGGCCCTTGTTGGCTGAATAGGCCCCCCCACCTTCCATTTTTTCGAAGCTCGCGCGTCGGGCGCGACAAATGTGTGCCGGGATTTTTTTTTTTATAAACCGGGGGGGGGCCAAACTCAAATCGGCGGGGGATATTTAGACAACTTGCGTTGCCCGCGAAAGTGGGGGGCGATCCCCCGCCGAATTCGAGAATGTAGCGAAAGTTTTGGGGTTTGGCACCCACTTGTACATGAAAATAAATAAAGTTTAAAACAACTAAGTACGTTCCCTCCTAATTGAAGGTTTTGGGAAATTTAACCACTAGACCAGGAAAAATGGCCCTTAACATCGTCACCTAATCCTACAAAAAGTGGGAGTAGGGATCAGCCCCGCCGCTAAACTATAGACCCATTAAAGACCCCCACCTGGGGGACCCCCAATTTGTTTTGTTTTGTTTTTTGTAAAATGGGTGTGGGAGAAAAAATTATTTTAAGACAAAAGCATGGATAAAGTACTGCACTTGGGAAGGGAAAAAGAATTTACTTACTTGTAAAGACAATTTGGATTCAGAGAGGTAAAATCCAATGTTGTTTACTTATCTTTGCTGACCTTTTAAATAATATGATAGGGTGATAGCTATACTACAAGAGTAGAGAAGGAAAATGGGTGGGGGACTGTGTTGTCATCTTGATAAAAAGAAGGCCCTTTGGGACCAGAAGTTTTTTTTTCCCTAATACTTTTTAACCTTTACTTTTATACTTTTTTTTGAAATGTGGGGTGTTCGCCCACTCTTCTAGGCGGCAAACCCAAGGGAAGCGCGGGCGCCCCCCTCCCGTTATGGTTGGGTTGAATTTTGGTGGTAGTAGACCTTGTTTTGGGGAAAGCGACCCAGCTCCGCCTCCCTCCCCCGAGGATGGGCCGTCGTCCCCTGGCCACTTTTTGCAGCTCCGACAATCGAAGGGCCTGTCTCCCTAGAAATTTGCTACCGAGAAACATCCCCCCTCCCCCTCCCATGGTCCCCCCTCTTACCCTCGCCGTGGGGAGTTTTGTTGAAGAAAAGACCCGTTGGGGGCCTCCTTGTGGGTGGATAACCAGCCCCTCTCGGGCAGAGAAGACCCATAGCCACCCCTTGTTATTTCCCCATCCCGGGGGATTTCCCCGCATTCCCCAGCGGTCCTCTCCTATCCACGTTTGAAATTTTCATGACTAAAACGGAGTATGTAGGGTTTTGTTTTTACTAAACCCCCCTGCGATTTTTCCCAATGTGTCTATTATTAGTAAACGTTCTCTTCTATACGTTCCCCACCCCGACTCGTACAGATTCAGTGTGCTCGTAAACGCTCCCAATAGTGTAGATGTTTTAAATCGAACTTATATGCGAAGTGAAATTTC